>OZ026620.1:87669979-88269979 GCA_964020975.1 Hermodice carunculata | reverse complement strand
CTATTTTAACATGTAAATGCATTAGGCCTAGGTTACTGGTCCAAGACTGCATCTTCATAAAAGCACATCATGTGACCAAAGATGGCCAAGCCAAGTTCTGGGCAACGTGTCAGCTCCCCTGGTTAGTTGCGGAGTGCTAATCAAGACTTGCAATATTACATTATCCTTCACTGTTCGCTGGATCTTTTTTTAATTCTGCATGCACCCTCTCCACCAACGACACCAACCAGTAATCCTTTACAATTTACTCTCTTCCCTCTCTGTCATTTCACTGAGTTCATTCAGCCCAACTGTTGACAACAAATTCCACTCACCATCTTATGAAATGCATCATCTTCCTGGTCTTTTGAACATTAACCCAAATGATTCCCACCTCCCACAATGTGACAGCTGCTCTTATGCATTGCCTTACTGGACAAAACAATCCCAATTTTACACCTAAAAACATCACATACAAAATGATCCCATACCAAAAAGTACTACAAATTGCTTCATTTTGGTGTGTATAAATTTGCATCAGTTTTGTATTTTTGACATTTCACTATTTTGGACACCATTCTTATTCAAACAATGTTAAAATACTCTTTCACTATGTTTTTATTATCATGGTTTAGGTGCCATCCATGAAATAAGTGAAATATAAGAATACGGTATAATGAAAGCAGTTTACAGTAGAATGATAACAAAAACAAAAATAAATGCATGTAGGGGTTCTTCTCTGACATGTTTTGGTATGTAGATCTCTTCATCATTGCCCCCCCCCCCCCCAAAATTGTTAAAAATCTCCCAATCCAAACAACTAATCATCATCAGCAATAAGATGACATTTCCCATCTCACTCATGCTCATTTGGAACCATTAACATCTCTGTATGGTTTAAGAGTGGAAATTCTGAGTTTTGCAAACAGACAAGCCCGCCCGAAGAGCTTGGGCTCTGTGGCCTTCTAAGCTGATCTGCCGTGGATGTAGCAGATGGTATACTGCAATTGTAAGAGAGCATAAATTATAAACTGTAGAATAGCACAGCAGTTCATAAGCAAACACATGGCACCTGAATTAATACCAAAGACTGCCATAAATAATTGAAAATAAGAGTGAACCTGACTGCAATGGTAATTTTGGGCAATACAGTGTTCAAATTGAATATTTCAAACTATAGGCTTTTTCTGTCTGAAATTGCATAATCAAAGCATTTCCTTTGAAACAGATACCAAGACACAAATTTGGGATCAATTCAACTCCAAAGATTGCATATTGGATGGGACAAAAATTACAGAAATATGAAGGAAACAACTTTTTTGGGCAGCGTAGGTTGAAATAAATGTCCATGATGTCCAAGGAATATTGCGATGCAGGCAACTGCAGTATACAATCCCTAAATACTATAATTATATTAGAAAGCACAACCACCACAAAAATATGATTGCGAAAAAACACAAGAAGCGGCTTAAGGTAACACTGCCCGGATGCAATGCAGCTTTTATGAATTTTCCTAAACCCATCTGACAGATGTAATGATCACAGAAAATTGACAAAACTGTAAAAGCAAGTAAATTTATATCTACACTTCACAATTGAACGTTTCTGCAACTGCAGGCAACTACAGTATACAGTGTTGCCAACCCTCCCGAATCATTCGGGAGTCTCCTGAAAATTCATATCAGGCATGAGCTGTCTGCCCTCCTGACTCCTGAATTATACCAAGAATCTCCGGAAAATTACCACAAATGTCAGTCTATCAAATTATACAGGTGGTAAATTTTAACAAATTCGCTTTTCACGGTGATATTTTTAAGGCAAATTAAGCAGCTGTGCATTTCGCGCTGTTGTTTAGCACTCATGCTACCACTCAAACTTGTATCCAATTACCCTCAATTGCACGAAAATGGATATTTTGATGTCTATTTTTGAATTTTTTTCAGGGGGAGCATGCCTTCAACCCCCCCCCCCCCCCCCCCGCCCCCAAAAGGGGTTTGGCCTTAACACTCGCCATTTCATAATCTCCCCAAAATATACTTCCATCAGGTTGGTAACGCTGAATATATAAACCCTACAATACTGTGTTTTTTATTATAAAGCACAATCACCATGACAAATTACCGTTGCATAGCCTGGATGCATCTCATACAGAATGTCCCAAAACCCATAGGACGTAATGTTTACACAGTGAGCCAAACAAGACAAAACTGTGAATGTAGATTTATGTTTGGATAAGAGACCCAAGGGCTATGTGAACAGCCCATCCTCAGCTGACCTTGACATTCAACCCACAGTATGTCCTACTCTGGTCTAGGGGATGAGGATCTCAGAGAGGAAGTGATACTGGGAGTTTCCATTGCGATCCCTAGAAGACACACCTTCAATGCAAAGCGTTGACTGAAGGGTTTGCCATTTGCTCAAATTAGTTCATGGTAACACCAAAATCTAATCAATTCATCTTGGCAGGTAAGATAAGCATAGTACCAAATTTTAGCAAACTACATAAGGCATTCTGTAGATAACATGGTAATGAGCATGTGCACATCCGGATGGACGGACATCTGGACAGACAACTCGAAAACATAAAGGGTCCCCCCCATGAGCGGACCCTTAAAAACATCAGTGAACCACCACCATTTGAACAAACTTGGCAGAGACCCACATAGGATACATCACCACCAAGTTTCAAGTGAATCTGGCTAACAGCTTTGGAGAAGTTGAAAATGTGAATTGTGGACAGATGGACCATACTATAACCTAGTCAGCTGAGGTTTAAAAAAAAAATTTTGAATGCACCAAAAACTTGGGGGTATCACTTCAGCAAAGGGTTTTCCCAAAATAAAAGGCAGTGCAAATTGCTTGGCATGAGGCACAATGTGCCTTCTGCCAGAGAATTTACAGTACTCTTTTTGTATTTTTCCAGTGAAATGAGCATCATTTCTATTGAGGTCTTTTTTGTTGTCTTTGCAGGTGAGCCCAGACATTGGTATGTGGCACTGATAGGCAGCGACCATGGGCCATGTTCTAGCATGAAACCCTGTCAGACTGTAACATATGTGGTATCGCAGGCCAAAGACAACGATGTCATCCACATACAAGGGCATAAAGAGACAAGTTATAGTGTGACGAGTTTAACCGTTGTTAAATCATTAACTATTGTATCATGGGTAACTGAGCCTACCCTACAGTGTTTGAAACTGTCATCGTCTGACTGTGATATAACATTCACAAGTACAAATATCACCCAGAAAAAGATTATTGCCATAAATGGTATTGTGTTCAGACGTTGTACCATCTGTCACAGAGATGTTCAGGTTCAAAGCACGAAAGTCATTTACAATGAATCAACTGTCAATGTACAAGTCAATGAGGTTGACACACATGTCAGCCTTGACTCTGTGCAATTTAACAATACAGAACTAAACTTAAAAAGTGCCTGCCGTCCAAATGTTCAACAGTTATGTGACTCTGTGCTAATTTTCCATTTAAACAACAGCATTATGTTTGGTGCAGACTCTGCAATTGTAAGTAGTGGCAATGTTTCACGACTGGAAATTGTCATGGTCAATGTTACTTTTGACTCCCTCCCAAATGAACTCCATTTTCAAGATTTTATTGCCCTGGACTTGCAGATGCAACAAGTGTACGTGTATTCACTGACAACAGAACATAATGGACTTTCTGTGGCAGTTGGCCAGGGTTCCACTGCAATGATACACATTACAAAGTCACAGTTTGTAAATAATTCCTGCCTTTTTGGAGGGGCCTTGGAAGTTTCCTCGGTAAAACCAAAAAATCTGGACATTTTCATTGAAGATTCAACATTCTTGAACAATGAAGCGCACCTGGCTGGAAGTAGTATATCCTTGGATCTGGATATGGGCGATTATAATCAAACCATAACAATACAAAACAGCACATTTAAAGGGGGAACCAATCAGGAGAGTGCAGCTGGCCTTTATATACGAAGTGGTAATGTAACTGTACAGAATTGTACTTTCCTATCCAATCATGTGAAGACCATTTGGAGCTACTTAAGTAGCACCTTCAAGAGGAAAGGCTCTGGTGGCGCCATCTATGCCCTGGATAGCTCCACCTTGACTATCGACTCTTGTATCTTCATCAACAACACAGCTAACTGGTTTGGAGGAAGTGTGGCCAGTGCAGGCTCTGTGGTCATTCAGAATACATCGTTTGAAACAACAGATCGACCGAATATGCACTCAACTTTGGGGGATGCTTTACATCTAACCGGTAGTGCCAAGATCAACAATTTACGAATTAATGTCAAGTCATCTTATGTAAACCTTCCAATCATATGGTTCAGCAGCGAGAAATCAAGTCTGAGAGCACTTGACGAAGGAATGGTGGACTTTGTATGTCCTGTTGGTTCTCAGTTTAGGAACCAAACTTTACCGCAGCTGGATCCTCTTCCTATTTTTTCCAATGGTACAGCGTACAACTTTAAGGATTTATTTTATTATTGTGAACCGTGTGCAGACCATTCCTACAGCACACAACAAGGCTTCAAGACAAGTTCCATTAACAGTTTCAGTGGCAACTGGTCCAAAGATTTTGTTTGTTCTGACTGCCCTTATGGCGGATTTTGTGAAGAAGGCAAAGTGTTTTCTCTGGTAAATTTCTGGGGTTACAAGGTCAAGGAAAAACCACAGGTACAGTTTCTGACCTGTCCTACTGGCTATTGCTGCAGTAAGGCGCCCTGTCCGGGCTATGATACATGTGCAGAAGACCGGCAAGGCAGGATATGTGGTGGGTGCGAAGCAGGCATGTCGGAAATCCTTTATACACCCAGGTGTCGGTCTGATGCTGAATGCCATGATGCTTGGTATTTGATCATAGACCTGCTGATGGTTGCCATATATCTAGTTATCTTCCTCTACCAGCAAGAAGCCACCTTTTTCATACTGAAATACGTAATTGGTGTGGACACGAGCAAGGCAACAGATGACTCTGTTGCCAAGATGGCCGGATACTACAAAACTGTGTTTTACTTTTACCAAACAGTAGGACTGCTGGAGATTCAACAGAATGAAGCGTCAGAGAAAATTGGAATTGCCATTCAACCGTTCATTGCAGCTTTGCTTAATTTTCAGCCTTTGGCAGCTATCTGGGGAGTGTGTCCATTTCCTGGTCTGAATGCTGTTACAAAGACAGTCTTGAATTCCTCCGTACTAGTTCAACTTCTGCTTGTCTTAGGAATAATACTCCTGGTACACTATGCTTACAATTATTGGCGTAACTATCGTCAAAGGGAAGAAGATAGTTATCCACCTATGTTTGGGATTGCCGATATACCAAATCGTGAGGTGGCTGATAACCCAGAGCCACCAAGCTTTCGCAGCAGAGTTTGTGTTGCATGCATTAATATCTTGCTTTTTAATTATATTAATATGTCCACTATGAACTTCACACTTCTAGTGTGTGTAGGTGTCAATGACGACAGTGTGCTCTACATTGATGGCACCATTACCTGTTGGCAACCCTGGCAGATAGTAATGATGTTTTTCGCCATACTTTATGTTGTGCCTTTCTTCTTGGTTGTCATTTGCTCCACTATATTGCTACGCAGGGGATTCATTGACTTGCGACAATTTTTCCTCTCATACTTTTTACCTTTACCTATGTTAACCTACTGGTTATGTAAATGGCTTTACAAACGCTACTATAAAAGGGACAATGAAAGGACTGAAAATGCCGCTGCCTTATTTTTACTTGTACAAGACGAAGAGAGCACCAATATTAAGCATGATATACTACTGCAAGTTGAAGGCCCCTTCATTAAGGCTCACCATGAAGAGGACAACTCCCGTTATTGGGAAGGTATGCTCATTTTCCGCCGACTGATACTAACAATCATAGGGACCAGCCTCATAGACCCACTGTTGTCACTAACATGCCAGACTTTCATTTGTTTCGTATTTCTCCTGTTTCATGTATATATCAAACCATTTTCTACAAAAGCAGGTAACAAGGTGGAGACTTTATCTTTATCAATTCTGACAATGATAGGCATTTCCCATCTGGTACAAGCAACATTTTTGACAGCAGGTAAAATCCCACAGGGTCCCAGTGCTATACAGATCTATGTATTTGACTGGGTAGAACTGATTGTAGTAAGTGGTCCCCCCCTTTTGCTTATGCTGCTTGTAGTCATATGTATATGTGTTAGGATTGGCCTGCTTCTGAAATATTTTTTTGTTCAAGTGTATAGATTTGTAAGTGGAGTGACTGTGAGCAACATGGAACAGACAAATAATACTGAACCACTAACAAATGGCGCTCAAAGGCGAACAGAAAGGACAGAACTCTTACGTGATTCCCAGACTGCCTCAAACTACACTGTTCCTGCATCAAGGGACAACTCTGTAAACATATGAGTCCTTGACATTACATACATGTTCTTATGAGATCTATGCATGGGTCATATAACTTACATGGATTATCAGCCAGTTGGTGACAAAATTTTGACGGCTTCCAAGTGATTAACTCTTTTAGTGCCAAATTTTGGACGGAGTCAACAGCTTTTCTCAGCATGCATTTCGTGCAATGCACTCTGACAAAAGCTGTTGACCTGGGATATTTTCTCTGAAACTATAGGCACACTGGTACTTGAATAAAAGGTCATCTTGTGAGGAATACGAATCTGGGATCCTAATGATAATTCAGACTAGTTTGACTTTAGTTGATTGGCACTGTATGTATGTAACAGAACCTCTGGACAACCAAGTGAAATGACCAATTTAACCACCTTGCTATGGGTGCCATTTGGTGTGGCTGGAACTGTGCCACAGGAGAGATGCTTTGCTCCGCAGCTCACTTCAGAGGTGTATGGAGGCCCTCCTTTCATAAGACCATCCCAAAATGCAGTCAGTACGTGGCCCTAAGAAAGGTAGCCTTATTAGAGGTGGAAAATATGGAAATACCACACTTTCAACATGAAAAGGTGGTATCTGGTGAGGGGGATGACTCTATAAGGTAAGAGAGAAATCCTCCTGTATGTCTTTCAGCGCCATATTTTGGACTGAGTCAACAGCTTTCTTCGCCGCACTTTGCGCAATGTGCCCAGAGCACACCGAGTAAAGCCGTTGACCAAGACCATTACATTGTCTGGAACTAGAGGCATGTTGGTACTTGATTGAAAGGTCTTATTCACAAGGAATATGAAATTTAGCATATTTATTGGTATAATCGAGAGCAGTGCATCCTAGGTAGTTTTACTTGAGTGGCAGTTGGTATTGAAAGAGTTCAAACATCATTATTTGTTCGTGGTATCTTTGGGGCAATACGTACATTTGCTTAACCTGGAAAATGTCACAACTTGGCTGGCTTTTGAACGTGCCAGCATACAGGTCTTTCAACCTCTGTTGCAGTAATTTTTATATGTTCAGGTTGTTCCTTATCACGCGACATAACGCAAACAAAACTGCCAGTGTGATTGTGTGATTTCCATAAGACAGTATGTTGTCTTGTTTGGGACATAACAACATATATAGGGCTTTTATTGTACTCTGATTTGTCTCATTATTCATGCTATGATGCTCAATACTGCTGTCTGACTGCAGTCTAAACTCTGTGGTATACAGCCAGGGAAAAGTGGAACCGTTAATTCTGAAATTACAACAGGCAGGTTATTTTGGTCATTTATAGCAATGGCATGACATAAATGTTCAAAATTTGGAAAACAGAGTTTGGGGAAATATAAAATACTCCTGGAATGTGGTGTAAGCTACGTGGTACAACACCATGGAAGTATATGCCCACACCATTGTTTGATCAACTAGTGGTACCTGATCCTACCCCACAGACTAGTCCCTGGAAATGTCATTAAAGCCGACTCTGTGACTCCATTGTACTTGGGCTCATCCAAAAATACTTTGAGAGTGGTCCAAAAAACTGTGGTCTCGTGGGAGGTGTTTTTTTTTTTTTTTTTTTTTGAGCAGGTGCCACTGAATCATTTAAGTCTGCTTAGTCTACCAATCCTTGTGTTATTGCAGTCCTTTGGAACCTTTTGTCTCCATAATGACTTTATCATGAAGTAAATCTTTCATTACAGTGTATATAAGAATGAAGACACGGTTTGAGAATAAGTAGCCTTCATATCTAAAATGGGATTTCAGTTTATTGAACTTAGTCATGGAATATAACTGATAAAGATGCACAGGGGACCATTTTTGTCTCAGCGTCTGCAGTTTAGAAGTAGTCTTTTTTAAACAGTATTTTCAGTTGACAAGGCTGATGTGTGTACACTTACATCATCCACCACTGAAGCAATGATAGGTGTACATGTACTTATATGGAATCATCACCAGCAGTGATGTAACAAAAGGAAATATTTTATAAAATCAGGTACATGTACTTGCAGACAAATACCTTGGTATATACGTTACTGTGCAATTTGAGTGATATAAGTACTAGTTCCTGTTTTTCTTTTTGTTCATAAATTTGTGAAACCAATACCACTTACCATTGACTGCAGTAATAATGTGAAAGTATATACATTCATAATGAGAATTAATATCCAAGGTTTATGTGGTGCATGGTATTTCCTGGTATTCTGGTAGAATGAAACCTTATTATGACTACACTCAGATAACCGACATATTCAAGATAATGACACAAATGTTCATGGGAAAAGGTTTATTTTCTTTGTTATTTGATTCGTTTATCTGGCATTTCACTTACCTGACATATTTCTTTGGAAAGAGATGGTGTCATTGTAATGAGTTTTTACCATATTTACAATCTGCTGTTCCAGTTGCTATATGTTATCAGTAATGCATGACATATACATGGCTAAAAGTGCCGGATTAGAATTATTTTAACAGATCCTTTCAGAACTTAACACACCCATGTTCATTAATGCTTTCCCCTTTCAACCAGCCAAAACCAGCTGGTGGTCAAATGTCTTCTGGTTCAGTGTTTTCAGTAATGAAAAACATTTTGACTTGGAGTTGTAGCCGAGACCTGTCAAGGTCACTTCAGGTCAACAGCTTTCCTAGCCATCGGTTGGGCACTAAATGCCTGAACCATATCAAGGAAAGCTGGTGACCCAGTCTTAATTCAAGGCAGAAAGGGTTGAAAGATAGCTTTGTGCATGTGTGCGCCTAAATATTATTGCAGTTACATGTATTAAAATAACAAGAGGGCTGTGTGAATGGCCCATGCTCAGCTGACCTATATTCATCACACTAGTGGCTCTGTGAACTTGGGATAGGATCAAGGTCACCCATGTACTGAGTAAGCCTCACCTCCAAGGGGAACACCAACATGTGCAACATCAGTGTCCCAATTCAAGTAGTTCTCAAGTTGTAGTGAAGAGTAGAACTGATGTATGTTCCACTGTGACCTCAGAATTGAGGTCAGTGTCGACCTTCATAGAGAAATATTAACATGTGCAACATCAAGATCTTAACACAAAATAGATCTCAGTTATCAAGTGAACAGTAAATTTCATTTCAGTTGTCCTGCGACCTCGGGAATGAGGTCAAGGTCCAGAAATCATTGGAGCATGACCACTTGCACAAAATTGGTAGACACTTATCAAAGGTACATCCTTACCAAGTTTGACATAAATCTGGTCAAAAATTATTTAAACTTTTAACCAATTAAAGAAATTCCCCTGTTAAACTTTCCTATGAAATTTTTTCTAAAGATCCCCCCCCCCAAGTCAAAAAAATCCAAAATTTACTGAAGTGTTACCATTTGTACCAGCTTCGTACAGACCCACCAAGGTTACAGTGCCACCAAGTTTGTAGTCAATCTGATTGACAGTTTCTTCCAAGAAGTCGAAAATGTGAATTAGCATTAAAATGCCCATTGACTTACATAGTAATCAATATGAAAGGTGCATTTATCCATAAGTACCCGAATTGACAAAATTGTTTAAAATCAGAAATTGGAAGCACTACCACCTAGTGAAGAAATTTGTTTAACCCTTTCACAAGGAACATATCCACAAAGTTTCAGCTTAATCTGAGTAATGGTTTTAGGAGGAAGTCAAAAAAACATAACAAAACAAAACAAAACAAAACAGGAAAACATTAAAGTGTCACGTGGTGAACAAATTAAGAACCAGGAGTATCCCTGTGATATCAAAGCAATCAGATGAGCGGTTTTGGAGAAATTTTAAAAGATTTGCCCCGCCAAAAGAACAAATTTAAAAAAAAAAAAAAAAAATTCAAAAAATATTGGAGCATAACCATGTGAGCAAACCTGGTAGAGACCCATCCAAGGTATATTGCCACCAAGTTTGAAGTCAATCTGGCAGACAGTTTCAGAGAAGTCGAAAATGTGAATTGACATTAGAATGCCCATTTACTTCCATAATAATCAGTAGGAAAGGTGCCTTTACCAATAAGCACCCGAATTGAAAAAATCCTTAAAATTCAGAAATCCAAAGCAGTGGCACCTGGAGAGCAACTTTGTTTGACCCTTTCACAAGGCACATATCCGCCAAGTTTCAACTTAATCTGAGTGACGATTCTGGAGAAGTCAAAAATAGCAAGAACACACAAAAAAAAACCATAAAAAAAATTGCAGCACCACCTGATGTACAAATTAAGAATAAGGGTCCCTGGGAGTGTTCTTGTGTGATATCAAAGCAATTGGGTTAGCAGTTTTGGAGAGAAGATTTCTTAAGATTTGTCCAAAAATTAAGATGGTAGAGATCCACCCAAGGTACATTCCCACCAAGTTCGAGGTGAATATGGCCAGTCGTTTTGGAGAAGGTGAAAATGTGAATTGTGGACGCTGAAGGACGATGGACAAAAGATGCCTAACCACCACATAATCTCAGCTGACTGACAAGTCAGCTGAGCTAAAAAGCTGATATGCAGGATATGAAATAAAAGGATACAGAAGGGTAATTCAAATTAATTTAAGCTGCCCTGTGACCTTGCAAATAAGGTCAATGTCAATTGTACATTATTGCTACTTCGCCTTTCCAAAGAATCATCAGCAAGTCCCACCTCAGATAGATTTTATATCATCAAAGTAAAAGAATCCACACACAAAATATGATATTAGTTGTACATGTTCAAATTTTAAGAGTTTGAACTGAAATAAAAGCATAGTACATATGAAATCAAATTCTGTATCATGTACATTTTATTTATTTGACCTATATATCTCCTCTCTCAACCAGGAAAATATTCAGTGCATTTGGCTCAGTCCATTTTTCCATTGAGGTATCAGAGGAGAGACTTCCCTGGATATTTTGTGGTAATGTCATTTTATATGCAAATTAAGAATAAAGTAGCATGAAGGAAAAACTGATGATATAACTATCACCTCACGCTGATTAAAGCGTCTGTGAAGTGCTGGGTTTTGCCAATGCATTAGGAGTGACAGCGGCCTGTTGACTTGTACATCAAACTTGCAGTGACCATTTGCTGCTGGGTCTGATAAGAGTTTGAGCACTCCAATGAGGAGATCAGAGAAGTGTACAGATAGCATTTTGTGGAATTCATATTTGTGTTTTTAGAGAAGGAAGTCAAGCCTGCTTGATTCATAGTCAGTTTGTGGAACACAAAAACGTTAGCTTGAAGCTATTTTCACCTAGATGTCAAACGAATTGAAACATTAAATTTATATACAATTCTTTAACTCATTCCATACTATGGTCACAGGCCTGCAGCACGACTTGCCAGGCAGTGCCAGAACCACTGACTTAAGACTATAGGCATGTTGGTACTTGAACGAAACCTCTTTTCATGACGAATTTAAATATGCAATTGTCATCTTAAATCTAGGTAAATATATGGAAAAATCAGGGACTGGTATGAAATGAGTTAAAATATTCCATACATTAATTTTAAATTATAGATCCTTCATTCACATGGAGATAGAGAAGATAAAGCACCAAACCAGGCATCAACAAAAAAAAAAAAAAAAAAAAAAAAAATTCAGTGTCTTTGTCCTTAGAGTTTAGATAAGAAATGTTAAAATTTGTTGGAAAAACTATAACATAGAACTCAAAAGTAAGTGTGGTGTATTGTTATATGTTCCATAGAGCCACTATGAGGAGCATCTCACCATACACCACCACATATCAGTTGTTAAAATAAAGGGGATGAAATGGTTAAGGTGCAAAGTGCTTCAAACTTTTGTAAAACTTCCATACATGTATGGCCTTGCTTAGTGTTTACTCTTGTTTCACAAAATAAGATGAATCTATATATGCACTGTACTTAACTGCATCAATTAAAACTTGGCCAGAGACATTTTTTGTGCAAATTGTACCCATCAAAGAAAGGACAAGTTGTTATAGTGAGAAAAGGGACATATTTTGAAGTTCACTTCCACTTTGACAGTTCAGGTATCATTCATATTATAATTAACAACTATAGCTCTCGATAAAAGTTGGACCTGCAGTAATCTGTAAGGGATCAATACAGCAATTGAGAATTACATCTAAATACAACCTATTCTTTAATGATTATCCTTGGCCATTAGGAAGTATTCATATTAACTGGAACCCTGTGCTGCCACCTAGGTTGCAGCAAGGAACTTGACAGGAAGGAGGGCAGACCCGTGTATTAGGCAGGGCCTAACAGAGCTTCTGGGATAAAAGTAACAACTAGAGAAAGTAACAAGCTTCTGAGAAGTCACTCACTAAGTGTTGAAACATACAGAATGCTGAACATGTTTAGAAAACTTTATATGGCGGAAAAAGTGTTTCTTTCCTGATGGTTAAAGTAAGATAATGGATAGAAATGCCCTCATCATTGTGGAGATAGTTCTGTTGCCCAGCAACTCATGGAACCATAGCAGGTCTGCAGTGAATATAGTTAAGTATGAATATTTCCTATTTAATGACAAGGTAGTGTCCGAGTGTTTTCCAGACCATTATGCTACAACATGTAAAACTGTATTGATATTATTACTTTTATTATTCCAAGGGAAATGATCTCCAGTTTAAAGAAAAAAAAATATTATACTGTTATTGCTACACTGGTCCACAACAAAGCTGTGATAAACATTTACAGCAACCTGAATGACATAGAACCAGTCATGGACAAGTTGTCATGTACTGTGTGTCCGTGTAAATGATGGGAATTTTGTAGAAAAAAACGACTCGGGTTCATATATGCTGAGGCTGAAAAAAAAAGTTTGTTTCCCCTAACATGACCAACCCATCTGTAAACCCCCTACTGACCCCCCTGTTAACTTACTTCCAACAAAAAGAAAGAAAAAAACCTATCTACCTAAAATTGTGGAATTACCAATAAAGAAAACATAGCGACACACCCGAAAAGTCAGACTAAGAGAGAAAAAAAAAAAAAAGCCTGCCTACCTACTCCCCCAAATTTTGGTCTGTTAAGGGAAACGCACTTATATTTTTGGGGGGCCTTATATTTAATGAGGAAGATATGTTTACGTTACACGTATGTGCCAACTGAAATACAACTGTGTACATATAATCATGTGTGAAATATTGGAGAAATGGTTGTCCGACATGTCACATCTACAAGGTAAAAACTTGCCCTGTGAGCATACAATGGTCCATGTCTTGAGAGACTGCCCCTAGGGAAGGTCAAAAATGTGGTCTCTCAAAACAGGTGGTCTGTTATTAGAGGTATAATAACATGGAAAAGATAGCACAGTGTTCTGAGAGAGCGGTCTTGCAAAGATATGTGGTCTCTCATTAGAGGTGTCTCTCAAGACAGGGACCACTGTCTAGTGTTCTGCAAAAGCAAGGTTTTTTTTATGGTGTTCCTATAGAATTATGTTATCTGTGAAATGTTCCAAATGTCTAGATGGAAGTGGAGTCTACATGCAAGTGTCTGTAATCAGTTCTTGTACATACACATGCTACAGTTGGAAAGCTTGAAATGTGTTGTTAAAATAAAACGATGTTTTCCAAGTACATGTATTACTTTTTTCTGGATGTGTATGACATTGTAGCAGAAATATTTTCTGTATTGCCTGAAGGCATGTGAAAATCTAGTTATTCCCTACATGGGCCACTAGCATCTGAAATTTACGTTCTTTAAATCTGAAGCGACAACATATCATGTTGTGCAACGTTTTGAAAATTTATGTGCATGTAAATTAAGTGTTAAACGAGTAGCTGCTGACGCTAGCCAAATACCCTGCCCACAATAATCATGGTGGTAAATACACATAATGTACATTTGTATATTCTATTTCACAAGTAAAGTGCGAAAAGTTTCTGTTGGTGGTAATATGGAAATAAAGACAAAGACCACACAACCCCAGTAACCCCCAATCCTGAAAAAGAACGAAGTCCAAAGTTGAAAAAAAAAAAAAAAAAAATGGAGCAGGGGTTCCCCTAGACAAACCACTTTTCAGATTTTTATCCCCCTTCCCCTACACCTCAGTCCATCAGGTGGCAGAACTGTTCCCAAACTAAACTAAACAATATATGATCACAGAGTTTCTCAATATTTGCCATTCCATGCTGATGATGCAAGAAACAGACATTCATGTAGCCACTATCTTTGACAAGTCCCACCAGATATCCGTCAACAATAATACTTTTGACAAGACCATGCTCACAACCCCTGCAATCCCCACCCCCTGAAAAAAAAAACCTAAGTCCAAACTTGAAAAAAAAAAAAAAAAATAAAATAAAAAATTGAGCAGCCCTACACAAACCACTTTTCAGATTTTACCCCCCCCCCCCCCCCCCACCTCAGTCCACCAACTGGCAGGACTGCTCCCAAACTGAACTAAGTACATGATCACAGAGTTTCTCAATATTTTTAACAGTTCCATGCTGGTGATGCAAGAAACGGACATTCATTTTGCCACTACATGGGAACATTTTCAGTTTCAGCAGGTATATCTGATGGCAAATATCATGCAGATACACTCATCAGTCAACCACACCTATTATGTGCAAATGTAGTGAGAAATCATACCTGCAAAACTTGCATTTTACTAGTCCCAGCAGATATCAGTCAACACAATGTTAACAAGTGTGCGGTACCTTTCGAGTTTCGGTTTAGATCTGGGTGAAGCATTTTTAAACTAGTTTGCCAAAATAACATTGCAACTCACTGTCTGTGTTCCAGTGTTGGTATATTGTAACAGTTATGTGTGAAATTTTTGTAAGTTTTCTCAGCCATAGGTCAAAGTTAGGGCTTACTCAACCTGATGGTTACTATGTCCGCTGAAGTGTCGTATTATCGCCCACATTCTTGACTGCGTGAAACAGATTTTCCCACCTGTCTGTTCATAAGTTCGACAAAATACACCAACAGCAAATATAAATGCATTTGATTCATATTACTAATATTTTAACAGCACATAGCATAAGGCTGCCTGGCCATCATTCAAGACATCCAAGAACATGACAAGTTGTTGCACACGTGGTCCATGAACTGAAATCAGGTCTGCTGTCTAGACACTTATGCCAACCAAAATCTCGTAAATATTGTGGGAACAGCAAATTCACAAATAAATGATATCTGAGCCATAAAACTGCTATTGAAGCCCATATCTGTCACACAATGATCAGTCTAAGAGTTGTTTTTCAACTCCTCATTCTCAAAATTTCAGCGAAGTTGTCTTCGCATCTGGCATCCATTTTGCCCACAGCTGTTCACATTCGATGTCTTAGCGCAGACAACAGCGTACTGATACAACCTCGTCCATGAAAAAGGGACAACAAAAAACAAAACATAATAATCTTTGTAAATTAAGTAATAACAGAATGCACAGCTCCTACGTAAGATCTGCCAAGCCTGAAAATTTGAAAGTACTACCCTTTATAGTTCCAAAGATATGGCCCAGATAAAATTGTTTCTGATCTGGAGGATGCCTAATGAAATTTTCTTAATTAATTAATGTAAGCACACAAAACAATGTCTATGTACACATACTACCTATGATCTACCAACTGTATAAATTTCAAACGGCTGGCATTTGTAGTTCAGAAGATATGGTCTGGACACAATTTGTCTGAGGTGCTGAACAATCTTTGTTATTTAATTAGTAAAAGAAAGTAATCAGCCAAATAAATTTAATCCTATGCACACTTCCTACCTAAGATATATCAACTCTCTAAATCTCAAAGGGCTGGCATTTATAGTTCCCAAGGTATGGCCTGGAAAAAATTCTGGTCTGGAGGTTGCCTAATGAACTTTGGTTAATTAATTTATTAATGTAAGCAATTAGGCACACAAAATAGTGCCTATGCACACTTACTACCTATGTTCTACCAAGTCTATAAATTTCAAAGAGCTAGCGTTTATAATTTAGAAGACATGGCCCGGACAAAATCAGTTCCGGACAGACAGACACACAGACCGTGCCCATTACCATATACCCCCCACCCTTCATGGGTGGGGTATAATAAAGAGGAACATCATAGCTAGCAGCCAATTTGTTGTCAAAGCTTATTGGTCATGACAATGTTGACAGTGAACAAAACTGAAGTACTGTAGTTCTAGAAATTTTCGCGCGTGTTTAATTTCGCGCAAACTCATTTTTTCTGAAATTACAGAATTTTCGTGCATTTTAGTTTCGCGCAATCCAATGCCAAACAATGTAGTGAAATACAATGCAACTTATTTTCTCGCATTTTATTTCGCGCTTTAGGTGGTAGCGCGAAAAGCGCGAAATTAAATCGAGCGTGAAATTTTCTAGAACTACAGTATATTTTAGAAGCACATGAGTGTTCTGTGAACCAGCATTTTTTAGAGTCTAGGACCCCATGTGCAGAAGCTTGCTACACACTGATGTCATGTGACTTACTTTTTACGGCTGACATCGCAACATGGTGGAATGGCCACCACCAGCGTGGTTCCTCTTTCACTGTCCAGTGGGGTGCCCAGCACCAGCGGCAATGTCCTGGCTTTCTTGCTTTTGCTCTGTTGAAAAAAAGTGTGCACTTTTGAGCTGAAAAATCAACGAGCTTGTATCCTGCTGTACAATACAGTAAAATATCCTCACAAGCACACCTCTGAAAAATGAACACCTCAAAAAGCTGAATTTTTTCTTGGCCCCAATTTCTATCCGAATATATTTATTTATTTTCAAGGGTATTACTTTTTACGGTTTTTGTATTTTAGACCTTCATTGAGGCTTTGAATTCACTATTGTATTCATACATGTATTTCCCAGTGATGTCATGTTAAAATTTTTTTTCAGTGTGTTCTTCATTTCACTATTTTTGAAACAGTGAAATACGCAGAAAATAAGAACATAGTAAAAATCAGTGAATTCACAGTACTGTAAAAACCTCTCATCAATGAACGCTTTTCTTTGCTCCTTTGGAGATTCAACTTTGGAAGGTTTCACTCTATATGTATTTGAAGAAACCTGCGCTTGACTTTTAGCCTGTATTATATACTGCTCATTGCACAGTTGGATCATCCCTTTTTTGTGTCTAGGCAGGGACACTTAAGTGTTCAAATAAAGCAAGGTGTTAATACAGTGCTCCCCTTCTTATAGGGCTAACCAACCCAAATGCAGCCACCATATGAATGGCTTCATAAGAAGGGTGGTTGGGGAGAGGGGGGAGGGAGGGAAAAAAGACGTAATGTAAATGCCAAACTTTCTGCTTGTGAAGGTGGTCTCTGGTGAGAGAGGTTTTACAAAAGGAGGACACCACTGTACAAATATAAAACTTAATATACTTTACAAAGAATATCATCAGAATGATGGTTAAATACAGCATGATGCTGGCTGTTTCCGTCGAACAGGACAAGGGAAGGGGTGGCTCAGAAGGGAGAACATGATTGTGAACAATCAACAATCACGAGAATGCTCTTGGCTTGTGTAAATCTTGTTTTTATTTATGCCAAATATGCATTTGGGTCCATCTTCCACAGCAAAATCACTTTCACTTTATGACAGAAGTGTGTACATCAGTTTGAAATGATGATTTTATCCAAGAAAAACTCAAATTATCAGTAAAAGCTGTGATCGGCAGCTTACAGGTATTTTGAGTCTTTACTGGACACATTGAATAGGGTTGGGTATCGCTTCCATATCACAATATTTTTTGATACAGAGCTGTTTATTGCGATACATATCACGATATATCATAATTGTACAGTTTGAAAAATTAAGCTGTAGGTGACACTTATCAGTCTCATTGGACACCAATATGTGTGATAAATAGGACTACGACATGAACTGGTCTGGGAAAAAAACCATTTGCATTGAAAAGAGATAATAAATAAAGATTTTACCAGAATATCAACACAGAAGGTTGTTGTTTGTTTTTCTTTTATGTATTTTTCTCATCTACTGTGTGAACACTAAAGAGTGGAAACAGTAAACATTAAACATGCTGCATTCATGCATGGGCTCGCACTACCAGCCACTTTCTTGATCAATGATCTATTACTAAGCCGTGAGAGCAGTACAGCAAAGCTTTGGATGTGGAACTGGTGATTATATAAGTTGGTTACATCCAGAGACTAGTGCCTACCTATCAATCATACTATCATCATAGTATCTTATAATTGATAATCAAACATTATGATGAACATCATTTTGATTTACAACAATGTATAAAATTTGAGACCGATCTTAAGTGCGGCCACTTTTTTCTACCAAGGCCAAGTAACATGGGCCGTGTAACCAAGGCAGTGTACGTGTAAATGCATGCAACTGGGCATGGTTTTCACATATTTTTTTTTCTGGCCTTCGATCGTGAATTTCATTCCTATCTTGTTCTGTCAAACAAATTTGTTCAATTCAAACATTTAAATACAATCAAAACAGCAAACTTTTGTCAAAAACATCAATAATGATGTGACACATCTGAGACTGCAAACAACAACACATCGTGTTCATGCAGATCTTCCCTTCGTCAGCATGCAGTGATTAATCTGCATATTTCACTTGCCTTCCACAAAGGAATTTTCACTGCTGCCTTTATCTGTGTTCGATGGAAGTCTTTTTGTGAAAATTTAGCATTTTTGTCCAATAATCTTGTGTGAACATGGCTTGTGTACCTTTGGAACACTAACATTGTGGACATGCACATGGGGAAAGAGTTTGTGAGCGGTTTGTGAGAAATTTTTCGGAGTCCTAAGTGCATTTATAATGAGGTAAAATGACGTTTTCATTCCCATTCTTGGCTATTTTTTGAGGGACACCCCAGGAACATTTTTCTTAGCCAATAAGAGAGCCTTTTACATGGAGAGACTATGAACTTGAAAGATGAAAGTTTGAGGATTTCAGCAGTACAAAACATGATGGCGGAGGATGCAAAACATTGTGACCGCAAAGGTGCAAAATTGAGAGGTTTTGGGTGAATTTTGCAGTTGTATCATTCAAAATGTCACGAAAAAGGGGCAAATGTTTGATTTTTATCCATTTGATAAGAAAACACTTTTTTTTTACTGCAAAATTGAAATAGCCATCTGCAAGTACTGAAGTCTGTCTACGATAAAATGCACACACTCGCAGTCATGCAGGAAATAAGCATTGCAAGCCAGCGGGAAGCGGATGAAGTTTGGCTTGTGTGAAATGATTAAACGAGGCAAAGGCCCAGCAGCCAAAATGCAGGTAAAGAGGAAATTCGTCCGACCGGTTTCGCCGTATGAGCGGCTCATCAGGGACTGGAGACATAACAGTTAAACCTTCTGCTTATATACTGTAGTGTCAACAAAAGGCATTGTTAACGTACTACGGTGACATCACACGCAGGCCAGTTGGATTTGTTTGCCTGGGGAGTCCACCCACCCGTCTAATGACGTGATGGTCAGCCGGGCGTACGTTACACGCGACATAGGGTCATGCTCCCTACCGGTGGGGCATTGATGATAGTCAGTGGGAAGTCCCAGTGGTATCCGGGGATCCCTTCTCCATGCAAAATTTGGTCATTTATGCTATATGATAGAGAGGAATTCAGAAAACTGTAGGGGGATCCTGGGTGGAGCACCCTTTGTTAAAAATGCAGAGGGACAGTAAGGGGTGTATTTGTGTCCTCCTTCCTGTTTTATTATGTTTTAGCTGTTATGCCATAAGGACTAGTGTCCTTGCTTATGGGAAGTAATCCTCGTGCATGGGGAAAATGAAAAAAAAAAAAAAAGTTTGGCTTGTGTTGTGGGCGGCTCCAATCAGCAACAGTGACGAACTATGGTCAAATACATGCTCGGTGTGCTCGACAATGGTGTGTTAGGGCTTTAAGTATGATTTTGATGTATGGAAACAAGCCAGAAGACAAGTTTTACATTGTACTGAAAATTACTGCTATACGAGAAACATACTGCGGTAGGGTTCGGTGCACACTCTGGACCACGGTTTACTGGTATTTCAGTAATACCATGCGCCCTTAGCATTGAATACATAAGTTGTGTAAAGTATTGAGGACATAAACTTACCACAGAGCAGTAGGCCTCCAGCGTAAACTTGGCCAACCTCTCCACACAGATCGGCTTGGCAAAAAACTTCACATCTGGTGTGCCCTGGTACACAAGCACAAGTATATACAGCAATACTGTCATGGCTTTAGGAACAGACAAAATCAAACAAGCACAAGAAAGCAACACTTATGGCTTCATGAATCAACAGAATCAAATGCATAAGAACAGCAATATTTATATGGCTTTAGGAATGAAGAGAATAAAAAATGTACAGCAATATTGTCATGGCTTTATCACCAAACAGGATCAAACAAGAAGCATAACCATATTGTTATAGCTTCAGAAATGAATGCAATCAAATAAGCACAAATACAGCAATATAGTTATTGCTTTGTCAATGATCAGGATTAAACCAACACAACAATATTGTAATGTTACTGCCTTACCAATGACCACTTTCAAACAAACACAGGTCCAGTAATATTTTCATTGCTTTGGGAATAAACAGATTTAACAAGCACAATTGAAATGCAATTGCCAGATTTAGCCCCCCCCCCTTCCCCGCTCTCTGACCTTGGGATTTGGGTCAAGATGATCCATCTTAAAAAATTGTCTCACACCTTATGTAGGACCAAGACCATGTGCAATAAGAGAGGTCTATGTTAAAAACTTTTCAACTTATTGTGTGAAAACCATATACGCTAAAATGGCTCTGTGGCCTTGGGAACTGGGTCAAGGTTATGCATGTTTAAACTTGTCAGAGACCTTATGCAGGGCTATAAGCATGTGCAATATGAAAGCCCCACGCACAAAACATTTCAAAATAACACGTGTAAACCAAATACAATAAAATGGACCTGTGACCTTGTGAATTGGGTCAAGGTAACCTATCTTCAAAATCCTCTATGACCTTATTCAGGACTATAAGTATGTGTACTATGAGAGCCTTATGCAAAAACTTTTCAATTTATCCCGTGAAAACCAAATTAACTAAAATAGGTCTGTGACCCTGGGAATTGGGTCAAGGTCACCCATCTTGGAACTCGTCCAAGGCCTTTGGGTATTCACCTGCAATTTGACAGGCCTATGTCAAAAACTCTTCAGGTTACGGGTGAAAATCAAATTCACTAAAATGGCTCTGTGAACGGAAGAATTGGAATCATTCACATTATGGCACTGCAGAGTTTATCATTATTTTGGGTTGATTTAAATTACTTGCAAATTAATATTTGTTACTTTTTGGCATATTTATTTTTCTAAAATTTTGTTTTACAAATTCCCATAGCAGAGTTTTTACATGTCAAAAGTTAAAAGGGGTAATTATGTGCATGCAGAACATGAACACGACCCAGTGTCTCCTACCTTTTAATCAAAACATTTTTTTTATGAGATACATGCATGCCAACGATCCATAACTTTGATCTTGTTCAAGTTATTCTTATTTGGTCTGATTTAGAATTTGTGCATTATAAACCCATTTGCTTACCTCCTGGACAAAAGCATACAGGAACGGACCAGCAGAAATGACCTGGTTCATGTCCAAGAAGGACTGCACTTGGTTGACAATGGCTGTCAGCTGTGTTTTGGCTTGTTCCAGTCCTTTCTCCAGGTGGCATACATTGTTCCTGCCACAAAAGAGACACTTTAAGAACACTGTCAGAAAACTGTCAGTTTGCGTGTTGTGACCAATCAAAATTTTGCAGGCAAACGCTGTGTAACGCTGGGAACCGCCCTGAAACGCACCTACTAATGCCGAAACCAGTTACTAGTGCATCAGGTCAATAGTCAAATTTTGCAAAATTGTGAGTGACCTTGAACTATTTTTCAAGGTCATTATACAATGTAGAAAAAAACCTCTAAATTCAACATGAGAAACAAGAGGGCTGTGTGAACAGCCCATGCTTAGCTGACCTAGACATTCATCACACTTGCAGGTCTGTGAACTTGGGATAGGATCAGGTCACCCACGTACTGAGTAAGTCTGATCTTTATAGACGGACAGTAACGTGTGTAACAGCAAGGTCCCAGTTCAAGTAGTTCTCAAGTTATAGTGAAGAGTAAAATTCATGCATGTTGTACTGTGACCCCAGACATGAAGTCAAGGTTACTCATGTACTGTCTAAGCATGACCTTCATAGATAAATATTAACATGTGCAACATCAAGTTCCTATCTGAAAACAGATCTCAAGTTATCAAGTGAACAGTAAATTTCATGTCAATTGTCCTGTTCCCTTGGGAATGAGGTCAAGGTCAAAACATCACTGCAGCACGACCATTTGCACAAAATAGGTAGACACTTATATAAAAGGTACATCCCTACCAAGTTTGGCACAAATATGGCCAAAATTATTTAAGTTAAAACCATTACAAGAAATTTGCATGTTAAACTTTCCTATTAAAACTTTTTAAAAGATTTTTGTAAAAAATCAAAAACAAGAGGGCTGTGTGAACAGCCCGTGCCTCAGCTGATCATGACATTCATCACACTTGCAGCTCTATGAACTTGGGAAAGGATCAAGGTCACCATGTTCTGAGTAAGTCTGACCTTTATAGAAGAACACTTACATGTACAACATCAAAGTTCAAGTAGTTCTCAAGTTTTAAAGAAGAGTAAAATTCATGTATGTTGCACTGTGACCCCACAAACGAGGTCAAGGTCATTCATGTACTGTCTCGGCATGACCTTCATACAGAATAATTAACATGTGTAGCTAACTCAAAACAGATCTCAAGTTATCAAGTAAACAGTAAATTTCGTGTCAGTTGTCCTGTGAAGTAGCATTAGAATGCCCATTGACTTACATAATAATCAATAGGAAAGCTGCATTGAACGATAAGTACCCGAAATGAAAATCCTTAAAAATAAGGAATCCAAAGCAGTGCCACCTAGTAAACAACTGTTTGACCCTTCCACAACAATATATCCATCACATTTCAGCTTAATCTGAGGGACGGTTCTGAGAACAAGCGAAAAATAGCAAAACCATACAAAAAATTCATTAAAAAAATTGCAGCGCCACCTGGAGAAAGAAATGGGAACTAGGTGTCCCCGGGAGTGTCTATATATGACATCAAAGCAATTGGGTGGGCGGTTTCAGAGCAGAAGAATTTTGAAGGTTTGCCCCAAAAAAAGAACAAAAAATTTCAAAATTTCCAAAAATCAATAGAGCGTAACCATTTGAACACACTTGGTAGAGATCCACCCAAGGCACATCCCCACCAAGTTTGAAGTAAATCTGGTCAATATTATTAAAGTTATGACCATTACAAGAAATTCCCATGTTAAACTTTCCTATTAAAACTTTTGTAGAGATTTTTGAAAAAAAATCATAAAAAAATCCAAATTCATTGGAACACGACCATTGGAACAAACCTGGTAGACAACCACCCAAGGTACATTCCCACCAAGTTTGAAGTAAATCTGGATGATGGTTTTGAAGAAGAAGTCGAAAATGTAAATTACCATTAGAATGCCCATTGAGTTACATGGTAATCAATAGGAAAGGTGCATTTACTGCAAAGGAGCCGACTTGAAAAAATCATTAAAAATCAGGAATCCGCAGCATTCCCACACAGCGAACAGCTTTGTTTGGCCCTTCCATTAGGAACATGTCCACCACGTGTAAGCTTAATCTGAGTGACGGTTCTGGAGAAGAAGTCGAAAATAGCTATAACACACAAAAAATTACAAAAAAACTGCAGCGCCACCTGGTGAACAAATTAACAACAAGGAGTCCCTAGATGTCTTCCTGTGTAATATCAAAGCATTTGGGTAAGCAGTTTCCGAGGAGAAGATTTTTTTAAGATTTGTCAAAAAAAAAAAAAAAAAAAAAAAAAAAAAAAAAAAAAAAAAATCACTGGAGCATGACCATGTGAACAAAATTGGTAGAAACCCACCCAAGGTACATTGCCACCAAGTTTGAAGTTAATCTGGATGACAGTATTGGAGAAGAAGTCAAAAATGTGAATTAACATTAGAATGCCCATTGACTTCCATAGTAATCAATGGGAAAGCTGCATTGACCGACAAGTACCCGAATTGAAAAAATCGTTAAAAATCAGGAATCTGCAGCATTCTTACATAGTGAACAACTTTGTTTGACCCTTCTACAAGGAACATATCCACCATGTTTCAGCTTAATCTCAGTGATGGCTCTGGAGAAGAAGTCGAAAATAGCTAGAACACACAAAAATTCATAAAAAATTAGGAAAAAATTGCAGTGCCACCTGGTGAACAAATTAAGAACTAGGAGTCCCAGGGAGTGTTCCTGTGTGATATCAAAGCAATTGGGTGAGCAGTTTCGGAGAAGAAGATTTTTTAAGATTTACCCAAAAAAGAACAAAAAAATTCATTAAAAATCCAAAAATCACTGGACCGTGACCATTTGAAAAAACTTGGTAGAGACCCACCCAAGGCACATCTCCACCAAGTTTGAAGTGAATCTGGCTGACAGTTTTTGACAAGAAGTCGAAAATGTGAATTGTGGACGACGAACGGACGACGGACGACAGACGACAGACCCTCAAAAAACCTCAGCTGACTGACAAGTCAGCTGAGATAAAAAGTCCAAAACTCACTGGTTGTGTGACCATTTGAACAAACTTGGTAGAGACCCACCCAAGGTACACTGCCACCAAGTTTGAAGTAAATCTGACGGACAGTTTCTTCAGAGAAGTCCAGAATGTGAATTACCATTAGAATGCATTATAAAGCCCATTGACTTGCATAATCAGCAATGGAAAAGGTGTATTTACCAATAAGTACCCAACTTAACCCTAGTGCTGAGGGGCCCGTGTTAATACGGTCCAAAACACAGGTTAAAAAGACAATTCAGCAGTACTAGGGTTAAAAAAAAAAAAAATTGTTTAAAATTAGGAATTCACAGCAGTGCCACCTAGTAAACATCTCTGCTTGACCCTGTTACAAGGAACATATCCACTAAGTTTCAACTTAATCTGAGAGACAGTTCTGGAGAAGAAGTGGCAAGTAACAAAAACACAAAAAAAATTCATAAAAAATGTGAAAAAAATTGCAGCACCACCTGGTGAACAAATTAAGAACTAGGAATGTTCTTATGTAATATCAAAGCAATTCGGCAAGCGGTTGTGGAGTAGAAGATTTTGTAAGATTTGTCAAAAAAAAAAAAAAAAGAAAAAAAAAAAAATCACATCACTGGAGCATGACCATTTGTACATAACTGGAAGAAATCCACCCAAGGTACCTTGCCACCAAGTTTGAAGTCAATCTGGATGATGGTTTTGGAGAAGAAGTTGAAAATGTGAATAAGCATTAGAATACCCATTGACTTCCATAGTAATCAATAGGAAAGTTGCAGGGACCGATAAGTACCGGACTGAAAAAATTTAAAAATCTGGAATCCACAACAGTGCAACTTTCTGGAGAAAAAGTCAAAAATAGCAAAAACACACAAAAAATCATAAAAAATTAGAAAAAAATTGCAATGCCACCTGGTGACCAAATTAAGAACAAAGAATCCCCGGGAGCGTCCCTGTGCGATATCACAGGGATTGGGCGAGCGATTTCCGAGAAGATGATTTTTTAAGATTTGTCCCTAGAGAAAAAAAAAAAATCATGAAAAAGTTCAAATATCACTGGAGCATGATCATTAGCAAAAATTTGTAGAAACCCTCCAAAGGCACATCCCCACCATATTTGAAGTGAATTTGGCTGACGGTTTTGGAGAAGTCGTGAATTGTGGACGAAGGAAGGCTAGTCCTAACATAAGCTCAGCTGACTGACAAGTCACCTGAGCTAAAAATGAGGCCAACATTACCAAATATACGGCCAATGTTTATTAGATACGAAACTTTATCTTGCATAATTCGGATGTCCTTGACATACTTTCTCAAGGTCACAGAGAGCATGTATTTCATGAAATGATTTTTTTCATGATGGTCATTACATCTTAACTTGTGTTCATACATCCATGTATCATTACAGGAACATTATACAAGGAAAAAGTTAACGACACGAGTCATGGTGGCGCCACTAGTGGTAAGTACTGGAATATCATAGGTATCAAAGCACATTAAACTCATTATTGTGCTAATAAATTGAGATGGAACTGCAAAATTTACTCCAAATACCCATTAGACCAATGGTCAAATTTCTAATATGTTGTGTGACCTTGACCTATTTTTCAAGGTCATTAAGCACTAAAGAAAATGAAACTAAATGCAATACATTAATAAAGAATAAGGCAAATGATACCAAATTTACCATAAATGTATACCATGTGAATGTTTGATATTGCATAATATGGATAACCTTGACTAATTGCTGCAGGTCATACATTGAATGCATTTCAGGAATTTTTTTTTTTTGGTGGTTTTCAGCAGAACATTAGACCTATGGGCCTCTTGTTTCTTATTTCTACAGATTCAAATTTTACTGTCCTTATGTATTTGAAAGTATTTAAAAACCAAAGCCCCCCCCCCTTTCGGGGGTGGGGGGTGGGGAACACACACAAAAAAAGATAAGGGAAGAAGCTAGGGTTCTATTAGACCTTTATCTTCTCGCCGTCAATCAACCCACTCTCTTAAAAAACTTGAACATGATCATGAGAAACTGATAATTTGATATCAGCGCCCTTATGTAAGGTTGAATACACTAAAATCTGTCTTTTCACACAAACCTATGCTCACTTAAAGGGGCTCTGTTGGTGAGTGACATGATGTTTTTTGAGACCCATTATCCAAGAAAAATTTTTTGTTAAAAAAAAAACAACAAAAAAAAAACAGTTTACACCAAAGCTTTGTCCATTAAGGGATATGCATTTAAAAGCCTACATTTGTTTACAAGTTGCTAGGAAATCCCAAAACTGCTATTTCACAAACTCCAAAACCCAGTGCAGACTTGATTAGTCATTGACACCTACAAAAAATCAACCGTACTTATTTTCTACACAACTGCACCTTTTACATACAAAAATATACCTGTGCATATATGGAAGTATGTTTTCTAGTTACATGTACTTTGGATAGTTTCATCTGATGGTTGGAAGAACCAAATTAATAAGTAGTGATACAAGTGTGCAACAAATTTGGTTAGTAGCACTACAGAATTTGTCCAGATGTACATGATGTCATCAATGAATCCACTCTCGAGCAGTATACATTTAAAAGTTGGCGTTTCTCCAAATCTACCATAAAAATATATTGACAAAGGGGGATATACCTTGGTTCCCACACCCCACCACAACTACTCTGTTAAAAGTAAACAAACAAAAAAAAAAAAAAAACAACAACAAAAGAAGTACTGGAAAAAGGCACACTTAAAGAAACCTGCAAATTTTGATGGGAATGAACTTACGTTATTATTGAGACAAACCTGTCAAGGAAAACAGGGAGAGCCCAATAGTAAAACCCCATCCCATCACAATCATCTCTGTTTGGCCCACAGCCTGTGAAGAATATTTGGTTTGAATTGTCACTTAACAAATTCAAGTTTCATTTGCCCACCTGTTCAGGATGTCCAAAGCTGTCAAGAAGTTGTCAGATGCACTTTTGTCCTTTTCCTACAATTAGTTAAAGAAAGATGGAATTTCAGACAAAGCATTTTCTCAGTCAATATTATGATAACCAACAAGTAATATTAACTTGTTGGTAATTACATGTATGTGGTGCCTTTTCTCCTCGGCATTTGTCAATTAAAAGACCTAAGGGTAAAAAAGCAAGCAAAAAAAAAAAAAAAAAAAACATGTACTTTAAAACATATCCATACTGATAAAGATGCTTAAGTGACACATTTTCAGTTGTGGATTGTACTGATCAGTTCACTCTGACACTGCCTCAATTGATGCACATGGTAATCTTGACAAGTCTTCAAGTGTCTAAGTATTTGCTTGATACAGGGTGAACCATGAGAACGGCAGTTTTACTTATTGTTGTACTTGACACCACCATAATCTTGTCTAACTGGGACAGGGAAATTAAGTAGATTTTGTCTCTTTGTTCTACTATCACAACAACTTTATGTGGGTACAGTGGTACCTGTCTTGAGAGACCCCTCCAACGAGAGACCGCATATCTTTTTAAGACCGCTCTCTCAGAACACTGTGCTATCTTTTCTATGTTCTTATACCTCTAATGAAAGACCACCTGTTTTGAGAGAGCACATTTTGACCTGCCCCAGGCTTGGTCTCTCACGACAGGGACCACTGTATAATCAATAATTCATTTCAAGCAAACTGCCGCTCCTTCCCTGTCACAATGTATGAATACACATGCAGGTAATATCTTCAACCATTTCAAACAATGAGAGGAGAGAGAATCACCCTCAACCGAGTGTGTTGAGACCATCCGGTTCTAAGGTGTTGAACTCATATATCAAATGACGTTCTCTTTTTCTCCTGAACATGGTAGACGACTCCAGGTCTGGGTCTCTATCTATAGCTTCCAGAATTTGGATGAAAAGAATGTCATCACGGGTGTGGCCCTGGGTGCGCCAGTGGTCACCTATGGGGCTCACTTTCTGTAGTCTAATGGATCTTTCATGTTCCAAGTATCTATCCCGCGTCATTCTTTTAGTTTTACCTATGTATTGTTTGGTACATTTCAAACATTTGAGCAGATATACCACGTTTCTGCTGTTTGTGGCAGTGGATATCTCCTTTTGGAGTTAGAGCAGATGGCGGTCTTATGTTTCGTGATCATTCTGCATATGAAGCAGTTGTCTCTGCTGCACGGATCGTGTGGGTTGCGTGGAGTGTATCCCTGGGTCCCTTTATTCGGGACAGGGTATGTTAGTTTAGAATGGACCAACATATCCTTGAGGTTCGGGCACCTTCTAAACCCAAAGATGGGTTTCTCTGTGAACGTTTGACGTCCCTCGGTGGACAAGTTTAAAACGTTCCAGTAATGCAAGACAAGTTTCTTGGTTTTGGGGATTGTAGGTGTGTATGAGTGATACCTTACTGTCAGACGTAGGTCGGGGGGGTAGTAAGTAGGATATCTTGCCTAGTTTTTAAGAGGGCTCTTTCCAAGTTGTGCTCCAGGAGAGTGGGTGGGTAACCTCTTTTTCGGAAGTGATTGACCATGGACTGAAGGTGTTTGTCTCTGTCTTGAGGGTTCGAGCAGATTTTAATGACCTTGAGGAATTGGCTATATGGGAGAGATTTGGTGACGTGTGTTGGATGGCATGATTTGTAATGCAGATAGCTATGTGTATCTGTTGGTTTGCAGTATAGAGTGGTGCCTAGGGTGCCATCGTTTTGTTTGTAGACTGTGGTGTCTAAGAAGTTGACCTCGTGATAAGAAAATTCTAAAGTGAATTTGATGGACGGGTGTTGTTCATTGAGCCAGTCTCTCCATTCTCAAAGCCTCAAAAAGTATATAAAGGCCCACCGGCCGCAAGTTGCCCAGTTTTTTACTGTCCTCTGAAGAAGCTACACCTAAGTAAGCGAAAGCGCTCAGGACTATTTCTACAGAAGCAGCACTCAGTCAAGGTAGCGAGATCCCTTATCTCTCTCCCTATTATTTTAAACAATATTTTTAACTATCATTGAACATCAAAATCAGTATTCACGTGTCAGATTGATTTGTTTGATAAATCAAAGACAGACCTGATACATTCATGTGTGTAGCTCACATATACAACAGATCATAATATACTCAAGATGAATTTAACTGTCACAGACACAGACACATATGCTTGTACATTGTGCAGGGCTCGACATTAAGGCAAGCCCGAAAGCCCGGGGCAACCAAGCTGGATTGTCGGGCAACTAACACCTTTCATGAACGCGCCCGTGTCGGGCTACTGCTTTTTTTACCGGCTCAAAAATCATTTTGCCACTATTTACATCGATCGCCGTAACTCTCATGCCACTTCCGCTTGACAAAGCGTGTTTGTTAGCTTCCGTAAGCGCTCGCACGTTCGTTAGCTTCCGTAAGCTCTCGCGTGATAACGAGTGGTTCCAAGGATGCATTGACCCAAGTGACTTGGAACCCCAATCAAACACGTGCTTGCCTGCTGGAGCATGTGCGACAGACACTGACGAAGTGCATGCCTGCCAGATCCATTTTTCCCACGGTTCAGAACGAGGTCAACATGGCGCCCAAACAACCACACGTGGTGGCAATGAGAAAATGCTGAGTCTTATTTTGATACATAACTTATGAATTACGGTGAGTTAGGCTCCACTGAATGTGTAGAATAAAGTGAAGACAGTGAGTAATGCCGTCAAAGCAATTTTATGACAGTTTAAGCTGGTTACTTCGCAAACGAAGGCTCCGTACCCGGCGATAAACTTTTTCGAGTTATTTGTCGTACTATGTACTACAACTAGATTTTAATGTATTCATTTGAACTAGGTGCTGTTACTGTATAATTGAGATACATGGCAGGCAATCTTGAAATTGGATCAGATAATTTTTGGAATTCATGAATCAGTTTGATACTTTATACTGATAATGTTTTTCAGGGATACACATCCTAGTCACTTTATTACCTTCTCATCATAGAGGATATTGTTTATTTTTGACTGCATTAACAGCGGTTGGAATTTTTCAAGTTTACTAGATTATCATTTATACGTAGCTAATTCTGCTGGGTGCTGTATATTGAGATACATGACAGGCAGTGTGTTTAGATATTGGATTGAATCAGTTAATACTGGAAATGTTTGTGTGTGTGTGTGTGGATACATAACATAGTGTGTTGATTTATTCTTCTTGTAGAGCACAATAATTTATTTAAGAGCATAATTTATGTTTGACTGTATTAAAAGCTACAGTTAAGATGTCTAACTCTCCACAGGTAACTTGTCACTGTATTTCCTTGTCCGTTTGTTCAGGGACCATTCTGGAAGGACATTAACCTTTGCTAAAAGGAAAATCCAAGCAAAATTATTGAAGCATGTACCCAAGATGTTCAGTACTAGATATGAAAGTAATTTTGTGCCCAACATTTAATCATGCATAATCTACAATGTACATGTATGTGTGTGTGTTGCGTACAGTAATTTGTCCTTTCAGTATCCATGAAATAAAAAAATTGCCTTTGCAACTATTTTGTGTTTCTTAATCTTCAGGCATGTGAGAGTTCAGATATTTAACTGATTTCAGATATTTTGATCAAAATATCCCATTTTATCCTATGTTAAATCAGATAATTTACTTCTAAGCTTACCCAATTTAGCGAATTTCAGATATTTTTCTAATTGACCACTCACATGCCTGATGTTTGCAAACTGTTGAGTTTCTTTTGCTTGATCGTCATCAATGCAGAAGCAGATTTCATCATTATGCATCTTTTTAAGTGTATATTTAGTGCTTTGACAGGACTCTTATTTTAAGCCCAAGTCCCCTCCAAATGGCAGGAAAATGCATATTTTAATGTCTTTTTTAAAAAAATTTCCGGGCGAGCATGCCCCCGGACCCCCCTAGCAGGGCTTCGCGGCTAACGCCGCTCGCAACGCTGAAAATGGGGCAACTGATTTTGTGAAGGGGGCAACCAATTTCTCTGGCCCAGTAGCCCTGGGGGCAACCACAAAAAATCCTTAATGTCAAGCCCTGTTGTGTATCCCCATTATAATCCTGCTGACATGTACATGTAGTCCACAGAAAAACGAGACACACAGGTCTTCACTGTATTTTTTTCAGCAATCCACACTGTACAAAGGGAACTGTATCCATTATGTCCTGCCCACTATACAGGTACAACACAAATGTTGGTATCTCAGAGATGCCAACTCTCCTTCATCATCAGTAACAATCCCTGAAATCCGCTGAAAATTTGACTAATTTGCGATGTGCGTCCCTCATCAAAATTGAGTATTTGCTGCCGCTTTATTCTTTGTTAATTATTTTGTGTCCCTGATGGTCTTGACTACTTGTCCCTGAAAAGATACTGTGAGCATTGGCATCCCTGATGTCTGTTATTTGCTGTGCTATAGCATAGCATTGATAACACTGTGGTGTTATTTCTTCTTACATTGATTCAGTTTCTTGCTTTTCTTACCATTGAGCGACACTAAAAACAAGGGATAAAAATATAATGGTAAGAATGACCTTAAGACCCCCTCAGCTTGCGATGACCCCTGGTGACCCTGAAAACAAGGCAAGGTCACTGAATGTCGAACTTAGTTTAGCTTCAAATGAGATGTGAAACTCCTGTAGGTTTCATGACAGTAGCTCAATTTGTTCAAAATGTCATTGCGTCTGCAAGGGTAAGGGACGGAAGCACAGACAGATGGATGGGTCAATGCATAGACATGACGACGACAATGCCCAGTTGGCTGAAAGGCCACGGGGGTGAAAGTGAAAGGCTCTTGTGCCAGTGTCTGGCCCCGCTCTTCATGGCCCTCGCATGGGTGCAGTTTCATTATTTAAATTAATGTTAAGGGTGGCAATCAGCCTGTCAGAGTGATCTCTTTTTTCACTCGAAGGCTGGAAATAATGCCAATCCTTCAGCTTAGAACTGACATTTTCTGACAGGACTGACAATTTGTGTGATTTGCCAGAGCTGTGGACTGACGGGACTTACTACGAAGCATTTTGCCACAAGATTAAATCTGGTGACAGTCTCCAATTGTTAAAGCTTTAATCAGTGTTTAGCAGTTCAATATTTTCAATTTTGTCCAAAATGTACAGCTAACTTAGACATGGAAAATGTCAATGCATGTAGACTTATAAACACAAGGGCATGAATTCATTGACCAGACAGGACTGACCAAAGTCTGAAGGACTGACAAAGTAGCAGAAAGTGTCAGTCCTGTCGACTGACAGGTCCTCAGAGTTTATTTCAACCACTGCACCCAGTGAAAACGATGACCTCTAACTAAAGAATGGTCAAATGAAGCAGCAGGGACAACTCCATTTGCAACCTGAGAAAGCCGACGATACGTACTACTGACTCCAGGAAGGCCTCACAGGCGTGGACAACATCCATGGCACACACTTTACACTTGTATCCATACTGGGCGTGGAATGATGGCAGGTACAGGTCCAACTCATTGAAGCTGAGGACAGAAAAACTGAACTTTTTATTTGTTGTTAAGATACAATCAGACAGCAACAGATTTAATGTCAAATGCCCTTTTCCTGTAGCACTGGAACACAAATTATCCAATTATCGTGACAAGTTCAGCAGAAACGGAAAAGCCAAATGGAAAAATCATCCGGAAGCCACCTGTACTCACTCTCATATATGATATATATTACATTACAAGCAAGAGTCTTAATCACGTTAGGTACCATTACTGAATTATCTGTTTCTCATGGCCATGGAGAGAAGACACTGGTTAACCTGGCCACGACCCCCTAACCTGCCACATCTATGCGCTGAGAATTTTACAACTGTGGCCAACTGAGAACAAAGGCAGCATTGACCTTTTTAATCAGTTGCTGGGTATGCTAGTTAAAACCTGGAGCAAAATTCTACATTTTGGTAATGATGGTCAATAAATCTGAATAATTGTGCAAAATACCATGAACATGTACATCAAAAGTTGAATAAATTATAAAATATCTCTAGCCAATTTGGCAAAAGCTTACAAAATGTTGTTAGCTAAATCATGCCTTTCTTGGCCACAAGGATGGGTCTATTTTAGGATGTTTTGACTCACTTTACATGCTGCCTATTTGACGATATTATCTACAATTTTGGTTGGCCTTTGCCATTTTCAGAGAATGAAAGGTCTTTCAGGGCCATGGGCCCAGGATCCACACCTTGGTGGGATCCCTGCATCATATCCTTAATTTAGTGTAAATAAGTTCTAACAGTAAAGCATTTTTCTTACTTGTATTTGTCCATTTGGTTGCCGATCATTTCTTTAATGCCTTCTTTTAGGCACACGTCCATTGACGCAAACTTCTGTCGACATTGCACCAGTGGCAGCCTGCAGTCAACAAAGAACAAAGAACAGTATGAATATCATGCAACACACCAGAATTGTATGTTAACAGTACAAGATAAACATTCAATGCTGTTGTCTTTCAATGTGGCATGAAATACAAATCTTGCTCACTTTGTTTCCCTATGCTTTTACTTCAAGTCCTTGTTAAGGGTGCGTGGTATTACCGTGATATCAGCAATTTTACCCTATCCCTTATTTATTGGTGACATTTGTATACATGTACTGAGTGTGCAGTTGTGTTTTTCACACCAATTTTTTTTTGGAAAATACCACACGTTTGGCCAATTTAAGATGGGGGCCAGGTAGGAGGTGCACACCAGGTTTTATGGGCAGAGTGGAATTTGCTGACGCAGATTCCCAAATCCTGTCTCATTCTAAGAAGCACTTTTGGTGAGGATTGTCGATAAAACCAATAACAGCATCAAGGCTCTCATGCATACTAGATGGCTGCGCTGGCCTGGGATAAATTAAGTTGCAATCAGGGCAAGATAAAATATCAAAGCACTAGCCCTGTGGGAACCAAACACTTTTTATCTTGAACAGGATTTGTATACAGTGGCACCTGGTGTATGCAGCCACTGTCATGACAGATCACCTGCTCTTTGTGGCCAGATTTTTTTCTACATGTAGGTACAAGTCAATTTCTTTTAGTGTACCAGTGGTGACTGGTCACGTGCTGTATGTAGCTACTTTTTTGTGGCAGAAAGGGGTGGCCACATACAGCAGGTCCCACTGTAGATGGAACAAGCAAGTTTGAAGGAGAGCTAGTAAAATACCAAAACTACTGATCCCAAGGACTACAACAGATAACCCTGAGTGTGCCTCGAAAGCCCAGTTTTCCTTGGTTTTGGTTAACCCTATTGCACTTAGCCTATACCAGGGAAAGCTGTTGACTCAGTCTGATGCTAACCAGAAAAGCATTGGGAATGTTCAGCTAAATGATATCAGTTTTTTCTCTTCCTGGGACAGAGCACACCGAAAGCCCATTATTCCCCCTCCCCCACCCCCTGCCCAAATGTTTGGCAGAGGTAGTAAACTGCTGAAGGAAGCTATACATATGTACATTATCATACAATGAAATTTTTTTTGAGAGACCACCTGTTTTTTCTGACCACTTTTCCTGTCCAAGAGCACCTGCTTATGATAATTTACTTCTGTTGGGAGGCCACCTGCCGAACCTGACCAGTGACCAAATAAAAAGGGCCCCCAAAGATCACTTACGAAGCAACTAATGTCTACATATCTTGTACAAGGCCAGTAAAACTATAGAGTACATGAAAATCAGTTCACACAAACACATATGTAATTTCCAAATTTGTGGCCTTCTATATTAAACCCCTAGCACAAAAAACAAACTCTTACATCAAAGATACCACTGATTTCTTAACCAAAATCAACAACCTTAACATAGAACCCACGGACATCATGGTCACCCTAGACGTCAGCTCACTATATACTAACATCCCACATAGAGAAGGCATCGTAGCATGCAGGGAAGCCCTTAACAAAAGAACTGACCAGACACCCCACACCTGGTTACTTCTCAGACTTCTGCACTTTATTTTAACGAAAAACGCCTTCCTTTTCAATGACGCCCCTTACCTGCAGATCAAAGGGACCGCCATGGGTACGGCATGCGCACCAAATTTTGCGAATTTATTCATGGCCAAACTTGAGGAAGAACTTATTAATAACTCACCACTCAAACCAAAAACCTGGCTAAGATACATCGATGATATATGGATGCTATGGCCACACGGGCAAGAGAAATTACTAACTTTCATTCAATACACTAACAACGCACATCCGTCCATTAAATTCACAGCTGAATACTCGGAACATGAAATCCACTTCTTAGACGTAACACTGATCAAGGAAGGCCGTCTACTACACACCAAGGTCTACAGCAAACCTACGGACGCACATACGTATTTACATTACACATCGTGCCACCCTAAGTCTTGTCTCAATGCAATACCCTGCAGTCAGTTTCTCAGAGTAAGACGAATATGTTCAAGGGACACGGACTTTCAAACCCAGTCCAATGAACTTAAAGGTTTTTTCCGGAATAGAGGGTACCCCGAGAAAATTCTCACCCAAGCCATAGAAAAAGCGGGAAAACATAACAGGTCATCCCTACTTGAGAAGACGGACCAAAAACAAAAAACTGACGCACTCAATTTCATAACTTTATACAATCCCAGGAAGCCCATCACACGGGATACAATTACGCGTAACTGGAATATTCTTAAACATCACCAAGACACAATTTGCCTGCACAACAAACCACTACGCATCATTTACTCGAGATGTAACAACCTACGAGACCTTCTTGTACGCTCGAACTTCACGAACATCTCTACACCACGAGGTTCTGTTAAATGTGGAAAAAACTGCCCCACCTGTCCATTTCTCAGCGAAAGAACTACTTTCGCCAGTAAAGTTACGAAGATTTCATACCAAATCAAACATTTTATATCATGCCAAACAAACAATATAATTTATTTAATAGAGTGTAAGAAATGTCACATACAATACGTCGGCCAAACCTCAAAGACACTAAATATTCGCTTTCACGGACATCGTTTTGACACAAGAAATAAATTAGCCAAAAGTGTATCTACTCATTTCAATGACACGTGCAGCATTACAGACCTTTCCATATTTGGAATAGATCGCATCAGACGTAATGACAATGCATTACGTCACAATGTAGAAGCGGCATGGATCAATGAACTCAACACAATACAACCATTAGGCCTAAACAAACGGGAAGAAACGTACTAAAAAAGATGTGGACCTGCAACCTGTGTAACAACAACAAAAAATACAAGAATTGGAAGAATCTTAAGCAGCACATTATACGTCAGCACAAGAACCCAGCCAGACGATATAAGTGCCCAATGTGTTAAACCACGTTCACCAGAACAGACAATTTCAACAAACATGTCAAGAGAAAACATGAAGGCCTGATAATGAAGCCAATCATCACCGACGCTTTCAAATTGGACAAAATCAACACCGTACCAAAACGAAAGGTCATTAGCATAAAAAGAACGCCTATTGCCATATTCCGGACTCTACAGAATTGTGATACTACAAAATCCGGTATACCTATCAGAACTCTACCACTGAACGAGAGGGGACAACTTAAACTCCCCGTAATACGGATCCCACCCAAAGAAGAGGTAGAAGCGTATATCAACAAGCGAAAATGGATTACCGATATGGGACTAGAACTCAGTGACTCCGAAACTGAAAGCAACGCGTCCACACCATGTACGAGTGAATACAATATCACACCTGAACAATTTCTGAAGGATCATAAAAACTTCATAATGAGCAACCGTAGTAAAAAACCCACAATCAATACCAATGATAACGTGCCTCCTGAACAATTTGTCCGTATCCATAACCGAGGTAAATCGTCTTTTCTTCACCCACAGATGGAGAAGAAGCCAATGGAGATGAGCCAGGGCGATAAAAATCCAGGTCTGAGCTACAACCCCCTACCAGCATACCTGACAGAATCCTCCATTCACTAAACTCCGAGAGGTGGACGTCTTCAAGAATTTTTCACAATATATTATCTTACATACTTTCCATACATCGGACTCTTTATATTTAAAAGCAGATCTCATCTATATTTATGAACACTTCAATACTTCTCTAAAAAACAGAAATGCGAATCTTTCATATAACAAAAAAACACCCAGTCATGAACATTCGGTATATAGACGTATAATTTTTATTCATAAAAAACACAGACCGTGACGTCACTTCCGGTTAAGACGGAAGCATAATAACTCCTCCTAAACAGTACTTCATAGTGTATATTGATAATAAAATTTTGACTCCGATCCTCCCCTGAGGAAGACGCGGACAGCGTCGAAACCGGTAGGGAGGGAGTCCTTCTTTTTTTAATATGTGCAGTCTCTGTTTTTACTTATAGACCAGATGATATCCTGTTGGTATTATTTACTTTGTTTTTTACCTTCGGACTTCTTTAATAATACCCCTGCATCTTTAGATCCAGGACTATCATCCCCTTATGACTTTACATGAGAGTGTTGCTGAATCGTATTTTCCTTGAAACATATTCATGTACATGCACCACAGTTTGTTTAAATAGTCCCCCCCCCCCCTCCCTCTGGCAATGATTTATCTATATACCCCTTTTCGCTTGACATCAGAAAACGATGTCAAACTCAGTCACTGGGATAAAGCATGCACATCAAAGGCAATCACAAATATCTGATACCCAGCAGTACAACAAGCACCAGATTATGCTTATTCTCATCTGAGTGTATGCATAGGGGACTGTCCTGGAATGATTGTTCCTGTGGTCATCGTCAGTGGTTCAAAAGAAAAAAGTTTTATTTTTAGCAGAATGTGACAATCTTCGTTGCCTGCCTAAAATACCAAGTGTTCAGCACAGGAGACACTGTTACAATTATACAATGGGCAGTGACACCTGGTGACAGTTTTGCTAATGATGAAAAATAATTCAGTTATCATATGACCAGGGCTCTGTCATTCTCAGTTAAGTTCACTTGTCTGGGGACAAGCGTCTGTATCTGCTACACACTATTTCTCTCAGATTTTACTTGTCTGCAAACCCATTGTACATCTGGTTTCCCCACACAAGTCCATTGCACACCAGGGGTCATTTCGGTATAGGTTCTCTGGTCCGGTTGCTGCAGCAACTACAGCATCTTGCTTCCACCGCAGATCATTTGCAATTTACCGCAAGAAATAGCTCCCAAATCTCAGTTTTCTATTATTACTGCATTTTTCTGACTTTTTGAGTCTTGACATGGAAGATTTAATAAATAAAAAACAAAAAACAAAAAAACAATCTATGTAGATCATTTTCTGACCTTGAATCACGAAAACCAAACAAGAGATCATTTGATCATAGGACGATGACAGGGACCATATGTTATTTCATTAGTGTTTCATTTTGTTGTTAGATGCGTTTCATTGGGTTCCCCAATTTATTTGTTTGGGCTGTAGATAGATTTACTTTGTTGTGAGGCGTCTTAATGTAAAGCATGCTATAAAGATATATTCAATCCAGGTCTATAAATTGAGATTTTTACTCAGTAACCAAAATGACAGTTCTTAAATAAACAAGGGATTTCCATATTTTCAAGCAAGAATTCCTTGTTTGATTACCAGCCAAGTGTAAACAACCACTAGCCAGCCATATATTTGACCAGCATTTGGCTGGTGGCAGGTGCTTACTTGAGCCCTGCAATATGTTTTATTTGCAACCAACTTAAACTTTTTGGAATACCACAAACTTCTGCAACCCGTAGCAGCAGAAAAATGCTTAAGCTAACAGAAACAAAGACCATTTAATTCAGTGGAAACTTAAATTTTAAGATTGACTTAAGATTATAACTTTTTATAAACTTCAGATCAATTCTTTACATTTAAATAATGAAAAGTGGATACAGTGGTGATTAGAAAAAACTTCCCTGTCCAACACAGAAAAACACGATTGAATGCCGTGCTTCGAATGTGCTTGAAACGCACTTCAAGTGTAAACAATGCTGACCTTCAAAGTGCCAATTTTCTGCATTGTTGATCAATCTCTTTTCCAGCACACTTATATGCATATCGATCAATTCCGTTGTGATCCTTGCTCCTGTTCTGTTCATGGTTGTGCATTTGTCACAAGTCCAAGCGCTTTCAAGTCTAGTCCACATTGGATCCTCATGAAGTTCGAACGTGACAAAATGGACATGGCGTGAACAATCAACGGGCACTGGGATTAGGCCGACCACAGACATAACTACTATTAAGTTGCCTATTTGCCATTACAATGCCTTTCGGTCCACTCTACTCTATGAATTAATTCCTCATGCAAAAGATGGTCTTATCATAAAAACTTATCTAGTTTTTTTGCGAAAACCAAAACTTACAATAGTACCCCCATGACCTTGGAAAAAAAATCAAGGTCAACCACCTCACATTTCACCTAGCCCTTATATAGGAATATATACCTGGGCACTATCAAAGTCCTATCTCAAAAAATTCTTGAGTTATGATGCCGAAACCACAGTCTCTCTACAGACCAACCGACATGAGCAAAGGTATATGCCCCGCTTTCTTTGGGGGGGGGGGGGGGGGGGGCATTAGATCCCTATAAGAAGGCAGACAAACTTACCCCATATCTGCCAGGAATTCATGAAGTCGTTTCTTTCCTTTGAGTGTCCATACTTTGAACTTGCATGCCATGTATGTTGAGTGGCAGAGGCTATCGAACAATGACCAATGGCGGTAGAGAGTAAGCTGTAACTCCTGATCAAAACTTATCTTTAAACAGTCTATAGATATTGTGTTTTCTTCATCATCTGGCCTAAAAAGAAGAAGAAAAAAAAGTATCATTTTACGAAAGCATTCTGTTTACTAATCGTTGCAAGACACATCCATGATCACAGCATTTGGGAGGTTCAGTGATGAATGGATATAGTATTTCTTGAAAGAAGGATAAGCGTTCAGAGAAAAGAATGTCCTTGTGTCTTGTGTTCTTGCTGTGCAATCATGCCTGTCGTCTGCAGGCAAATGCTCACATGAGCAGTGCCTAGTGGTATATAGCACATAAATCGTCATTTTAATCCCCACTATTTCAATACAGAAGGTCACTCTTTAGATATTATACAGACCTGATGTTTAATCCACCTTATCGGGTATTGAAAAATAGACCATTTCGTCCCAATTTATGGATGTACCATTAAATTATTTCACTCCCAGTAACCCAGGGAGCGTTGTTCTGTCTGCCCTGTTTGTATGACCATGGGTGTTATTGTACTAAATGGGTAATTGCGAGGATCGATGCAACATGTCAAGATAAGACATTTTTAATCTATTAACAAGATCCTGAGTGTGATTTTGTTTATTTAGAGAGAACAAATAGGTGTTTTCTTGGTTATCATTCCCTTGTGAACAGTACTATTCTCTTGTGTTTATCAATATTTTAGGGTATGTACAAGTAATACACATAGATAAAAGTACTTTCAATTTAACAAAATACCCCCCCCCCCCCCCCCAAGATAAGAGATCCAAAAACTCTGCTCTTGCAATTAAAATTTGACAGTAAGTCTTTTTTTTTCCCCAAATAAAATTGCCCCATTTATAAAAGGTGAATGCAGTTTCGATCAACAACAATGATATTCAAAAATTGACGATAAAAAGGTGTTGACGATTTAAAATGCTGACCTATGATTATGTCTGGACACATGTGACTGTAGCTGTCCTATGTCCTCGATGTACTTATCTCGCTCTATCTTGTAATGAACATATTGGTCTGTTACACCCAGGATGGCCAACCTGCAATACAAAATGTTAAACAGTGAATTGATAAACATGCTCGGTTTTTAACTTTTCAACGAATCTTGTTTGTAAAATTGAGATCCAGTACACAAAATTTTATATTTCACTACATATACCTCCCGCTAAAAGCAGGAGTACAATTTATTGCTATCTCCGCTTGGTTTTTACCTTTTCAGTGAGTCTTCTTTGTAAAGTTGAGATCCAGTGTAATGTAATATTTCACTATATATACCTCCTGCTAGAAGCAGGGGTACATTGTATCACTATCATAATAAAATGTATTTTCACTGGTCATATAAATAGGACTTCTGATCATAATCAGAATCACAACCCTAGTTTGAAAGCAAATCTTAATCATATGGGTACTCATCACCCCAGAAATGCAGGAAAACTCACAGGAAAAATATTGCAAAATTTTTCAACCCACATTTGTAGACTGCAGTCAGCCAAAGACTCTACAAACAGTTCACCAGTTTGTAGGTGTTACTCCATCACCTGATCTAAATGCTGTAATATATGTATTTTGTAAGCTCCGGGATGGTAACGCTGCAGGTTGGTAAGATTGTACAGTACAGAGGTCTGTCTTGACAGACCAACTGTTTAGAAAGACTACCTTTTCCAGATACTTTGCTTAAAGTACTTTTCATTCTATTAACACCTTTTACGAACCACCGCCTGTCTTGAGAGACCACAATTTGCTCATCTCCATGAGTGTCCCCCCCCCCCCTCCCCCGGACAGATTTTACTGTAATACCTGCTGTATGTGGCCACTCCTGTCAAGAATATATAAAGGGTACATATTGGTTTAGGGGTAAGTCAAATTGTTCTTATCTGAACCTGTACTATACAAATTTAGTTATTATGGTTTGTTTGACAGGTATTCTTCTTTGATAATGAAGCTCTGCATTTATAAGCAAAACTTCACGTATTTAGCTAATTCATCATTTGCCACGTTCATATTTATTCTTTATTATGTGGGTCGTCTTTGCTGAATATTTAGCTTAAGACAAGGAGCCGCTACTCAGAGACATGTACGTGTAAAAGGCTCCCAAACATGTTGAGTAGTTACCCGCTGAAGACCCTTTAATTTATTTGGGGTGATAAAGCCTATGTCAAAATTTTACAGAGGAACGTGTGCAATGTGGACAATAGTAATTCCATATGTATATAGGTTAGACAGGGACAGATTAGCTTATAGAGAGTAAAGAGTTCGGACTGCGGAATAGGGTATTGACTGCTAGGAAGTGGTTCTGGGCAAAAAGACACAAATACAATACGAATACTTTATCACAAGTGCGTTTCAACCCACAACGGGGCCAAGTACAGAGCAGAGGTGCACTCTGAGGGGCAAAACACACAAAAAACAGCGCCAATCAAGACTCAAGTCGATCTACTTAAGTCAAACTGCTCTGAATTATCATAAGGATCCCAGATTCGTATTCCTGGTAAAAATACCTTTCATTCAATTACCAGTGTGCCTAGAGTTCCAGAGAGAATATCCCCGGTCAACAGCTTTCTTGGTGAACATTGAGCGCAACGCGCCCAGTCCAAAATTTGGCACTGAAAGCTCAAGAGGAGGCCATTATATACATAAAGTAGGGGTGACGAGACATGCGTTAGGTTACATTGCAATGTGTTGAAGTTGTACTGGAACACAGAATAGTCACTGATTACAAAAACCAAGCAAGATCAACTGTACCATAATAAATCATTAGTATCCTTGGACATCTTCCAAGCCATGTCAAACATCAAAAAGGCTGCCTGCAATTGACATACAAAATGACACACAGTTAGATCTCTCAAGAGTTTGTACACACCAATAAAATATACAATTGGCATCTCATTTCTCTATTTTCATGCAGGTCTAGATTAAAGTGTTTTAAAATATATATTGATACTGATACAATGTATTTTCTGGGTAAGTTTGAAAGCCATAGACTTAGAGTACACGAGTACGTCTGTTGAAATTACCTGCATTTTAAGACTATCTGTAGTATGGGACCACTTTCTGCTAACAATAAGAACTGTCTTAAAAAGCAGGTACCATTCTATTTATTTTTATATTTATTTAGTTTTTTTCATTATCTGTCATTCAGCTACCTCAGTCTGCAAAAATGAAGAAATTGTTAATCATTTTAAAAAAGTACCTAACTACATGTACACAGAAATATCAGCTTAGTCTTCAGTTAGTAAATATACTTCAAGTTCAGACTATATGAACACAAACATGCCATAATTACAAACAAGTCTCACCTCCTCCCCCTCTATATACTCTGTGTACTACTGTTCAATAAATAAAAGAAGAAACTACTAACTACAGGTTATGCATGACTAAATTTACGAAAGATGCACTCACTGATGTTCCATAATAAGAGAACTCTGTGTATTCAAAAAGAACTCTCTTCCTGAAATCAAAGAAAAAAAGCAGAGTAAGTAATAAGTAGTTAATATATTATCTGCTATATTCTTTGTGGTGTGTAACCACATACCTGTCAAGCTCCCCCCCCCCCCCCGAGTCTCCCATTTTATGCCATTATTTTGGGACTTTTCTGCTGCAACTGACTGTTTTCGGCAACCTTATGCACAAACACTCCACTGACTGTGAAAGGTGTTGACCTTGAAAATATGTTGATAGTGTATTCTGATCCTTTCCACTTTCACACTTAGTTAATTTACCCACAAAAATCTGAAATGAAGCTGAAAATGAAAGCCAGAATTGTTTTCCCCTAAACATGGGGTCCTTTTAAAAATAAACCTGAACGGACATCCATTTGGCTCAATATTTAACACCAGATGACTGGGCTGGCACTAGCCATAGGCTAATGATGGTGGAATTTGGCTCACAGCATTTACAACCTTTTAGCCAGCTTGGCAAAAGACAGTTTTGCTACTCTGCGGCTTTGAAATCGGTTTTACTGTTTTATCGTCAAAATGACAGAGTATCAATATAAAATGTTTAATGACTTGAGCTCACTTGGGCCCAAAGAACTTAAGTTTGGCTAAAAATTTTAAGTGGTTTTAGCCAAGCTGGCTAAAAGAATAAGATTCCTAGAGCCAGCCAGACTGATACAAAGTAAAAAGGATCATGAATAATAATATACTCTTTCCCATATCACCAATAACATGCATAAGCTCACTCTCACTTTAATTTGCCCTGGATAATTGACCCCTTGGGTACTCAGTCAAAAGCATATCTTCGGAAAATATGTTCAGACAAGCTGTTAACTAATTGGATATTATATATATATATATATATATATATATATATATATATATATGTGTGTGTATTTTTCCCTCAGAGGAAAAACCAAAGAAAAAAAAAAAAACTAGATGTACTAGTGGTGCTTGCACCACTGAAGGGGACTGCCGTATACAAACATGGTACAGTTTAGGGCAGCAACTATTCCTGCATGCTAGAAGTTCACATTTCCAGTGCATTCGGGGTGGTCTCAGTAGAGCGAGAATCACTTAAAATCCAGCATCCAGAAGCAAATAAGCTTAAAAAATTCAGTGATTGTGGAGACACTGAATTTTACACAAGTGGCTGTGTCACCTTGAGAAATGGGTCAAGGTTACTCATGTTCAAACTTAACTTTGGCCCTATGGAGGACTATACTCATGTACAATATAAAACCCATGAATGAAAAAGTTTATAAATTATTATGTGGACACCGAATTTCACAAAAGTGGCTATGCGACATTGGGAATTGGTCAAGGTCACTCATGTTTGAACCTCACCTTGGTCTGATAGAAAACTATAATGATGTGCAATATGAAAGCCCTGCCTCAAATACTTCTCAAGTTATCATGCCGAAATCACGCCGACACCATATTCACTTATGTGGCTCAATCCCCTATAGAATTGTGTCAAGGTCTCCCATCTTCGAACTTCACTTAACCCTTACAGGGGGCTATAATCATGTGCAATGTCAAAGCCCTACCTTAGAAGCTTCTCAAGTTATCATGGGGACACCAAATTCATTAATGTGGGTCTGTAAACTAGGAAATTGGGTCAAGGTCAGCCAACTCTAAACTTGACCTAGCCCTTCAAGAGGACAATAATCCTGTGCAATATAAAAGCCCTAGCTCAAAAACTTTTAAGTTATTACGCAGGCACCAAATTCACTAATGTGGCTCTGTGACCTTGGGAATTGGGTCAAGGTCACCCATCTTTGAACTTATCCTAGCCCTTATAAACTAACATCCTGTGAATATGAAAGCCTTAACTCAAAAACTTCTCAAGTTATAATGCAGTAACAACCACGGCGGATAGATGGACAGACGGACGCATGGAACCTGGGATCACTATAGGTGAGTCCCCTTCGACTGTCGCCTAATAACAAAAAAGTTATACATATAATGAAGTGGAAATGAGATGCATGACATTTGTTTCATTTGATGGTGAATTTTAGTGACAGTGTTGACATTAAAGTCCTTTCAGGTGTGAATGTCTCACTTATCTAGGAATCTCACTGCTCGAGACCAATCTTGAAATATAAAGGTGGCACATGGTTAACATTTACCACACTCCCAATAGATCTTACCGCTCTTCTTCCCATAACCGTTTTTCTCTTCTTCTTTCCAGCCTTTCTTCAGTAAGCCTTTGCTTTTTTGCTGATGGTTCAGAACCTTCACTCTCATTTCCAGAGTCCTCGTCAGACTAATTCAAATTGAAACATGAATATTGAAAGAAAAATCTGTGTTTTTCCCTGACAAGTCTTGAAAAAACACTGAACTGGTTGATCTAGTGTGTGCAATGATGAAGACAGTTATGTTTAAGTCATGAAATCTTTTTAATCTGAGTCAGATTTACATGTTTAAAAAAAAAAAAAAAAAAAGAGAGAGAGAGAGAAATTAATATTCTTAACTTCTTCACCCAGTTGGGCTAAGATTTCTGTAAAACTTAATTTTGTAAGTATCACCTTTTGCCTCAGTCCACTTTGAGGTATGGCCAAAAATCCTACTCTCACCTGGGAGCATAATGAACATGAGCATAAAAAGCTAAGGTATACAAATTTAATATTTTTACAATTTTCCAAAGAAATTATGGATATAAGTTATACTGAAATGTGGTGAAAGGGTTAAAAAAAGTATTGGCCACTGTTGGAAAAGCCCAAATTTTTGTATTACTTTCAGAATCTGAAGTGAATGATTCCTCACATTTTCACAGCTTTGTCATTTGTAAGCAAAAATCCTACAAACTTTTACATTTTCATAAAAAATCCTACACATCCTACAATATTGCCAAAAATCCTACAAAAGTAGGAAAATCCTACTTGTGATAAACAATCAAATTTACTAATTTGTTCTGGCCTAATTGGAAGTCAACAAAGAAACGTGGGGGAATTAATGGTGATCCAAACAGGCAAGACAAAGGCATCTCTTACTTCATCGTCCTCCCTGAAGACCTGGTCATACTCTGGGGTGTCCTCAAACTCATCCTGTCTCATTAGTAGTTTCACTTGTACCTGGTTGAAGATGTTGCACACATCCACTGGACGGTGACTAAAAAGGTATACAAGTATGTCTCTTTGAGATAAACCACACGTAATGTATTTAGCAAAGTGACACACTTTGCTTGTCAAGATCAATTCCACTGTGACTTATGGGACATCTGATCAAAATTTTGATTCAAGTTTCCACAAATATAAACAAGAATAAAATGTTATGGCACATCACATCATAAGGGGATCCACCTAGCTACGAAAATGCTTAACAGGTTTTAGTAAATTTGACTCCTGGTTGAGGGAGAGCATCTACAATCCTATTGTGACTTATGGGATATTTTTGGACCCCCTTTTTGACATTGCAAGTAAAAGTTGTGATTACTATCTCAGTTTGAGTGATATACTTTTAGGTTTTGATCCATTTTCTGGCTATCGAGTTTAACTCTGCATTAGTACTAGTTTTGAGATAAGTGCATCCTTCCACCTCTGATTCTATCACTTTTCCGTCGTGATTGATGGGACAAAAAAACAGTGTGACTGACGGGACACTATCCCATGAAAACTATTAAAAGTCTTTCTGTTTCAAATTACTGTACATGTAATTTACTTCAACAAATGCTACTAAAAATGAGCACTTTTTGGAGCACTTCATATTATATTTTGCATCATTCATTTTCATTCCATTCTTAAATGGTTGGCTATTGATCGAACATATAGTAAGACTAAAGTAATGTGAACAACAGATACTCTCACGCTACATACATTTTCCTTTGTTGTTTATTCATGCCTGGATCAACTCTTATCTTCAGCCATATGTACCACTTATAAAGATGTGACATATACAGGTCCTAACTCTAACCTAGCAAACTGTCACAATGTAGTATGTCCAGAGAGGTGCCCAGGGCTCATGAAAATGTTGGATATCATTTGTTTCTCTTTAAAAGTATCATTGCACTAAAAGAAAAAGTTAAATAAGATTATTTGGGGGGGGGGGGGGGGGTTGAAGTTATAAGGTCACCCTAAAATGAAAATACATTAACTCTAGACTGGAAAGTGCCATCACAAAAATTTATAGTTTCAGACAGTAAAAGTATAATATATATTTCATTTTTGTGTACAAGTTTATAGTTAACTAAATTTTAAAAAATGATGAAAATGCAACTTCCGCATGGAATTGACCTAAAGCAAGACAGAACTTGTATCATCATCTCAGAAAAAATACATGTACCAGTACTTGGAAATTGCAGCAGATAGGACTGTGGCACTGATATGTTGATGGATTTGTTCATATTACTGTATCTTCCCTTTTAAGTGCTTCGGTAGCTGTGGATGTGGGACCAGAGCTAGAGTAAGCGTCAATACTACACCTACTTTTTGAACACTATAACTAGACTTACATATAAATGGTAAAACTAAAAGGACGCAAACATTCAGCTTCATCGTTTTAGAATTTTTGAATTGGGGTGGGTGAAGACATAAGGGAAACTACAGCATCTGACCCTCCCCCCCCCCCCCAACAAAAAATTAAATTTATACTGTATTTTATCCAGTTCTAGAACTGACAATAACACCATCTGGCAAATATGTATGCTATGCATATATATATATTTACGGGATGAGTTTGTTTATAATCAACTTTGCATAATTTTACTGGACCAGAAATCACTTTATGTATTAGATTCCATCATAAATTACAAAGCAATTTTGAACTGTTTAATATATATAAATGTCACACACAAATTCACCAATATGCATTGGAATTCGATTTCTCACAGTCTCAGGTGCTTAAAATGAAAATGTCTTTAACTAATTGCATTTTGTCTGTGGGACACGTTCTAAAATTACCCAGCACTTCCAGAGCAGTGGTCCCTCAAAACAGGTGGTTTCTCAAGATATAAAGGACCCTCATATAGGGAAATAGTAAGCTTACCTATCACAGATATAGAATACAACTGGGTTGTCAGGCTGCAGCATCTCAACCACATCCAGTGTGCCCCCACAGTTGATCATTATGACATAATGAATCTAAAAATATGTAAATACTCATCAGCTGTGACCTAAAAACTGAAGGCATAGGCGTAAAGCATAACAAATCTGGTACAAGTTAAAAGTGTGCTATGGCAGTGAAAGATAAGACAGTGTAATATGAAAGTCCACACTGGCCAATGAAATCCTGAACAATTAGATGCATTTAATATTCATAAGGACAAGATCCAGAATCAAGAATACACCATATTCATTCCAATAGTAGCACACTGTACTAACGCAAAGATTTCCTGGAGCAGACATGGTTTTCACAGAGTTTTGATATGATATGCCTTGATGTACAATACCACCAGCAATTACAATTACATGTATAGAATCCACAAAGCATACACCAGAGGTAACAGTGATGCTTGCACCATTAAGGGTACCACTGTAAACAAACATGGAACAGATTAGGGCAGCAACTATATATGGTAGAAGTACTAGCAACTAGGATCAATGTTATGCCTCAGGAATATCGCATGATGAACCACTGACCCTTTCCATGTTTATTTTGCGTCCATAGGTGGCAAAACATGAGAAAATGTGAAAATGACACCAGTGGTCTGTTAAATGTTGAATTAATGCACACAACCTGGACTGGAATTAAAAATAAAATAATTTTGCACGGAACTGAAGTTTGATTAACAACTTCATCTGCAATAAATTTTTGAAGATTTTGAACATACTTTGTTTTAAACCAAAAACAACCCACACAATATAAATTGAAATTCTAAAACTGTTTCTGCACCGTTCATTGGATGTGCCTTGGGGTGGCTGCTCCAGCTATAAGAGTGTTGTGTATATATATTCACCATTGAAATTGTTCCAATGTGCCTAATTTGCATAATGGAAGACTGCAAAGGTTTTTTTTTTTGGTTCCCATTGGATGTGCTTACAACGCAAACCTGTGTCACTTAATTCTGCCCATTATAGTTTTGAAAATATTCAGCAGTAAATTGTTCTAGCATAGATGGAAATTCAGCAATTTTTGTGGTCCATTAGATGTGCCCAAACCACAAACATCAGAATTAAAGTTGGAATGGCATTGCTACTAGCTGTAATGATTATGAAGATATATTAGGCCAAAGAAAATAGTGTGTTTGAGGTTACATGCCAAAAATAAATAGGGTAGGTAGGTAGGCTTTTTTTTTTCCTTTTTAAAAATTTTTTTCTCTGAAAACAGAAGAAAAGTGACTTCAAATGGATAAATCGTGCATTTCATGAAGAAAATCTGCCTAGATTTTTTTTTTTTTTTTGAAAATCAATAAAAAGTTTTAGCGTAGGGGGGTTTGGGCAAGGGTCGGTAGGGAAACCCCAAACACAGACTTTTTTTTTGGCCTTAAACATTTACACTTTTCAAGTGCATCTAAAGATGCCCCTATAGCAGATCCAGAGAGATAGAAAAAAAGGAGAAAGAAAGAAAAAGAATCCTTAGGAAAACATAAGCACAAAGACATAATAAAGAATTCTTGAAGTTGGAAATCAATACAGCATGTCTGTGTTAGTACCTGGCCATAAGTATAACATGGGAAAACAACATATAACTAGATATAATAGTGGTGCTTGCACCACTAAAGGCATCATCATATATACAAATATGGGACTGCTTAGGGCAGTATATATATATATATATATATATATATATATATATATATATATATATATATATATATATATATATATATATATATATCACCTTGGACATTGGTAAACTGACCTTGGATACAGGTTCAAAGTCAGGTATATATACAGTAATAAATTGTTGAACATAAAATCCAGCATCTAGAAGCAAATAAGTGGCTGTGTGACCTTGAGAAGTGGGTCAAGGTCACTCATGTTTGAACATAACCATGGCTCTATAAATCATGTATAATTTAAATTCATAAATGAAAAAGTTTATAAATTATTGTGAAGACACTGGAAATTGGGTTAAGGTCTCTCATGTTTGAACTTGACCTTGAACTGCTAGAAAAATATGATGATGTACAATATGAAATCCCCATAGCTCGAAAACTTTTCAAGTTATCATGCAGACACCAAGTTTACTAATGTGGCTCTGTGACCTTGGGAATTATGTCAAAGTAACTAATCTTTGAACTTTACCTAGCCCTTTCAGGGGGCTATATTAAATCTTGTGGAATATAAAAGCCCTAACTCAGAAGCTTCTCAAGTCATCATATGGACACCTAATTAACTAATATGGCTCTGTGCCCTTGGGAATTGAGTCAAAGTCACCCATCTTAAAAACCCAGGGGGGCTTATAAAGGACTAAAATCCTGTGCAATATGAAAGCCTTAGCTCAAAAAACTTAGCAAGTTATCATGCGATGGAATCTGCAATCACGATAGGGGACTCCCCTGCAGCAGTCCCCTAATATCAACAATGAACTCTCTTCTTTCACCAGATGGAGTTAATTTTGAAAAATTTGGAAAAATACTGAATTTTTATAAAACCACCTGGTTTGGAGGTGTTCTTCTATCTTTCTAAAGTTCTATTAGGGTGTGTGCTACAATTGGAAAGAATATGGTATCTATGTTTACAACAGCACTATGAGTAACAAAAAAAATCTCAACTTACCACTTCAGATATATATATATATATATATATATATATATATATATATATATATATATATATATATATATATATACACACATACATATATACACAGTAAAACCTCTGTAAAGTGGGCACCCTTGGGACCGGAGCAAAATGCCCACTTTAAGGAGGTGCCCACTTTACAGAGGGTCAGCCATTTTGGATTATGTGGATGAGCAATAAAGATAAGGGAGAGGCTATACATATGCATGCATTCACATCTACATGAACATGTGTATTTATATATACATGTATCTTAATCCCACATAAAATAAATGAGAGAAGCAGTTTTTTCATCATTTTGCCTAAAGTCATTTCTTGGGGGGAAAAAATCAATTAAACATCAACTACATGAACTATGTAGAAGATAAAGTCCAGAACAGGTCCCAACTCAATGATTACCAGCAGGCACATCAAAGTAATAAACTGCAAGGTTGTGCAAATCACGGAGTTGACACTCATCCACACAACAACTTCTTTTCCAGTAGAGTCAGTTGTTCTCTCCACTTTGATACCTACGGTTAATCCCAAAAGCTGTGAAAAGTCACTGTGGACTAAAAAACTGTTGTGTTTTGTTGATGCTTGCCTATACTGTACTCTGTTATGATATGGTGAGCACTGATAGAAAAATGACACTTGGAAAATTAAAAGTTAATGGTGGCAAGTTTTGATGCAAAAATTAACACTTTTACAAAGTAAAATATTTATTGAACAAAATAACAGTGCCCACATGTAGATTTTACTATATATATATATATATATATATATATATATATATATATATATATATATATATAATGACTAACAAGAATAATATCTCAACTTACCCCTTCAGAGTTCTCCACATAAGCTCTTTCTAGGGCCTCCTTGCCAGTCACTGGCACAATTGTATATGGTACTTGATCACACTGGAACAGGTACTATTTAGAACAAAACAAGAAAATCTCTTGTCTGTCATTCTGCGGTTTGATGTTATTCAGTAAGATTTCCCCCCCTCAAATCACCTGACAGCATGAGGGACAAACTGTGATTAAAACCAGATAGCATGAACCAATTTCAAATTTTATATTTATAGGTGATTGATTGTTGAATGGTCAACAACACGGAAAATGGCATCTAAAGGACAACTGACCTTTTTTTTGTTTAACCATCTTTCACCGCATTTCTGCTTCAGAAGGCAAGTTTTCCAAACTTGTATTTTTACTTGGTATCAAAAACAAAAGTTGCAAATAATAATACTGGGGACCAAAACGTAGTACAATGGGAAAGTCGAACCCAAAAAAAAGAAAGAAAGAAAAGTTCTCTTCTCTTCTAGTGAAACCAAAAGGCCATTTTTTTAAAAAGCATTTGAGAATGTTAGGAGTCTGACGAGGCTTTATCAATATGACCCACTGCCAGTCCAATGTTGGATTGAGAACTGAAAAAGTGGTAATACTGAAATGGGACAGGGGCTTGTTCCTGTATCCCACACATTCTTCATACATGTATTGCTGAACTCCAGCTCCACAAAATCAAATCAGTATTATTTTAACAGACCCTTCAAAAACTGATTCACCCACGTTATTGATGATGAGGGGACAAACATTTGGGCTGATCTAGCAGTTACCACTTTGTGTGTACATGTGTGTTTGTTTCATATAAAGATCAAAATGTTTTAAAACTGCTTTTTCACCACTGTAACTGATCTCCAGAGTCTACTGCTGAATGAATTCATTTACAATTTCAGCAACTGTGGTCGTCTGGTTACCATTTACTTTATCAGTATTTACATACAGTAGTCCCTCCTTTGGGAGACCACCCCCTTTGAGAGACCGCAATTATCAGGTCTCTCTGCAGTACTTTTCATGTTATTTATACCTCCTTTGACAGACCACCTGGGTTATGTGACCGCCTTTTGGGTGGCACTATAAATGGTTGTTAAACATGTTTTTTACGATACAAAATGGTGTGAACCAGCAAAGTAATCTTTTTTTAGGTGGCCCATGCGAGAGCAGATGTTTGTTCATCCTTATGCTGGGTCATCCTGACAATTATGTTCAATGGTAGTAGCAACAATGCTGGCTTTTCTTGAATGTACATGTATTGTTTGTTTGCTATTACTAACTAAATTGTTACATGTATCCACTTGTGTCGAATAAATGAAATCTGAATCTGAATCTAGGGGCGGTCTCTCAAAGGAGGGATTACTGTACAAGAAAGAAGTAAACTTTTGGCACTAGTAGCAGCACATGTAGCGCAGCAAAATTGTAAATAATATACTGATACTTTTCTCTGATCATTTTGCATACATCCAACATCTCCCAATTCTATGGTTCGGTTGTCTAGTATAGGCCTGTGTATGTTCACTACCTCTTACCTGAAGTATTTTACATGCACACAGGGCATCCACGTCCAGTCCAACCAGGACTAAAACTCGCTGCAAACATACAAAAATGTAACATGCTGAATGACAAAACAACGTAACCCTATACATGTATCATACTTCAGTCTTCGCATTTCTGATCTGACAATGGGAATTTAAAGCTAGAGCCAATAGGAGGTCACAATTAACACTTGTATGTGTATTTAGCTGAATACACAAAATGCTTGTGGGCTAGAGGTGAATATCCCTATAAGATTCTATGTTAAAGTAACATTAAATATGTTGAGTAGTTTTGTACTAAAATTTATAAAATTTACAAAGGTATTTTAACTATGTACAACCATTTAGCACAAGAAATTTGGTGTTTCTAGGTTGAGTGGTTTTAAACTTACATAGGTGCACATTACAATGGAAACTAATGGAAATACACATACCTAGCCTGCCTGACTACAGAGCCCTCTACTGAGAACCCACATAAACCAGCTGATCCTGACCTTACCTATTCAGCTAAAGTAACATTAACCTCTTCAGCCAAATGCTGGTTGTGTTTGCTAAACAAATGAGCAGAATTCTATATTTTGAAATTGCAGTCAATAAATCTAATTAGGTAAACTACAAAAATACTATAAATATGTGCATCAAAAATTGAAGAAAAAAAAATCATTAAATGTGCAGAGGTATGTGGGAGGAGGCCCATCAACTTAATTAATACCAATTCTATTGAATGCAGCATTTTCTTGGTATTTTGAGCACACTGGTTCTTTGTCAGTGACAGATCACAGTCTAAAACTTGGGCAACTTAAATCATTAGGAAGTGATACTTTTTAAGAGGGCTTGACACAAATAAATTTCTCTTCTTACGTTTTCAGCAAGGCCAAAGAGTTACTATTTTTCTCAACCTGATATCATATGATCAGACAGAAAACTGTCCACTCCATTCTTCAGTTTGTGTGGCAAACTCCTCATTGTAAACTCCTTTATTTTCATCACACTTTTTAAAATTTGTTTTTGCTGATAAATTAATATCATGTTGTGTCTTGTGAGTTCTTAATCTTTGAAATTTTGTTTAAATTTTCCTCTCAAAACAAGTTATTGCTGTATGACATGCCATTACTTTTGAATGGATCTGTTTGGGGCAACAAATATCTAAAACTTGCAGTTTTTTCTTTTTCTAAAATTTGGGCTATGCCCTTCCCCTAGAATTGCAAAGGAGATACTTCCCCCATTTACTTGGTCTGGAGACGGACAAAATGGTGCTTTTCCTTCGTGGACCTCCCCCCCTTTTTTTGAGCTCCGTCTTCCACCACCCTGGGTGGCACTGGGATTGGAACCCATGCACACATGGTACCCTTTCCAGTAGCCCTCCCCTCTTACCGCTGCTGCTGGCGAGGACTGTTGGTGATCAGTGGCATTCATGCCCCACTTGAATGGTCGACGAACGATGCATTGACAGGAGCGCCATCTAGCAAGCACCAGAATTACTACTAGTACTATACCAATATGGTGCTGACCACTGAACCCTGTACCCCCACCAGCCACCGTACAACATGGCCATTTATTACATACTATCTAATATTTTTCTAAAAGTATCAAGAAACATTGATAGCAGAGGCAATTTTCAGTTCACTCATACATTCATAGGCAATATATTATCGTTATGTTATGGTAAGGGGGGGGGGGGGGATTCTAAAATATAGCCATTGCAAATTTCCCAACTTTATTCTTTAAAAAAGGATGGTACTATCTTCACCTCTAGCCTCAGAAGTGCCGGTGGCAATATTTACCTTCCCACTCTGACAATGACAGTGAGAAAAGAAGCACGATTTAATAACAGATTTATTCAGCTATGTAGGTAGCTGGTGTCACGATATAGCCTATATCGTGATAGTCGTCAGACCCAAAACACCCTGGGAGCAAAGAGTTTGCCAACAATGTAATACTGGGCTTGTGGAAGATGAGTATCATGTTTTAACATGCTGTCCTAAGTACTTAATAGAAAGGCAAGAATTTTTTAACAATGTAAGTTTTACAACTTTGAACAGGCTCCCTCCCGAGGAATTATTTAGTACCATAATGAACTATAATGAGGGTGACACGGAATTTTTGACTTATGTCATTGCTTTTGTGAACAAAATTTTCATCAGGAGATTCCCATGACAGTCTATAACTTAATTTGTACTTTGGTTGGTACCAAGGCATAACTATTGTGCTGGTGATGTCAAGGCAATGGTTAAAGCGCCACCTATGTATATGTTGACGGTAACACGGATTCTTTATACGGTTGCACACCTTTCTGTGGTAAATCAATGACGCTATAGCTCCACATGTAATTTTCGTAATTTGTATGTATTTATATTTCATTCCAGTGTAATGACAAGTTCAATATGTCATGTATTTCCTTGCTTTATTATTTATATATCTAGATGTAGTTTTGTACCGTATTGATCATATTGTACTTTATGTAAAAAGTGTGTTGATCAATAAAATATTCGTATTCATTCGTATTCGTATTCGTCAATCGCCAATATGATTATATTATAGGTGGCGATTGACGACTATCTGTTGACAAGTCGCATGCTGATGAATACAACAGCTTTTACCTGTTTACCACTAATACCAGGCGGTGCCAAAAAGCATGCGTAGCATTCTAAATAGAAAATCGTGATGTGAACCGGGATTGTGAATCTAGTGAACAAATGTTGCCTTGGCCTTGCAAACAGTATTATCTTCACTCAGTCGCCGGCTGCTTGTCCTTCAGCATTCATTCCACACCGTACTTCCTGTTCATTTACTTACCTGATGCTGAATTGTGTCATAAAAATCTTTCCTAAAATCCCTTACAAACACCATGTTGACACATGTGCGTCAGTTTCTGTCGGTAAAAACGCTTTTGTTTGTTGTAAACGACAGAACCACACGCTGCCAGCTCAAGGTGAAGAATAATCCAAAGCCCCTTTTGATTCTGGCGCGAGTAATTCCCAACTTGCTTTCAAACGGTGATTGTCATTGGACAAAGTATATCTTTTATCCAATGGGAAATAACGATACAAGAATACACAGCGCAGAAGAAATTTGCTTCCGTTGCGCAGTGTGTTTTTGTGTTTTGCGTTTTCCGGTTCTCTGAACGTCAAACCACGTGTTCAGTCCAAGCTGTGCAACAAAATAGTCTGCACACTCTGTTTGACAGTTGTGAACAAAGTGTGCAGACTGTTTTGTTACAGTTAATATGTAAGCGGCTCGCACCGTATAAACAGTAACGCAGCTTTAATCCTTATCCGATCAGTTATCATATTTTAGGCAATATGCAAAATGCGCACATGAACGGGGTCTTGCACATTGAGCTCAACAACTAAGATAGTTGTACACGTGTTGCATTTGGAAGGCTGTGTTAATAGCTATAGATTATGATATCGTTTTCTTTGTCTGTGGATTTTACCAAAGCCAGTTCCTGTCTTTTACCACCAAACATTATGTCTAGATACCGTCATAATGCGCGCACGACTGAGTGATAACAAAAGAGTCTATAGACTCGTTTATAGTAAACATTTAAGGTACCATTTTCGGCCATCTGAGGTCGCAAATTGATCACCACCTTAAGCAACCCCTGCCGGCAATTCCATGCCAGATGTTCACAACTGTAAAATAAGAAATGGGGTTACTTTTGTCTGAAGTGGCTATTGACATAACAATGAACGATAATCGTGTTTAGGGATGGAATGGGGGTGGCCGTGAAGGTACTCGTGGATGAGACAGACCCGCGGAAATGTAATGTTTTTTTTTTTAAACCTATGGCATTAATTTTCAAATAATTTTGACCAGTTCAAGTTAAAATGGTTGCGCTATCAGACTGGCCGTTCATAGAGCCCGATATCATGCAAATAGTTTGAATTCTATTAGAATTGCAAGCAAAAATATGTGTTTTGTTCATGGGCTGTGTTCCTTATAGCAATATAGGGGAGCATTGTAGGGCCGGGTCTAATATGAATGCCTCCTGTTTCTTCAAAGCAATCATGCTGTAGTAATGAAACACGTGACAATTCCAATTTAACGCCCTGTGCCGCACTGGGCTTCTCATTACATTGCGTAACAGGAAAAGTACATACACCATCACATGTCTTTAAGGCACCTTGTGCATTGAAAAATCTATCTGCATTGAAGCATATTTCATTCGAACGAATACAGTTGGGGAAAAGGGCAAAGCCCAAAATTAACCCCTCTTGTGGAAGGAAGACCGTTGGACAAGACAGACGAAACAACACAATACCACGTGCGATGCTCTAGGTACACTTTCCATCCACCGTTAACGCATATAGGCATGAAACGCTCCACCAGTCACCTCGGCACAGTCACTCGAGATCAAATTAGTCACATCAGGACAAGTTCGCACATTTTCTCGCGCTGGAGGTATGTACTGTCATTATTTTAGTTTTTAGCGTGTCCGCCAGAGGTCTCTGTCATGTTAAGACATATTGTTTTTGCAAAGTTCTTTCTTTCTTTCTTTCTTCTTCTTCTTCTTCTTCTTCTTCTTCTTCTTCTTCTTCTTCTTCTTCTTCTCCTTCTTCTCCTCCTCCTCCTCCTCCTCCTCCTCCTCCTCCTCCTCCTCCTCCTTCTCCTTCTTCTTCTTCTTCTTCTTCTTCTTCTTCTTCTTCTTCTTCTTCTTCTTCTTCTTCTTCTTCTTCTTCTTCTTCTTCTTCTTCTTCTTCTTCTTCTTCTTCTTCTTCTTCTTCTTCTTCTTCTTCTTCTTTGTCCGGAGCTTTTCTCTGACACCGTGCAAACCACACTGTTTCAACTTGGCATAGTAATACACCTGGTAGGGAAGTTGTCTTTCTGATTTGGAATAGTCATGATGTTCAAAATTATGCTAATTAGGGGCAATTAAAATTTTAAAAGCTCCATATCTTCAAAACTATTATAGATGGAGATGCGATTTTAACTTCCGCATTTAGCTTTCTGCTATAGGCGCATCCAGTGAACCATGAACCAAAATTGTAGGATTTGAATTTATGCAAATTAGGTGAATACACAAAATTTAAATCTTGAATATCTTCAAAATTATTATAGATAGAGATGCCATTCCAACTTCAATTCATAGGTTTGTGCTATGGGCGCATCCAATGAACCATGAGTCAAAGTTGTAACATTTAAATTTATGCAAATTAGGAGAAAGCACAGAATTTCAATCTTGAATATTTTCAAAACTATTAACAAAATTTCAGTCTTGAATATCTTCAACACTATTATAGACAGAGATGCCATTCTGTCTTTTTTTTTAACCTTGGGTGATCTTGAGAGGTCAAAGCAAGGCCACACAGCAGTAGAATCTCTGTATATGGAAAACGGTGCACTTTTGGGCCATAGTTACTATTGAACATGAGTAGGAAATGACATATAAGCTTTCATCTGGTGTTGTCTTTTTTGATCCAGAGTGACCTTGAAAGGTCAAAGCTAGACATGTCTACCTATATCATTCTGTAACACTTTTCACCAACTTGGCCATACTGTTAACATGCCATTACACATTTGGAGCTTATGTCACAGCTGCATACATTGCATTGCAGTTTCTCCAGGCACCCAGACTGATTTGCTAACAAGCGAATCAAATTTTCCAGTGTGTATTTTCATCTGCTGCCCATAGATGACTTATGCGAGGTATAGGCCCTATACGTCCATGGCTGTCTATTTCAGCAATTTCAATTCGATTTTGATTTTGGTTCTATCACATATACAAATCATAGACTTACTATGGAGCGAGGGTAAATAAAGCTTGCATGTGTGTATGTCCTCAGGCACGCATTCTGCGTTCTCTTTTTACAACATGGAAAACAATATATCTACCCATGGGCTAACAATTCAATTTTTCTCCACCATGTTCCCTCTGATGTGAAAAACTAAATTTTCTTTACGCCTATACTGCGTATAGAATATACAACGAAGTCCAACAAGCCAAACATTTCCACATATAAAACAAAATCAATGCCCGATTCAAAATAATAAATTCCCTGTCAGTTCTATTCACAATCGTAATGTTCATGTCATGACGAACCGATAACACTCCTGTTAGGTAGCCTGTATAAATTTACATTAACCCTTTTACAGCAAGTTTTTGGACTGAGTCAACAGCTTTCCTCCGCGCGCAATACACCTGCAGTACGCAGAGGAAAGCTGTTGACCTGGACCATTATTTTCTCTGGAATTTTAGGCATGCTGGTACTTGAATGAAAGGTCATTTCACAAGGGACAGGAATCTAGTACCTTGACTATAACTCAGGGCAGTTCCTTTTAAGTGGTTTGATTTTATGAGCTGTGTTTATATAACAGCAACACGATTTACATTGGAATTTCTAGGCACATTTTTGCTGTGCTATGGCTGTTAAATTTGACAGTCAAGGATTATCTTCATTTCAAAATAGATTGGAACTCTTGATTCCATATTTCAAGTATTTTTTTTATGATTTGTATTTAGTAGTGCATAGCAGATGTTGATTTTCTTCGAAAAAAATGGCCAGGATATGTATTGTGTGTGCAAGTCCCATATCTGAGTGAGTAATTGAGACAGATTACTGCGCTAAGTCCTGGTTTTGTTCTTTATTGATATATATTTTTTCCCTTTTTAGCTCAGCTGACTGTCAGTCAACTGAGCTTATAGGATGGTGAGTTGTCCGTCGTCCGTCTGTCGTTCGTCCGCTCGTCCACAACTCATATTTTTTACTTCTGTAAAACTGTCTGCCATATTGACTTCAAACCTGGTGGCAATGTACCTTGGGTGGGTCCCTACCAAGTTTGTTCAAATGGTTAGATCTTAATTTGTTCACCAGAAAGCGCTAAATTCTAATATTTATATGTATATATATTATAGTTTTGTGTGTTCTTGTTATTTTAATTATGACTTTTCTCCAGAACCGTCATTCAGATTAAACTGAAACGTGGTGGATATGTTCCTTGTGGAAGGGTCAAACAAAGTTGTTCACTAGGTGGCACTGCGTGGATTCCTGATTTTTAACGATATTTTCAATGCGGGTACTTTTCGGTGAATGCACCTTTCCTATTGATTGGTATGTAAGTCATGGGCATTCCAATGCTTATTCACATTTTCGGCTTCTACTCGAAAACCGTCAGTCCGATTCTCTTCAAACTTGGTGGCAATATAACTTGGGCGGGTTTCTACCAGGTTTGTTCAAATAGTCCCTCTTTCATTATTATTATTTATGTTTTTTTTGTAAATTTTTTAACGATTTTTTTTTGGGGGGGGGCCGGGGGGAGGGGTCAAATCTTAAAAAAAATCTTCTTCCCTAAAACCGCTCACCCGACTGCTTTGATATCACACAGGGACATCCCTGGGGACTCTTAGTTCTTAATACGTTCACCACATGGTGCTGCAATTTTTTTTATGATTGTTTGTGTGTTTTTGCTATTTTCGACTTCTCCAAAACCGTCACTTAGATTAGCCTGAAACTTTGTGGATATGTCCCTTGTGAAAGGGTCAAACAAACCTCTTCACCAGGTGGCACTGCTGTGGATTCCTAATTTTTGACGATTTTTTCAATGCGGGTACGTGCCGATAAACGCACCTTTCCTATTGATTACTATGAAAGTCAATATGCACTCTAATGCTTATTCATATTTTGGACTTTTGGGGGGGGGGGGGGGGGAGGCTCTTTTGAAAAGTTTTGATAGGAAAGTTCGACATGAGAATTTCTTGTAATGGATATAACTTAAATAATTTTGGCCAGATTTGTGTCAAACTTGGTAGGGATGTACCTTTGATAAGTGTCTACCTATTTTGTCCTATCCCCAAGTTCACAGAACCACAAATGTAATGAATGTCTAGGTCAGCTGAGCATGGGATATTCACACAGCCCTCTTGTTTTTCTCACTTCTCACTTTTAGGATTCATGATCAAAAGGAAAGGGATCCGAAATTCCATGTCAGCTTCGAAAACAACTGTAGATTTTGTTTGAGGTGGTTGCATTTAAACTTAGCATGAGGGTGGTACATCGACAAAAAAACAAGCATAACAGGCCTATTCGTGTTAGATATATATATCTGTCTAATTTATGATCATGATCATGATCATGCTTGTATACGATGGAGTAGGGAGCCTCCCCCCCTCCCCGTACGCTGGTGCAAGTAACAATTTTGCCCTAGTCCAAGGCACGGATTTTTTTTTAGTGTACAAATAACCGTTGGTACGTTTAATGTAGAAATAACCGTTGGTACGAATTACGGAAATTAAAAACGTTTCCACTACGTAATTACACCAAACAAAAAATGCCCAATACGCCAGTCCGGAAAACCCCTTTGCTCTCCCCCCTTTACATTATGCCAATTTTTATTCCACACAAACTTTCCATTACGGACAAGATGGACGTCATATATAAGAAATGTCATAATCATCATTTCGGATGCTGATTCTGTCTTTGTTCAAAGACTTATCCAGGAAAAGTCTATACGGAAAGAAATAAAGTAAAGGTTTGATGGCACTTTGACTACCGGGTATAGATCTTGGTTGTCTGGGAATCACATAAATTGCTAGATCTCGAGAAAGACTTCATCAAGATTAATAAATTTGGTATCGTTGGACGGCTTTCTGAGAGCGCTTTCACATAAGATTAAAAAAAGGTAATTTATAACTTCAAAATTTGATTCCTCCTACTTTTCGTAAATACTGGGAGATGGATTGAGACATGCACGTCCCTGGTGAAAAAAAAACAAAAACAAAAACAAAACAAAAACAAACAAACGAACAAAAAAAAACCACACACACACACAAAAAACCCCAAAAAGAAACAGGCGGAGCATCTTTAAATTCATCGAGTCTGAGATAGTCAAAGTGCCATCAAGCCTGATTAGAAGGCAATAACTGGTCTTTACCTTTGATGACACAAAACCCATTCCTAAAGAAGAGCCAGTGATATTAAGTGTTCTTCCTATCAAGACGCCGTAAAGCGTTTGCCTTCAGAGGTAGACGGAGTGAACACTTAAAACTTACATACGAAATAATTCAAAATGGACATGGACAAATCAGAAGCGGCATTTTCCACGTGTAAACAGAGAGTAGATGCAATACTTCCAAATGGTGTCAAGCTGGTTAATAAATTCCCTTTAAAACAGTATTTTCATGTATTTTACCTGTTTATTGTTTATTTGCAGGCAGCTTGTTTTCAGCTGTGACTATTTCCCATTGACGAAGCACAAATCTAGTTCCTCCCACTTGAGTCAACAGGACATGGCCTTACCGGAAGTAGGTGAAATAAGTTTGACAAGTTTGACAAGTTTTATTGCAATCCAAGGTCAGTACATGACTGTTGAGGTTTGGATGCCATACCAATTAAAAATGTATGACCAAGTGATTCAAAGAGTAAAAATCAGATGATTATGGGTAGATGATAAATGCACAAGGTGAATTAAAAGATAGTACATCAAGAACCATAAAATCAATAACATTGAGTTCATAAGACATTACGATCAGTCGAGAGCAAAAAGTCTGATAAAACAATCAATGATTAAAAAAATCATTGATCAGAAAGGCTCTACGTGATCAAAAATGAATTGTATACAACCTCTTTTAAAACTAAACAGAGATCGTGCATCCCGGACATGCTGAGGTAGTTCATTCCAAAATTTGGTACCAGTAAAAGAGAGAGTTTTAGGGGAAGACCTTGCCTGGAAAAAATTGGAGGAAGTGGATGCCCTTGTGGATAGGAATGGACTTCGGTCACTGGAGTAAAGACATTTTGTAAATAAGATGGGACCTCATAATTAACTATTTTCCAAAGAAAAATAGGGAGATTGTAGAACAATCTTTGTTTGACGCTCATCCATTTTAGGGTCCTTAGGATGTCGAGGATGTGCGTCCTAGGGTGACATTGTAATATTATTCTCATTGTCCTGTTCTGTAGTCGCTGGAGGCGTACAATGTCAGCTTTCTTCAGATTGCTACCCCAGACAGACTACAATAATCAAATGAGGTAACACCAAGGTGTTGTACACGGTAATTTTGGAGTCTGCACAAAGGAAATTTGCAGCTCTGCTAAAAACACCAAGATCGAGCTCTCTTTATTTTTGTGACAACCTCATCAACCTGCTTTTCAAATTTCCCTTCCTGATCAGGCATTACACCCAAGTACTCACAAGCCTCTGATTGGGAGATAGCTTGATCATTGAGTGATAGATCAAGGGTTGAGTTCATGGAATTTCTCTTGTGATTGCTGCAAATAAGCATACAAGTTGTTTTTCCAAGGTGGAGACTTAATTTATTTGCATGCAATCAGTCAGCTACTTGGATCAGCTCTTGTTGTAATACAGTGGAGACAACATCTTTGGATTTGTCAGCATAACAGAACAGAGTGTCATCTGCATATAAGTTGACTTTAGATTTTTTTGAGAGAGATACTGAGATCATTTACGTAAAGAATGAACAAGAAGGGGCCAAGAATTGACCCTTGGGGAACGCCAGTACCAATCTTAATGGGTTGGGACAAGTTTTCATTGATACAAGCAATCTGCTTCCTGTCTGAAAGGTAACTCTTGAACCAATGAAAACTTGTCCCTTTGAATCCATAATGTTCAAGTTTTGCAAGAAGGATATTGTGATTAACTGTGTCGAAAGCTTCTTTTTTCGAATCTAAGGTAACAAGGCCAGTTATGTTTCCGAATTGAATTTCATCAAATAAGGATTCAGTTAATCTATGAAGACGAGTCTGTGTTGAGTGTTTTGGACGGAACCCTGATTGTTCCAGGCATTGGATTTTGTGTTCTGAGCAATATCTGTAGATCTGCCTATGAACAATTTTTTCCAGAAGTTTGGAGATTACTGGTAGGATGGAGATTGGTCTGTAGTTTCCAGGGTCAGTTCTAGAACTTTTTTTAAAGATGGCTGAAACTCTCGTAAATTTCCACACATCAGGTACAATTCCTGTTTTGAGCGATTTATTAAAGATAAAAGCTAGCTGCTAGGCTATTTGATATGGCTGGGGAGGCAGTTTTAAGAAGTTTGTATGGATATTGTCAAGACCTGTTGCTTTGTTTTGTGGAAGTTCAGCCAAAAGTTTGGAAACATCATGTTCGGAGATACTCCTGAAAAAAAAATATCCAGGAGAATGTGGCATGTACTCGAGGAGGTAGTCAATGGCTGATCTAGTGGAACTTGGAATTTGATTAGATAAATGAGTGCCAATTTCAATTAAGAATTTGTTGAATTCATTGGCAATTTCAGAAAATTTATTAATGAGTGTATCATTAATAATTAAGGAAGTAATACCATTTTGTGAACATTGAGGCAAGAGATCTTTCAGCACACGCCACATTTCCTTACTATTGGCTTTGTTATTATTTACTGATGAGGAATAGTGTTTAAACTTGGCTGAACACCTTCATCTAAACGACTGGAAATTCGCACTGCTGATTAATGCCGAATTATTGCCTGCTAAGCTTTCAATTTCCGTGATCCTGGCAGATACGAGAATACCCAGTTGTTCATTCAAATTCCGGCAGTCTTCTCAATCTGTTTTCCAACCTGAAAGTTTCATACTCTTTGGCGCTGGCCGGTGATAGTTACATAAAATAAATCACAATTCACAGTTAACATGTCGGGCTAATACTTAAATGGACACATGTCTAGACACTTTCATTGTGTATATTTCTCACTATTCAACCCGTCAAACTGTTTGTTTTATTATTTTGAGTGCGTCTTCTGGCGGGATTAGAAGAAAACTGAAAAGCCGCGTGATATTTGACCCAGTAAGTTTGCAGCCGGTCTTTTTTTTTTTTCTTCTTCTTAACGTAACAGCCTACGCTCATGCTTGAGCATTACAGGCCGGAAATCTGTACATGGAAAATAAAGTTAGTAGAAAGATTAGTACGTGGAAAAGGCAGGTGAAGCCGAAAGAAAGGGTGTTAGTATTTTAGTAAAGAATTTAATATTATGTTAATAAATTTAGATGGACGGGGCCTGGTGAGCAACCAAGCGATGTTGGAAGCTCACCAGGCTAGGGGCTGTGACTATATTCATGGGGAGACTATTCCATTGGGGGATACTACGCGGGAAGAAGCTATATTTAAAGTAATCTCTGGTTGTCTGATATTGCAAGAATGTGTGGGGATGTTGATTTGACGTCAATCGGCATTTTGGGGTGAAGTAATTTTCTTGAGGGATGGCTACTAACTGGTGAATAATTTTGAAAACCATGCACATGCGGATATTAGAGCGGCGTTGTTGGAGGGTGGGCCAGTTTAAGGAGGACAGCATGCTATTGACACTGCTGGTATTGTGGTAGCGGTTTGTAACAAACCTGGCTGCCCTCCTTTGGACCATTTCAATTTTGTTTACGTCTTTGGTGGTATGGGGGTCCCAGACACTGGCACAGTATTCAAGGTTGGGCCGGACTAAAGTGTTGTAGGCTAAGGTTTTTGTTTCAGTTGGAGCATTCTTGAGGTTTCTCCGGAGGAGGCCAAGGGTACGGTATGAACTAGCAGTGATATTGTCTATATGGGGGGTCCAGGAAAGTCGGGTATTGATGGTTACGCCAAGGTATTTTGCACTGTCTACGGTATCAAGGATGTGTCCATGCAGGGTGTAGTTATGTATAAGGGTGTGTTTTTTCCGGGTGATCCTGAGAACATTACATTTGGCAGGATGGAATCTCATGAGCCAGGATGTTTCCCAGGATGCTAGTTTATTGAGGTCGTCTTGAAGAATGGTTGTGTCATCCTGACAAGAGATCTTCCTGTACAGGAGACAGTCGTCGGCAAAAAGTCTGACAGAAGAAGATGTGTTGTTCGGGAGGTCGTTTATAAACATTAAGAAGAGGACGGGGCCTAATACAGTGCCTTGGGGGACGCCAGATTCTACTGGTAGGTAGGGGGATGATTCACCGTTGACTAGTACTTTTTGAGATCTATTTTTGAGGAAGTCTTTAATCCAATTGTGTGTCTTACCAGAAATACCATAGTACTTTATTTTGTCTATGAGGTGGCGATGGGAAACTTTGTCGAAGGCTTTCTCAAAATCCATTATTATGATGTCTGTTTGTTCGAGGTCTTTCATATTGGAGGCTATTTCATGTATAAAGGTCAGAAGCTGGGTTTCGCAAGATCGTTTTTCTCGGAAGCCATGTTGCCATTCAAAAAGGATATTATTGCTTTCCAGGTGTTTCATGATTTGACTGACCAGTATATGTTCCATGGTTTTGGAGCATATACAGGTCAGTGATACTGGTCGGTAATTACTTGCCTTAAATCTTTCTCCTTTCTTATAGATGGGGGCGATATTTGCTGTTTTCCAGTCATGAGGGACTATGCCTTGGTCTAGGGAATTTTGGAAAATGATCTGTAATATGGGAGATATTTCATTGTGTAGGTCTTTAAGGATTTGGGCTTGAAGATTGTCAGGTCCGGCAGCTTTATGAGGGTTTAATTGGGATAACATTTTACTGATTCCGTTCGTGGTGATATTGAAATCTGGGAGTGTAGGGTAAGGACTATGGCCAAGGGAAGGAACTGGGATGGAGGGATCATCTTTATTGAAAACTGAGTAGAATTGATTGTTTAGGATTTCTGATTTTCGCTGGTCGTCTGTTATGGTTAGGCCATTTTCTTTTAGTGGGGAAATGCCCACCGAGTCACGGCGGAGACTGCGAATATAGGACCAAAATTTCTTCTGTTTATTGTTCTGGGGGTTTTCGTCTGTGGGAGGGGTAATAATGTCTGCTATGTATTTACTGTGGGCTTGTCTAATCTTTCTTTGGATGTGATGACGCAGGTTGGTGTATTTGTTACGGTAATACTCAGATTTATTCCGTTTTTTGAAAATTTTGTTTCTCTTGTTCATAAGACATTTTATTTCTCGGGTTATCCAGGGAAGGCTGGGTTTGGATTTTAACTGTTTTTGTGGAATGTATTTATTTATAGCTTGCTGCAGAGTATGTGCAAAATCAGACCATAGTGTATCAGGGGCTAGTTTTTGAGTGTTGTTTTCTGTTGTTACTTTTTTAGCGAAAGTGTTTATTTCTGCCTTGAGTTCATCGTATCTAGCTTTCTTGTAGAGGTATATGTTCCTTGGTTTTTTCCGGGATCTACAGGCTGTGATGTCTACTTCAGTGAAAACTATGTCATGGTCACTTATGCCAGGGATAATTTCTGTTCTAATGACTGATGAGGGGGAATTGGTAAGAAGTAGGTCTAGAATATTGTCTTTTCTTGTGGGTTTATCTACTGTTTGCTCCAGGCTATGATTATGGGTGATGTCTAGGAATTGTTGGGAAAGGTTGGGCTGGGGAGTAGAGGGTTTTACAGAGTTCGATTTCCAGTCAATATGGGGGAGATTGAAATCCCCTGCGAGGAAAATGTGAGAATTTGAAGATGATAGTCGGGAGAGAGATGTGTCTAACTGTTGTAGGTATTCATTATCTGACTTAGATGGAGGACGGTAAAAAGCGCCTACGTGAATTGATTTATTACCTACAATATTTATATTTGTCCATACAATTTCGCTGTCGGTATCCAGTTCGGGTTCACTTGAGCATAGGAGGTCTTCTTTGACTGAGATAAAGACACCGCCTCCGTGTGAATTTCGGTCTTTCCTAAATACATTATCTTGGTATGAAGGGGGGAATATTTCTGAGTTTGTAACATCGTTGAAGAGCCAGGATTCTGTACCTATGATAACATCGGGTTTCATGTTATCTATAACTGCGTGAAATTGGTCGGCCTTATTTTTGACAGATTGACAGTTAATTGTTAAGAATCGGAGTGGTTTTACTCTAGGTTTTTTATTTTGAGATGATTGTTTGTGGGTAGGGCGGGGTTTTGGAGTAGGAGAGGAAGAAGCGAGAGGTTTTCCAGGACTTTTTCACAGTTAACTTCAAAAGCATTGACAACCTGGCGGTAACTCCAGCCAATCACAGTCCTTTTACAACTGGTGGGGCAGATACAATGATTAATTTGAACGTGAATGTACCACACCTTCACGATTTAACCAAGGAGGCACGCAATAGTCTCTTAGTTGTCCAAGACTGGGAACCTCGGACCGGAAGTTTTATGCGCAGGTGCGAGAGTGTTAGTCTGAGGTAACAGCGAAGTGGTTTCAGTGTTTTTCATCTTATGTTGGCCCTTAATAAATGATTTATAGCAGACTGACTTATGGATTTGTAATGTATAGATAGATAGATAGATAGATAGATAGATAGATAGATAGATAGATAGATAGATAGATAGATAGATAGATAGATAGATAGATAGATAGATAGATAGATAGATAGATAGATAGATAGATAGATAGATAGATAGATAGATAGATAGATAGATAGATAGATAGATAGATAGATAGATAGATAGATAGATAGATAGATACCCATTCTGTTCCTTTTCAGACTGTTCATGTTCAATTTTATGAATATAATTCTTCAGAGTGCCACTCCATTGTGGTTTAAAAGGCATTGCTAGTCTGATGTCTTTTCAACATTTCATATGTAAACATTACATTCAGTAAAAAAATTGAATGCATCCAAAATTTATGTTCAAAACTTTATTTCGGTATTAATAAGTCTGTGAGTTGTAATTGTAATTTATTAGGGTACGATGATATGCTTCTAGTTGCAGGGTCACTGCTAGGCTGGTGGTACTCTCGTTGTTTTTTGTTTTTTGTTTTGTTTTTGTTTTTTTTTATCGCAAGTTGTAGCTTAACAAATGATTTACAGCACATAGACTTATGGAACTATAATATACATGTATGAAATGTATACATTGCACGTTGTCATTTAAATTGAGTTCTATTTCAGACTGTTCTTGCTTAAATGCTCACACAAATGTCACATAGTAGTAGCAATAAGTCAACTACCGGGGTAATTTCTACAAGTGAATGTGTCTGTTTGTGAAAACTAATTTGAGGAGGGCGATACCTTCAGTTGCATTTTGATAATCTAACCTATGCTATCTTAAGTGTTTTTTTTATCACTGTTATGTGTACGCAAGTCACCAGTTAACAACCATGATTGTAAAGTATGTTAATCAGAGTACCCACAACCTTGGCCAAAAAAACCCCAACCCTGTATTTTACCTGTACTTCCAGAATTTTCCCTTTTTGATTTCCATGTGTCTTCATTTGTGTATAACGATCAATTACTTACAAACATGAGACTAAAATATCTTGTCTGTTTTTAAGATGGAGTAATTTGCAAATGCACCTGAAATTCCTGCAGCTATCTTCATTTTGCATTATATTTTTTAACATAGAAGCTCATGATTTCCCCATAATCTGCTGAATCAAAATGAAATTCCTTGTAAATCAATTTGATATTGTATTTTCCATGCAGGGGATTATTATTTTTGTATTTATTATTTTTGGCGTTTTCTCCATTTATCCTGGTTTCTCGCCATACTGTGGGTACCCTGATTTGTATATAGACGTAAATATACATAGCATGTCGTGTTTTGACTGTAAATATACATAGCAGTAAAACACGTAATGATAGATGAGTGAGTGTAAAAAAAGAGTATGAGCATCCTCTGTAATTCAATTAATTATATATCTGAATTAAAAAAATATATATATTTATTCTTTTCCTGAACTAAGTGATACCATTGATTATATCTTGGTCATATATATATATATATATATATATATATATATATATATATATATATATATGCTCTATTTTAAAGGATAGTTCAACATTTTGATTAGTGCGTTTAGTGAGCGGGGATGGACATGCACACCTCTACAAATTTTGGGGTATTTTGGTATTATCTCTTGGAAGTTCATCCATTTTAAGTACTAAGTTAGGGGGAGGGAGGAGGGTCATGAAATTTAGTACCGTAAATAATAATTCAAAAATGATGATAATGTTGAACCATCCCAATGTAGTTTTGGAGATATACTTTTATGTACATAAAAGTGTTTATAATTTGATAATTATATGAATAGTTCATAATAAATTTAGTTTAATTTAATACACATAAAAGTAGAGAGTCAAAATTTTGGTATAGAGATAGGCATACATAACACTAGCAAACTTAATATACATATGTCGATTATAATTGACACTGGCACATGTATTATTAATTTGAATTGACATAAAAGTATCAACAACTGTTGTAACTTCTTTCAAGATTCAAAATTCAAGATAACTTTATTACAGACTGGCAGTCCACAGATATAACAAATATTTGTACAGACATTACATAAAAGCAAATTGTGCCCAAGCAATGAACAAGAAAAAAATATTAATAAAAAATAAAAATAAAACACTCATCACAGTTAAAAAGTACATAAAACCATGAAAAGGAGGTTAAATTAAATTATAAAAAAAGTCCGTTCTTTCGTTGAACATGTAAGTTTCGGATCAATTTGGTAAACTGGTGATACAGTAAATTATGTTTAAGAATTCTATATTTAATCTTCGTGCATTGGAAACTCTTGTATTAGGTACAATATGCACAAAATTAGTTCTAAATGTTAAACTGTTACACATAACACAAGAGTTTGTTTCATATTTAAAACCAATTTTGTGTATATGTGCACCTAATTGAAAAACAATAGTTGCATGCAGAAATATTGAACATTGAGTTGATTACGCGTATTGAACAATAACTTCCATTATAACATAGGTGATTTAATACAGATAATGCACAATGTGCCATAATTAAACCATCATTTTATGTGCACTGTAAAAATGTTTATGCACCTTGTTATTTTAGAATAAAGTGTTTGAGATTTGACTTTGCACAACTCTTTTTTGTTGTTATATATATATATATATATATATATATATATATATATATATATATATATATATATATATATATATATATATATATATATATATATATATATATATATATGTGTGTGTGTGTGTGTGTGTGTGTGCGTGTGTGTGTGTGTGTGTGTGTGTGTGTGTAGAATACACCATACAAAACCATCTGTTATATGTGGCCACTTTCGGCTGGTCTTGCAAAGCAGGCACTACTGTAGATGTTGTGATTTCAATTAGGGCTTGGAACTTCGAACTTGGAAGGCATTAATAAATGTCAGAACTGCAAATACTGCTCAAACTCCTACTCCTATCAAGAACAATACATTTAGGTACATGTACATGAGCTACCCCTTCACAGTCCATGTTTAAGAGCGCATGGTCATGGTTGTGAGTATGCAAATATGAATGCCAATGGGTAAAGGATTGGCACAAAAACTGTATGTGATAAAATGATGTTAATTGCCTAAAGGTAAACATATGCACACATGTTGAAGAAAGGGAAGAAAAGTAAGAAAATATTAATTTACCCATAACATTTAACCATCTGTGGTAATTGTATTTATCCTAAGTACATTGGTCAGAAATTGACAAACGTCCTGGATAATAATAAATGAGCTGGCAGATTGTTAAATTATGGAGACGTTCTGAAAAAAAACAAAAAAAACAAAAAAAAAACCCAAAAACATAACACCCCCCCAAAAAACAGAAAACAAAACAAACAAAAACTAGAAAAAAACCCCAAAGAACAACAAAAACAAAACAAAACAAAACAAATAAAACAAAAAAAAAACAAACAAAAAAAAAAAACCAAAAAAGAAAGAGAAAAAAAAAAAAAAAAAAAAAAAAGAAAAGAAAAGAAAAAAACCCCACCCGTATCCCACACCCAGTCCACATAACGCCACATGTGACTGTTGTGACACTCTCGAGAAAAAAAAAACACAAAAGAAACGCCCGCAGAACGCGTACCCTTGGTTGCGCAATGGGTCTTTCGGTCCGAGGTCCTCAGTCCTGGACAACTATGGACCTGCTGGAAAGGGCACAGAGCTGTCACTGGCAGTGGAGACCCGCACCTGCCTCGACACCTCCAAGTGCATGATTTTCTGTCGCTGGGTACGTATTGTTTTATAATTCGTTTTATTTCCTTTAGCAAAGGTAAAGCTGACATTAAATGCCCCGTACATTTCTTGGGGAGTTTGTGGGGTGAGCGTTTGAATACTGTTTCGTCATGTTTTGAACTTAAATGCTTGGGTTTGAATGTGTCTTCGTTTTGTGTTGAACTGCCAACCTCGAAGAAAGTCGTAAAAACATTTGTCTGTTGTTCCATGCACCTATAATACAGGGGTCCATGGTTGCTCGGGAGGTGCATTCGAGTGTCAGGGCTTAGACTCGGCAGAGGAAGGTCGGCGCTCAGGAGAAGAAGCACATGATACTTGATAGCGTGTGGCATGGATTTTAGGTTTGACATGCCTAATTAAGGGATTTACCGAGAAGAAAAGAAGGGGTCAGAACTGCACAGGACTATCAGGGGCTGGGAGGAAAGATATTAAATGTTAGAATTAGAAGAGTACAGTGTTAACTAGATTGACATATTTTGAGGAAGAAAAGGGAAGCCTTATCAGCCATCAGGGCTCCCATGCCTGTGAGCCTTGGAGGCCAGGAGAGGATTAAAATCAAAGGGAATAGTGTTTTTCGTTCTTTGTAACCTGTATCTGATGTGATAGAGGACCGCGGCCAAGCCGAAACGTAAAGTAGGCCAAGTGTCTAAAATTTCAGAAGCCATTCATGAAACATGACGCAATTAAGGCCGGTTGATTCTTACTGCTTTTTCGCGAACGAATTCCGTGTTCTAAAGTTGGCATACAGGGGATCTCCTTCTTCTGTGAAATCCAGTCAGTTAATTTGGATGGAGTACGGCACCAGTGTTCTACAAGAAAAGTACGACAAGCACTATTAGAAGCCGTTGCAGAGGAACTATAATTATAGGAACTATCGCAGGGCGGTTCTTCAGAATCCACCACCCCTGGCGTAACACTTCAGTGATTTTCTAGAGTTGCGCCTTATTCCGTCAGGAAATCGGTGATGGACTCTAAAGAATTTGATTTGATTTGAATTTATTTGGTGCAAGCCAAAGTAAAAATAATTCATCGACACAGCATTACATCGAAATCATATCCATAATTGTGCACAAGACTCCACATTGACAGTATAACAGTGTAAATAAAAGTTTACAAATTGTTAACATAAAATACACATGAATATTTCAGACACAGACTCAAATAAAATATACACTTATACAATAACTGAATACATACAAACATAGCGATTTGGTTTCTGTACGTAAACAATGAAATAAAGGTACACATAAAATACTTTAGACACAGACTCAAAAATAAAATGCAGACTTGTACAATACACATGTATCATGACTATTTAACCGAACTGAGAATAAAACAATAATAGTTAAAAACTAGAAAAAAATGATTTGCTGCATAGCATGTGTGTCTTCAAAGCTTATTGCTGCGTAATAGGCCATAACATAGGAGTAAAAGTTGACATCTCTATCTATAATAGTTTTGAAGATATTCAAGATTTAAAGTTTCAAATGCTGCCAATTAGCATAATTTAAACTGCTTCAACTTTTGTTTTAAATTCATTAGATGCGCAATGCTCAATAACCCTCTAGTAGAAGTTGGAATGACATCTCTATCTATTATACTTTTGAAGATATTCAAGATTTAAAATTTCAAATGCCCCTAATTTGAATAATTTTAAACATCTTCATTCCTCTGCATAAAAAGGCCAAACTCCTTTTATGGAGGTACAATCATGCCACGTTTGGAGAGTCTGTGTACAATACTGTCAGAGAAAAGTGTCGGACAAATTCACTGGAAAAGAAAAGAGAAAAAAGACTAGAAAAGAAGGTTTGCTTCACAGCAAATCTGTCTGGGTGCCTTCAAAATGAAAACAGTTTGAAATGCTACACCATGCCATTGTTCAACATAATCTGAATTTTTTGTATTGGCCTAATTTGTACAAATTAAAATGCTAGAACTTTGGTTCTTGGTTTATTGGATGTGGCCATGTCACAAACTTATAAACTGAAGTTTGAATGACACCACTATATACAGCACATAGAAACCTATTCCAGATTTTAATTTTGTGAATTGCATAAATTCCATAAATTAAAAGCCTACGACTCTGGTTCATTGGATGCACCTATGTTCCAAACCTACAAATTGAAGCTGCAGTGGTACTTCTATGTATATTAGTGTTGAAGTTATTGAAAAAAGATATAGATTTTGTGTATTCGTCTAATTCTCATAAATTAAAATCCTACAACTTTGGTTCATGGTTCATTGGATGTACCTATGTCACAAACATATAGAGTGAAGTTAAACTGGCACCTCTATGATAATTTTGAAGGTATTCAAGATTTAAATTTTGTGTATTCACCTTATTTGTATAAATTAAAAGCCTACAACTTTGGTTCATGTTCAAAAGATGCGGTTATGTCACAAACCGACAAATTGAAGTTGGAATGGCACCTCTATGTATAAAAGTTTTGAAGCTGTTTTAGATTTGAAATTTGTGTATTTACCTAATTTGCATAAAAGAATTTTACAGTCTTGTTTGATTGGATGTGTCTGTGTTACAAACCTTTAAATTGAAGTTAGGATGGCACCTCTTTCTATGATAGTTTTGAAGTTATTGAAAAAGAATTAAATTTTGTGTATTTACCTTATTTGCATAAATTAGAATTTTCAATTTTGGTTTGTATTCCATTGGATTTGGCTATGCTACAAACGTTTAAATTGAAGTTCGAATAACATTTCTATCTGTAATAGTTTTCAAGCTATTCAAGATATTAATTTTTAAATATTCATCTAATTTGCATAAATTGAAATCCTACAACTTTGGATCATAGTTCATTAGATGCAGATTTGCCACAAACCTATAATTTGAAGTTGAAACGCCTACTCTATCTATATTAGTTTTGGAAATATTCAACTTTTAAATATTTCAATGCCCTTATTAGCTTAATTTGATATTCCGCAACTTTCATTTACTGTCCATGGTATTGGCAGGTGTCACAAACCTAAAGATGCACATTGAAATTTTGTGTCTATATGCAATAGTTTGGAAGATATGGAGCTTTCAAAATTTTGATTGCCCTTCATTTGCATAATTTTAAGCATCATGACTATTCCAACCAGGTGCCAAATTTTATTGGTAGGTCAGTCACCATGGCAAGTTTGGTGATTTTCGGAATAATGGTGTCTTAGAATAACTCCGGACAAATTTGGGTTCCATGGAAAGAAAGAAATAAACGACGCGAGGAAAAACAATATGTCTGGGTTGACACCCAGGCACAAAAGAAAGACAGAAATAATAATAATAATAATAATAATAATAATAATAATAATAATAATAATAATAATAATAATAATAATAATAATAATAATAATAATAATAATAATAATAAAAAATAGGAAAAACAGAAACGTGTGTGTTCATACACACACACTTCAATAACTAAGAAATTAGAGCCATCATCCGGATAACATAAGAAAGCGGGTTGCAGAACCTGCTTATTTCCATTGGGGTCCGTGTAATAAAAATAGATAAAAAATATATATACTCTTCATTAAAAATTAGATCATTCAAACATATGGTTAATTTTATTATCCACATCAGCATTATCACAGTCTGGTTGTTAAGAAATGAAGAAATGTCTCATGTTAAATTCTTGATAATAAATAAAGCTTTAAGGTGTTTTTTGACGTGTTGTTTGAAAGTAGTTTTATTGTTAATTGTTTTGAAATATGAGGGTAGTTTGTTCCCTTCTGTAATTCCTGTGTAGAAGAAACTTTTTTTTTCGAGTTTGTTTGATATGAGAGGGACAAAGAAGTTGAGGGAGTGGTTTCTTAGTATGTGGTTATGGTTGCCTGAAATTCTATCAAACTTATGGGCCATGTAGGCTGGAGCTAAGTTGTTGAATATTTTAAAGACATGGTTAAGTTTAAGTTGTTTTACCCTGTCTTCAACCTTGAGTGAGCCTGTGCTGCTGAGTTCTTTCTGTCCTATGTGGTCTCTAGATCCTATGTTTAGAATTAATCTTGTTACGTTATTCTGAAGTTTTTTTTAAGGTTTCAGTTAATCCGGAATGGCAAGATGAACAAGAATAGTCTAGACGGCGCTGTATTCAGGCTGCAGCAAGAGTTTTCCTTGTTTGTTATACTACCGCAGGGAGTATATTGGAATCCTCATGTACGTCCCTCCGTCCGTAGCACAGAACTTGTATATGCAACTGGTCCCATGGTTTTCTTTGGATACCTTTCAAACTTTGCACACTTAACTGGCATGATGTGGGCCAGTGCATTTTACGTTGACCGTGTCACTGCTTTCATTTTCCGATTTTTAATGATTCATTTAAATTTTACATACCCCAGGTAAATATACATATTCATATTTATGGATGGGGCTGAACTAGTATCCTCAACTAGTCCCTCGTTTTCTTGGATCCCTTTTGAATTTGGCACACTTCATTGGCTGGCATGGTCTAGGCTAGTGCATATTACATTGGCATGATACTGCTGTCATTTTTCGAATCTTTTTATTAAATTATAGGTAAACCTACATGTTGATATTTATGGAAGGGGCTGAACTTCTATTCTCAACTAGTCTCAGGTTTTCCAGCAGAAGTCTTTGAATTTGATGCACTTTACTGACATGATGTGTGTTAGTGTACACTACATTGCCATGGTGCTGCTTTTATTTTCTGATTTTTAATGCATTAAAAAAAAATATTACAAATTAGGATTATGTGCAGAGCTGAACTCAGGGTTTAAATGTCCTCCCCATTTTCAAACCATGCCAAATGCCTTGGGGATACAGTCTTCAGGGAGGCTCATATATAAGTGATCTCGGGCGCGGGAGTATATTATCGTGTCATCGCCAGATGACACTTCTAGTTTTTTAAGGAATGAAATATGTCTACAGAGGAGAGAAGCAACCTGTCATATATTTTATTTGTACGATACCGATGTGTAATCTCAGTTCATGTGCAATGAAGATTTTTATTTCGCACAGTACTATTTCTGGTTCTTGCCACATGTTGCTCCTAGTAATCGATCGTCACGCAAGCGTTCAAGTTTGGCATGAGTGCCACGGATCACCAAGTCCTGGCAAGCTCAGGCCGCAAGAGAGGAGGTTCCATTGTGTGTGGGTTCGAGTCCATCGAAGTCGCCTCTGATGTAGCCGTAATTGTTGTGTGTTATACATTCCATTGTAAAGTTTGGAAGCAAAAGAGGAAACCCGAAGAGGTGTGTGTGTGTGTGTGTGTGTGTGTGTGTGTGTGTGTGTGTGGCGGGAGGCGGGTTACCCCCACGTAAGAAAAGGGGTGTGTGGGTGAACCCCCCACATAAGAAGAGCGCCATTGCTGGCAAAAAGTAAAATCCAAAGAAGCTCCAAAATACTGGTGCCGTATTCTAAGAGCCTCCGGAAATTTTCATGGAGCGTAAAGATGTATTAAAATGTAATGTAACTGTAACTTGCAGCACGTGGAATGTAAGAAAAGTCTGGTTGTTTCCGTTCTAGCATGCTGCGTTCCCTTTTCAAGTGACTCCCATTCAAAGTTTGTGAGTCATTTTTTTTTGTAAACAGTTCATATGAGAAGCCACACAGGACTTTCGTAATACTCTTATTTATTCTGCAATGCGGACTTAAATTTTAAACTCCAACTTAAAGGATCGACTTGTCACATTACATCATATCACATCATTTTTATGAATTCATTAACAAAATAAAACTGAAGAAACGTAAATAAGTGAGGGCATTGCCTACTTGGTTTAGCCGGAAAGTTAAGATCCAAGTGGGTGAATAGTTGTCCCAAACCTCGTAAGCTTGTCATGTCCAAAGCTAATAGCTTGAAATAAATAAATAATAAATGAATGAAGCTGTTGACGGCTCAAACGCACTCAATGATAAAGCTTCGAATGTTGGTACCAGTGAAATATGCAGTTGCCCCGTTTTTCGATCATGGGGGACGCAAGTCGTTTTTCCCCATCCACGAGTTTGAAGCAATTCTCTTTGGTCATTCACTGTGATTTGTAGACCTCTGAGGTGGTCTTTTTAAACTTGGCAAACCGCCAATAGTTAACATTTATACTGAAGAGGAAAATGAAATTGCCAAAGACAATCGATAATTCGTTGGTTTAGATCCACTTGAAACGTCAAAAGGTCGTAAAGTTAAAACCAAAAGATACTCTCCAATATATGGTGGTGCTATTCACCCGGTCAGATATTCACGTTATACCCGTAGATGGTGATTTGGTCCCTGTGCGATACATATGGGACAATAATTACTTTTTCAGGTAGCAAGATTGATTTTCTAGACAGAGTTGTCATCAATGTAGACCTCTGGAAAGTCGCACTGGTTGTACATGTATTGATTGAGTATCTTTACAGTCATTCCTTTTTACAGCACTGATAGCTTGAACGAAATGTCCAAAATATTGTAGGATTTGTTTATGGATATATTAGTTTTACCCGTTGCACGGACAAGCCACAAGACCGAGTGATCAGCTTCCCCCGTTATTTTTATCAGGAGCATGGTACGAGTCCATATGCCTGGAATGAGGACCCAGAAAACACCAGTTTAAAGCTCAATAAGATTGCAGGCTTTTTCTGATATTCTGTATAGATTTGACTTGGAACTTAAATTTGATGTGCAGTTAGTATTTATCTGTGACTTCCTCTTGATTGACAGTTTTAGTAAAATTGTTTCGAGCAATGATGAGCAGAGAATAGTTCTGGCCTCAAACATTTTTCTGCGTCACGGAACGAACTGAGACTGTTTAGCTATTTTGCCGCCTGGTGTCGGTGTAAACGAAATGGCGGACAAAACGTTGTGGATAAGTGATGTTCCCGTCACTTACATTTAACGCAAAGGGCATCTTTTGTAAAAAATAATGATTTTGCCTAGGTTGTGTATAACCTGCTGTTAATGGGTGGCATTTGTATATTTTAATTTAGCATTATTCGTGTGTAATTTGTTTATATCAGTGTGTGAACATAGACATGCAATTTTATTGTTCAGTGATGAAAAAAATCCTTCTTTATGCTGCCAACACCCACTTCACATTAAACCTTACCCGCCTATGACAGAAGAAAGACTCCGTATCGTCAATACTGGCGCAACCTGGGTACTTGCGTGTCTGGAAAGCGCAGAATAAAAGCTTTGACAATAGCTGATTAAATCTCCTGTCATAGTTTCACTTACAAATGTTGATCATTTTGAAAGCCTTCGTTGAGAGAAAAAAAAGAAGACGATTTAATTATAAAGTACCGATTGGTGTTGATCGAGGTAGTAAAAGAGATAAGTCAAATGCATTTAGTTATTTTTTGTTGACATTTCTAAGAATGTACAAATAGAACAACTGTTAATTGATTTGTATTTTTCAGCATTCTAAGAGGGCAAGGCAAAGGAACGACACAGCATCAAAAAGGATCTGACGCGCTCTGCCTGTAACCTGGGACCTCGTCCTCTCCTTTGATATCACCACAGAAAGTCTCATTACCACTTATTTAAAAACACGGTACTTTTGGACCTGTATCCATTATCGGGGTAACCTTCTCCACTAAGCTCTATCTTTGACTTAAGCAGTTCAAATTGTAACCTGGGCATAGTCGGTGCTCTTGTTCAAGACATAAAATTCTCTTTGTCAAGAGTTACTTTTGTATTTACTGCTTGCACTGCATCTGCAATAAAATATCAGTAACCCTTCAAATCAACAAAATCAGAAAATTCCTATGTCGGTTTCGTTTCTGATTCATGTAACTTGACAAGCTTCTTTTTCTTTCTTTTTCATAAAGATTTGTTAACCCAACGTCTGCATCTCATCTTTACTTCTTTCTATATCAACACAAATGCTTACAGTTTGTATAATTCTTGGAACTTTATCCACATACAAATGGAAGAAGGTTTCAGAAACCCGTATTCTGAAAGCGCTCATAATAGTTAAATGGAGACAGTTATCTACTGCACATGTAGGTTTCCTCTCAGATTATTATAATTTGAGATGTGTTTGTTTACATATGTTCACAATGTTTTTCGAATGCCCAATCGTCTGCTTCTTCAGCTTTCATCTGCTTCCTGAACTTTCATTTTTTCTCGAAAGCATATTCGAGTGACACTGTATATATCTATCAAAAAAACAAAACAAAACAAAACAAAAAAAAAAAAAAAACCAAAAAAAAACAAAAAAACCACCCCCCCCAAACCCCCCATCAAGTTAGCAGATATAGCCAGATTTTGGTCAGTATTGTTTTTAGTCTTTCAGTATTAGCATAGATGTTTACAGTTTGTATGATTCTTGAAGTTAATCTGCATTCAAAGTTTCAGGAAATCTGAGTGCAAAAGTACATATATTAGTTAAATGGACTTATTTATCTACTGTCCATGTAGGTTTCTCTTAGGACTATTATAATTTGAGATGTTTCTGTATATATTTTATGCACAACAGTGTTGTTGCTCCACCGTCTGCTGTCTCATCTTTCATTTTTTTCTCCAAACCATATATATATATATATATATATATTGCATTTTGCTAAATCTTTAAATCTTTCTATACTAGCTTACATCTTTACAGTTTCTATGGATCTTGATCTTTCTTTGCATACGAACAGAACAATGTTTCAGGAAGCCTTGTTCCAAAAGTGCCCATAGTAGTTGAATGGACCCATTTATCTACTGTCCATACAGGTTTTTTTCTCAGATTGTTTTAAATTGGACATGTTTTTGTTTATATTTTGTCACAATACTTTTATGGCCCTATCGTCTGCAGTCTCATCTTTCATAATTTCTCCAAACCATATTCCAATTATACTGTTTATGTGTATCAAGACATGTGAAATGGGCACATTTGTCTCCTGCCTATACAGGTTTTTGTTCTCAGATTGATGTAACTTGATATTTTATCTGTTTATTTTTTTTCCACAATATTTTTGTTCCCCCTTGCCTCCTGTCTCATGTTTCATTATTCTTTTTCTAAACCATATTCCAATGATACTGTATATATGTATCGAAAACATACTATCCATTTTGCAAATATTGCCTGATCATGATTTCGTTCGGGATTTAGTCATAGTCTTTAATTCTTTCTATATTAGCATGGATGTTTACAGTTGGTATAATTCTTGGAAGTTAATCTGCATTGAAATGGAACAACGTTTCAGAAAACCTTATTGCAACAGTGCCCATCGTAATTAAATGGACCCATTTCTCTACTGCCCATGTTCGTATTTTCTCAAATTTTTATAATTACAAACCATATTCAAATGTTACTGAAAATATTTATCAAGAACATGCTATTCAGGTAGCAGATAATGCCTGATTTTGGTCAGTATTTTTGTGAGTCTTTTATTCTGTTTATCTTAGCATCAATGTTTACAGTTTTATGATTTTTGAACTTTCTCTGCATTTAAATGGAAAACATTTTCGGGAAATCTTATTCCAAAAGAGCCCACTGTGTTTAATGGACATATCTGTCTACTGCCCATGCAGGTTTCTTCTCAGATTGTTATAATTTGAGATGTTTGTATTTCTTCCTTTTCACAATATTTTTATGGCCCCATCCTCTGCTGCCTCATCTTTCATTCTTTTGCTGAACCATATTCCAATGATATTGTGTCTATGTATCAAGAATATGCCATCAAGTTAGCAGTAATTGTACTATTTTGGTCAGTATTGCTCAAAGTCTTGACAATTTTCTATATTAGCATATATGTTTCAAGTGTGTATGATTATTAAAGTTAATCTACATTCAAATGGAACAACGTTTCAGTAAACCTTATTCCGTAAGTGTCCATGCTGGTTAGATGGACCCGTTTGTCTACTGTCCATGTAGGCTTGTTATAATTTGAGATGTTTCTGTTTATATTTTTTACATTACTTTTGTGGCCCCTTCGTCTGCTGCCTCACCTTTCATTCTTTCTGTAAACCATATTCCAACGATACTGTATACATGTTTTAAGAACATGCTGTCAAGTTGGGGTATGTTGCCGGATTTTGGTCAGTATTTTTGTGAGTCTTATTTTGTCTATATTAGCGTAGATGTTTACAGTTTGTATGATTCTTGGAAGTTAATCTGCATTCAAATGAAAGAACGTCACAGAAAACGGTATTGCAAAAGTGCCCATAGTACTTAAATGGACCCATTTATTTACTGTCCATGTAGGTTTTTTCTGGGATCGTTATAATTTGAGATGTTTCAGTTTATTTCTTTGTCATAGTATTTTTGTGGCGCCATCGTCTGCTGCCAAACCCTTCATTGTTTTCCATAAGCATATTCCAACGATAATATATAGATGTATCAAGATTATGCTATCAAGTTAGTAGATATTGCCAGATTTTGGCAAGTCTTCAATTCTGTCTATATTGGCGTAGGTTTTTCCATAGTAAACGGGTTAAATGGACACAATTGTTTGCATCTGATACCTCCTTGTTTCTCGTTGTTGACAATCCAAATTTAACGGCAGCCATGATAAACAATGATCTTTTTTCTATTTCATCTTGGTATTCTGATTGGTCAGTAAAGTTTAATGCTCTAAAAACAGACGCTATGTTAGTATCTCGAAAAAGGAATCCAGTAAATCATCTCCCATTAGTATTTCAAGACCACCAGTGGAAAATATTGACCAGCACAAAAATTTAAGGCTTCTATTCCGATCAGACCTCAGGTGGAATGAATACATCAATGCTACAGTAATCAAAGTCACTAAACAACTCAAAATTTGAAAACACTACAATATACCCTTGACAGAAAAACACTGGAAATTATCTCTACATCATTTATTCGACCTTTAATTGAATACGGTTCTGTTGTCTGGGATGGCTGTACTCAGGCTGATGCATTAAAGTTGGAAGGCTATCAGTTGGCAGCTGCCCGTGTCATTTCTGGTGCCATGCCACCAAACAGAATGTCAAACTGTATGAGGATACTGGCTTAGTAACATTGCAAAAGCGTAGAGAAATAAGTAAATTATATGTGTAAAATATTAAAAGAAAATCTAGCTCCATAATATCTTAGTAACACTATTCCTGATGACCCAAACATCAATGAAGATATGATACGACACAACCCCTAGATCTACCACACTTTAGAGTGAGACAGATCTATTTGGTAACTCATTCTTCCCTGCAACTGCTAGTTGTCTGGTGAGTCATCTTTCATTCTTTCTCCAAACCATATTCCAATAATACTGTATATATGTGTCAATAACATACTATCAAGCAAGCAAATATTGCCAGCTTTTGGTCATTTTTTTTGTGGATCTTTAATTCTGTCTATATAAGCATAAAGTATTGTTTATATGGTAATCAAGTGGACACATTTGTCTTCTGCCCATGCAGGTTTCTTCTCAGATTGTCATAATTTGAGATGCTTCTATTTACATTTTTGTCACATTGTTTTATGTCCACATTGTCTGCTGCCTTATCGTTCTGTCTTTCACTAAACCATATTCCAGTGATATGTATCAAGAACATTTTGGCATCTTTCTGTTTTAATATTCACTATCAGACATTTTAGGCTTACATGTTTTCTGTTAGGTAAACCCCCAGGGGCTACAGGTAGCAAGAAGCGGCCTACGACAGTTGCATGTTTGCCTAATTGTACTTAAAATCCTGTTAAGAAAAATTGTTTTGATAGCATGTTTTTGGCATAAATGCTAATGACTTCCATTCTTTTCTGACATGCCTAAATGCACATTTACTCACTATTAAAAAATTACTCAAAATTGACAGTATTTTCTCAAGTGTCACAAACCTGACACATTAAGTTGACACATTGACTCAGGGTTGGCAGTTAAATAGAGCTTAATTGTTTGAGGAGTAGGTGTCATCATGGAGTTTGTTTTACATCTCTGGTACAGGATGTACATTGTTGCAGTCCTTGTTAGGATTTTCCTTGGTTTGTACAGGTGGTCAAGCTGCAACTGTTTATTTTACAATCACTGGGACTGAATATAATGCCCCAGCTGGTTTCCACTTCAGTTAAACATTGGCGGATGGTTTAACTAGGAAAAGCTGTCCAGTTAGAAAGGGTACATTTTGGTTCAGGGGTAAGTTAAATTGTTCTTATCTGAACCTGTACTATGAAAATTTGGTAATTATGGTTTGTTTGACAGGTATTCTTCTTTGATATGAAGCTCTGCATTTACAAGCAAAACTTCACATATTTAGCTAATTCATCAATTGCCACGTTCATATTTATTCATTATTATGTGGGTTGTCTTTGCTGAATATTTAGCTTAGGCAAGGAGCCACTACTCAGAGAGACGTGTACGGGTAAAAGGCTGCGAAACACGTTGAGTAGTTACCCGCTGAAGACCCTTTAATTTAATTGGGCTGATACAGCCTATGTCAAAATTTTACAGAGGAACGTGCGCAATATAGACAATAGTAATTCCATATATATACAGGTTAGACAGTGACAGGTTAGCTTATGGAGAGTAAAGAGTTCGAACTGCGGAATAGGATATTGACTACTAGGAAGTGGTTCTGGGCAAAAAGACACAAATACAATTCTGTTCGCTTTGAACCATTGATGCTTGGTGGATAGGTCTGTACAGGCTGGTCCCCGATCTATGATTTTCAATGCATACTGGAATTCCAGGTAACGTCTTTAGTCTAGCACCCATTTGGACTTGTTTTTGTTATTGTTATTGTTATTGTTAATTTTGTTACTCGGTGGACTTAACAACGACGAACCAGGATAAGGTTTAGGGACATGACTACAGATAAACGGCATGATGGGCTTTCAAAATTATGTTTAAAATTTAATACAATCATGAACAGTCAGATAAACAATGAAAACGGTTCAGCGTTAGCCTCGAGCGCTGATTTTGGAATATGTTTTGATGGAAATTGTAACTGTCTATTCTGCAAGTCAAATTTCACAAAGAACAAAGAGTTTCACAGTAACGTTACAAACAAAAAATTCAAATTAAGGAACCCCCGATTGGAAAATTTGGTATTATCTTGTGAATCTACCAATATCATTTATTTGTTATCCTGCATCAAATGTAAAGCACAATATGTGGGCCTAACTACTCAATCAATTAAAAAGAGATTCAGTGGTCATAAAACTACAATTAAAAATCACAAGTTAAACACTTTTTTGTGTAACCATTTCAATTCTACAGAACATTCACATTTGGATTGCCGAATACAAATTATTGATTACATAGAGCCAAATTTGTTAGACCAAGACAGTTATGTTAACACAAGGAAATTATTACAAATGGAAGATTTTTGGATCAAAACACTTAATTCAGCTTTTCCTTATGGACTCAATGACAGAATTTTAGGCTTCGGTGATGTTAGGAATTTGGACTTTACAACTCTTGACAGAAATCACACACCTTTTCATAACAATCAGGCTGGTATTCAAAGAAGAAGAAGAAGTCATGGACAAAGAAAATCACGGAAAAACAGGAAATGCAGGAACATGGATACAAAAGACCTTGTCCAAAATTTACTACAGGCTTTCTCCAATGGTATTGATCAATTACATACAGCTCTTAAAGCACTATCATTTCGAGACATTACAAGAATTAATGAATATTTGGGTCTTACTGATTCAGAACACACATTTCCGCAAAATTTTTGTGATATTGTGTATGCTTACACAACAACTATTCGGAAACCAGATTCTAATAAGAAAAAATTAGATCAAATGTTTTGCAGCATTCCTTTCAAACACAAAATCATTGACTCACTAAACATTCAGTCCCTTTTCAAATTGAAATTTGTTCGTAACATGATTCCCAAGGAATGCAAAATAAAAGATCCCCCCATCATTTCCTATAAATATGGCAACAATATTGGACAAAGTATCATGAATTACAAAAAATTTCTGGCTTCAATTACTCTTGAGGATATCGCAGCAAATCAAAATTGTGACTGTATGTCTAATAGTAAATATTCTAATTTTGTTGATGCACACCACAAACATGTATTTACAGGTAACTTGGATATAATACAAAATTCAGGTTTAAAAGAAATAATGAAAAAAGGTACAAAATTTCGGATATGTCCCAAGTTGAATATTGACAGTATTTTTCAGGATACATGTGATGCACTCGACTCCTACTGTATGAAATGGGCAAAGAAAGAAAAAATGGAATTTCAGAAATTTGAAGGATGGTTATCAAACTTGAAAAGAGTCTTTAGAAATAGAATTTATGGTTACAAATCCCACATTAAGAATTTCAATACGGTTAATCTAAAACAGCCTAAAGTTTCTAAAGCAGTCAAAGAACTACAAGATAGATTTGTAGTCACTAACATAGATAAGGCAGGTAACAATTTTGGGATCATCTGCAAAAAATATTATCTGGATGTTTTGAAAAAGGAACTTGGTATAAACAATATTTCAGACATAAGAGGAAATGACGTTTATAAATTACACAAACAATCCATTGACAATTTGATTGATGCGCATAAAGATGAGATGAATAGGAATTTTAATATCAAAATTTCTGAAGAGGACTCCTCTATTCCACTTTTGTTCTGGATACCCAAATTACATAAAAACCCTTTTAAATCTAGATTCATAGCTGGTGCTTCAAAATGTACTACAAAGCAATTATCAAAAGAAGTAACATTGTGTTTGACTGCAATTAGCAATCATTTTCGTAAATACTGTAATGCAATTTCTAGAAACTGTGAAATAAATTGTTTTTGGAGTATTAACAATTCTTCCGAGTTTGTATCTAAAATCAAAGATGTAAAGGCAAAAAATATCAAATGTTTTGATTTTTCTACACTGTACACAAATCTACCCATAGATGAAGTCAAAAGTTCACTTTCAGAATTAATTAGCAAAATGTTTAAACATAATGGTAAACCATACATAAATATTAATTCATATACAAAGAAAGCATACTGGTCACACAATAAATATTCAAAAAGTAACGTTAAATCTTACACTGTTGAAACTTTGATAGATGCTATAAAATTTCTCTTCGATAATACTTTTGTTCAATGCGGACCACTGGTTTTTCAACAAATAAAAGGCATTCCAATGGGTAGCAACTGCTCCCCTTTACTGGCAGATTTATATTTAACCTGGCTTGAATTTAAGTATATGAATAAATTGATGAAAAAGGACTTTCAAATGGCTACAATATTATCAAACAACGCAAGATATATTGATGACATTGCTTGTGTAAATGTACAAAATTTCAATGAAATTGCTAAAGAAATTTACCCAAAAGATATCCCTTTGGAGGGTAACAATTCAGATGGTTTCAGAGATGTATTTTTGGACTTGGATATTCAGGTCACTAATGACAGGTTTTGTATTAAAGTCTATCACAAAATAGATGAGTTTAACTTTGAAGTAGTTAATTATCCTTTCCCGGACAGTAATATTTCCGATACTATTGGATATAATACATTTTTGTCACAAATTTTGAGATTTGGTCGTATTTGTTCTAAATTTCAGGACTTTGCATCAAGAACCAAATTTATTTACAATAAACTTGAGTCAAGAGGATTCAAAGGTGTACTTTTGATCAAATATTTCTACAAATTTTGCTGTAAATATCCCGAGATGGTTAGAAAGTTTGGCTTCAATAATTTTAGAGATTTTAGACTTGCCTGTTTTGCTACTTAATTTCATCTTTTGACACCATTATGTTTAAACGTTCACCTTTCGGACATTTTAGGCTAGCTTGTTTTCTGTTAGGTAAACCCCCAGGGGCTACAGGTAGCAAGAAGCGGCCTACGACAGTTACAAGCTTGCCTAATTGTACTTGATATCTGGTTAATATTTTCATTGCATTCTTTTGACATAAATACAAAAGACTTCCATTCTTTTCTGATTTGCCCTATAATTCTACTGTTAACATCCAAAGATTATTAGAAAGTCTGGCTGCAATAATCTACAGTTTTTAGACTTGTCTGTTTTGCTACTTAACTTTATCTTTTGGCATCTTTCTGTTTTAATATTCACTATCAGACATTTTAGGCTTACATGTTTTCTGTTAGGTAAACCCCCAGGGGCTACAGGTAGCAAGAAGCGGCCTACGACAGTTGCATGTTTGCCTAATTGTACTTAAAATCCTGTTAAGAAAAATTGTTTTGATAGCATGTTTTTGGCATAAATGCTAATGACTTCCATTCTTTTCTGACATGCCTAAATGCACATTTACTCACTATTAAAAAATTACTCAAAATTGACAGTATTTTCTCAAGTGTCACAAACCTGACACATTAAGTTGACACATTGACTCAGGGTTGGCAGTTAAATAGAGCTTAATTGTTTGAGGAGTAGGTGTCATCATGGAGTTTGTTTTACATCTCTGGTACAGGATGTACATTGTTGCAGTCCTTGTTAGGATTTTCCTTGGTTTGTACAGGTGGTCAAGCTGCAACTGTTTATTTTACAATCACTGGGACTGAATATAATGCCCCAGCTGGTTTCCACTTCAGTTAAACATTGGCAGATGGTTTAACTAGGAAAAGCTGTCCAGTTAGAAAGGGTACATTTTGGTTCAGGGGTAAGTTAAATTGTTCTTATCTGAACCTGTACTATGAAAATTTGGTAATTATGGTTTGTTTGACAGGTATTCTTCTTTGATATGAAGCTCTGCATTTACAAGCAAAACTTCACATATTTAGCTAATTCATCAATTGCCACGTTCATATTTATTCATTATTATGTGGGTTGTCTTTGCTGAATATTTAGCTTAGGCAAGGAGCCACTACTCAGAGAGACGTGTACGGGTAAAAGGCTGCGAAACACGTTGAGTAGTTACCCGCTGAAGACCCTTTAATTTAATTGGGCTGATACAGCCTATGTCAAAATTTTACAGAGGAACGTGCGCAATATAGACAATAGTAATTCCATATATATACAGGTTAGACAGTGACAGGTTAGCTTATGGAGAGTAAAGAGTTCGAACTGCGGAATAGGATATTGACTACTAGGAAGTGGTTCTGGGCAAAAAGACACAAATACAATACTATCATTAGCAGATATTGCCAGTTCTGGGTCAGTACGTTTGCGAATATTTAATTTCCTTTTATATTAGCAGAAAGGTTTACATAGACGTTAAATGGACACATTTGCCTTTTGTCCATGCAGATTTCTTACACTGTTATAATTTGATGTTTCCCCCGGTTTTCACACAATGTTCTTGTGGCTCCATCACGTCCTACCTCATATTTTCTTCTTTCATTAAACCATATTGCAATGATACTGTATATATGTATGAAAAACATACAATCAACGTCCCAAATATTGCCTGATTATGGTCAATATTGTTCTTAGTCTTTAAATCTTTCTATATTAAAATAAATGTTTACAGATTTTCTGACTCTTCATCTTTCTTTGCATTCAAAGGGATCAATGTTTCAGGAAACCTTACTCCAAAAGTGCCCAGAGCAGTTAAATGGACGCATTTATGTACAGTACTGTCCCTATAGTTTTTTTTTCAGATTGTTCTAATTTGAGATGTGTTTGTAGAATTTTTTTTTGGTCATAGTATTATTGTGGCTCCATTGTCTATAGTCTCATCCTTTAATCTTTCTCCAAAGCATATTACAATGATACTGTATATATGTATCAAGAACATGCTATCAAATTAAAAGATATTGCCAGATTTTAGTCAGTATATTTGTGAGACTTTGATTCTGTCTATTTTAGCATAGATGTTTTCTCAGTAGTCAAATGGACACGTTTGTCTACTGCCCATACAGTTTTCTTCTCAGATTGTTATATTTTGAGATATTTTTATGTCAATTTTTTTACAATATTTTTGTGGCCCCATCGTCTGGTGCATCACTTTTCATTCTTGCTCTAAGCCGGATTCCAAAGATACGCTAAATATGTATCAAGAACATACTATCAAGTTTGCCGATCTGCCAGATTTTGGTCAAAATTTGTGTGCATCTTTAATTCTTTCTATATTCAGGGTCGGAAAGGGGTTGGCCATACTCCATACTGGGGCTTTTAAAAAAATTTTAATACAGCGTAGAGAGAAAAAATTATTCACCGTATAGCGTACTGAAAGCAAACCGTGTACTCCTCACTGACCAAAATAAGTTATGCGTAAAGCGTAACAGAAACACATTCGTACCCATGCTGAAAAAAGAAAAATGAAAAAAAGTCAACTCGTGGTAAAGTCAACATTATTCACAGTCTGTGGCATCTTTGTTCTCATAGGTTGTATAACCATCTCAAATTTGAAAATGTATATTGCGGATGTCTGATTTTCTGTACTGTGTACTGGAGAGAAGTTATTTCCTGTACTCTGTACTGGTAAATTTTTTTTTCTGTACCAGTGTCCCAAGACACCCCCCCACCCCCACCCCCCCATATTAGCAAAGATATTTCCATGGTAATTAAATAGACACACTTGTCTTCTGCCCATGTAGGTTTCTTCTCAGATTGTGTTATAATTTGAGATGCTTCTGTTTTCATTTTTTGATAATATTTTATGTCCCCATTGTCTGCTGCCTCATCCTTCATTCTTTCTCTAAGCCATTTTATAGTGATGTGTATTAAGAACAAGGTATCATTAGAAGATATCGCTAGATCTTGGTCAGTAGTGGAATTGACATTTTTATATGCTTTCCGTATAGTTTTTTTCAGATTGTTGTAATTTGAGATGATTTTGTTCATGTTTTCGGTCTCAATGTTATTGCGGCTCCATTGTCTATAGTCTCATCCTTCAATCTTTCTTCCAAGCATATTACAAGGATATTGCATATAGGTGTCAAGAATATGCTATCAAATTACCAGATATTGCCAGATTGTAGTCAGTATATTTGCGAGTGTTTAATTCTATCTGTATACGCATAGATGTTTACATGGCCTTCAAATGGACAAGTTAGTCTACTGACCATACTGGTTTTTTTCTCAGATTGTTATAATTTGAGATATTTCTGTTAAAATTTGTTCACAATATTTTTGTGGCCCCATCATCTGATGCATCATCTTTCATTCTTTCTCTAAACCATATTCCAATGATACTGTATATATGTATGGAGAACATACTATCAAGTTTGCAGATCTGCCACATTTTGGCCAAAATTTGTGTACATCTTAAATTCTTTCTATATTACCAAAGATGTTTATATTGTTATTTAGCGGACACAGTTGCCTTCTGCCCATGTAGGTTTCTTCACAGATTGTGTTATAATTTGAGATGCTTCTGTTTTCATTTTTTGATAATATTTTATGTCCCCATTGTCTGCTGCCTCATCCTTCATTCTTTCTCTAAGCCATTTTATAGTGATATGTATCAAGAACATACTATCATTAGAAGATATTGCTATGTCTTGGTCAGTATTTTTTCCAGTCTTTAATTCCTTATTAATTAGCATAGATGTTTGCAACATACTTACTTAAATGGCACATTTGTCTTTTGCCAATGCAGGTGTCTTGTCAGATTGTTACATTTGACATATTTCTCTTCAATTTTTTGACAATGTTTTTGTGATCAATCATGTTTTCTACTTTCGTTAAACTATATTGGAATGATATTGTATATATGTATGAGAAACATACAATCAGCATCCCAAATATTGCCTGATTTTGGTCAATATTTTTCCTAATTTTCAAATCTTTCTATATTAGCTTATATATTTCAAGATTATATGACTCTTGATCTTTCTTTGCATTGAAAGGGAACAATGTTACGGGAAACTTTATTCCAAAAATGGCCATAGTAGTTGAATTGACATTTTTATATGCTTTCCATATAGTTTTTTTCAGATTGTTGTAATTGGAGATGATTTTGTTTTTTTTTTGTGTCATAATGCTATTGCGGCTCCATTATCTATAGTCTCATCCTGCAATCTTTCTTTAAAGCGTATATCAAGGATATTGTATATAAGTGTCAAGAATATGGTATCAAATTACCACGTATTGTCAGTTGATAGTCAGTATATTTGCGAGTGTTTAATTCTGTCTGTATTCGCATGGATGTTTACATGGCCTTCAAATGGACATGTTTGTCTACTGACCATACTGATTTTTTCTCAGATTGTTATAGTTTGATATATTTCTGTTGCAATTTGTTCACAATATTTTTGTGGCCCCATCATCTGATGTGTCATTTTTCATTCCTTCTCTAAACCATATTTCAATGATATCGTAAATATGTATGGAGAACAAACTATCAAGTTTGCAGATCTGCCACAGTTTTGTCAAAATTTGTGTGCATCTTTAATTCTTTCTATATTAGCAAAGATGTTTACATTGCAATTAAGTGGACACAGTTGTCTTCTGCCCATGTAGGTTTCTTCTCAGATTGTGTTATAATTTGAGATGCTTCTGTTTTCATTTTTTTTATAATATTTTATGTCCCCATTGTCTGCTGCCTCATCCTTCATTCTTTCTCTAAGCCATTTTATAGTGATATGTATCAAGAACATACTATCATTAGAAGATATTGCTATGTCTTGGTCAGTATTTTTTCCAGTCTTTAATTCCTTATTAATTAGCATAGATGTTTGCAACATACTTAAATGGCACATTTGTCTTTTGCCAATGCAGGTGTCTTGTCAGACTGCTACATTTGACATATTTCTCTTCAATTTTTTGACAATGTTTTTGTGATCAATCATGTTTTCTACTTTCGTTAAACCATATTGGAATGATATTGTATATATGTATGAGAAACATACAATCAGCATCCCAAATATTGCCTGATTTTGGTCAATATTTTTCCTAATTTTCAAATCTTTCTATATTAGCTTATATATTTCAAGATTACATGACTCTTGATCTTTCTTTGCATTGAAAGGGAACAATGTTACGGGAAACTTTATTCCAAAAATGGCCATAGTAGTTGAATTGACATTTTTATATGCTTTCCATATAGTTTTTTTCAGATTGTTGTAATTGGAGATGATTTTGGGTTTTTTTTTTGTGTCATAATGCTATTGCGGCTCCATTATCTATAGTCTCATCCTGCAATCTTTCTTTAAAGCGGATATCAAGGATATTGTATATAAGTGTCAAGAATATGGTATCAAATTACCACGTATTGTCAGTTTATAGTCAGTATATTTGCGAGTGTTTAATTCTGTCTGTATTCGCATAGATGTTTACATGGCCTTCAAATGGACACGTTTGTCTACTGACCATACTGAGTTTTTCTCAGATTGTTATAATTTGAGATATTTCTGTTGCAATTTGTTCACAATATTTTTTTTGGCCCCATCATCTTGTGCGTCATCTTTCAATCTTTCTCTAAACCATATTTCAATAATGTTGATATATGTATGGAGAACATACTATCAAGTTTGCAGATCTGCCACAGTTTTGTCAAAATTTGTGTGCATCTTTAATTCTTTCTATATTAGCAAAGATGTTTACATTGCAATTAAGTGGACACAGTTGTCTTCTGCCCATGTAGGTTTCTTCTCAGATTGTGTTATAATTTGAGATGCTTCTGTTTTCATTTTTTGATAATATTTTATGTCCCCATTGTCTGCTGCCTCATCCTTCATTCTTTCTCTAAGCCATTTTACAGTGATATGTATCAAGAACATACTATCATTAGAAAATATTGCTAGATCTTGGTCAATATTTCTTCGAGTGTCTAATTCCTTATGCATTAGCATAGATGTTTGCATAAGACTTAAATGGCACATTTGTCTTTTACCAATGCAGGTGTCTTGTCAGATTGTTATATTTGACAAGTTTCTCTTCATTTTTTGCAATGTTTTTGTGGTCGATCATGTTTTCTACTTTCGTTAAACCATATTGGAATGATCCTGTATATATGTATGAGAAACATACAATCAAAGTACCAAATATTGCCTGATTTTGGTCAATATTTTTCCTAATTTTCAAATCTTTCTATATTAGCTTTTATGTTTAAAGATTATATGACTCTTGATCTTTCTTTGCATTGAAAGGGAACAATGTTACGGGAAACTTTATTCCAAAAATGGCCATAGTAGTGGAATTGACATTTTTATATGCTTTCCATATAGTTTTTTTTCAGATTGTTGTACTTTCAGATGATTTTGTTCATGTTTTTGGTCTCAATGTTATTGCGGCTCCATTGTCTATAGTCTCATCCTTCAATCTTTCTTCAAAGCATTTTACAAGGATATTGCATAAAGGTGTCAAGAATATGCTATCAAATTATCAGATATTGTCAGTTTATAGTCAGTATATTTTCGAGTGTTTAATTCTGTCTATATTCGCATAGATGTTTACATGGCCTTCAAATGGACACGTTTGTCTACTGACCATACTGATTTTTTCTCAGATTGTTATAATTTGAGATATTTCTGTTGCAATTTGTTCACAATATTTTTGTGGCCCCATCATCTGGTGCGTCATCTCTCTTTCTTTCTCTAAACCATATTCCAATGACACCATATATATGTATGGAGAAAATACTATCAAGTTTGCAGATCTGCCACATTTTGGCCAAAATTTGTGTGCATCTTTAATTCTTTCTGTATTAGCAAAGATGTTTACATTGTTATTTAGTGGACACAGTTGCCTTCTGCCCATGTAGGTTTCTTCTCAGATTGTGTTATAATTTGAGATGCTTCTGTTTTCATCTTTTGACAATATTTTATGTCCCCATTGTCTGCTGCCTCATCCTTCATTCTTTCTCTAAGCCATTTTATAGTGATATGTATCAAGAACATACTATCATTAGAAGATATTGCTATGTCTTGGTCAGTATTTTTTCCAGTCTTTAATTCCTTATTAATTTGCATAGATGTTTGCAACATACTTAAATGGCACATTTGTCTTTTGCCAATGCAGGTGTCTTGTCAGATTGTTACATTTGACATATTTCTCTTCAATTTTATTAGAATGTTTTTGTGATCAATCATGTTTTCTACTTTCGTTAAACTATATTGGAATGATATTGTATATATGTATGAGAAACATACAATCAGCATCCCAAATATTGCCTGATTTTGGTCAATATTTTTCCTAATTTTCAAATCTTTCTATATTAGCTTATATATTTCAAGATTATATGACTCTTGATCTTTCTTTGCATTGAAAGGGAACAATGTTACGGGAAACTTTATTCCAAAAATGGCCATAGTAGTGGAATTGACATTTGTATCTGCTTTCCATATAGTTTTTTTTTTCAGATTGTTGTAATTGGAGATGATTTTTTTTTTTTTTGTGTCATAATGTTATTGCGGCTCCATTATCTATAGTCTCATCCTGCAATCTTTCTTTAAAGCGTATATCAAGGATATTGTATATAAGTGTCAAGAATATGGTATCAAATTACCACGTATTGTCAGTTTATAGCCAGTATATTTGCGAGTGTTTAATTCTGTCTGTATTCGCATAGATGTTTACAAGGCCTTCAAATGGACACGTTTGTCTACTGACCATACTGATTTTTTCTCAGATTGTTATAATTTGATATATTTCTGTTGCAATTTGTTTGCAATATTTTTGTGGCCCCATCATCTGGTGCGTCATTTTTCATTCTTTCTCTAAACCATATTTCAATGATATCGTAAATATGTATGGAGAACAAACTATCAAGTTTGCAGATCTGCCACAGTTTTGTCAAAATTTGTGTGCATCTTTAATTCTTTCTATATTAGCAAAGATGTTTACATTGCAATTAAGTGGACACAGTTGTCTTCTGCCCATGTAGGTTTCTTCTCAGATTGTGTTATAATTTGAGATGCTTCTGTTTTCATTTTTTTGATAATATTTTATGTTCCCATTGTCTGCTGCCTCATCCTTCATTCTTTCTCTAAGCCATTTTATAGTGATATGTATCAAGAACATACCATCATTAGAAGATATTGCTATGTCTTGGTCAGTATTTTTTCCAGTCTTTAATTCCTTGTTAATTAGCATAGATGTTTGCATAATACTTAAATGGCACATTTGTCTTTTGCCAATGCAGGTGTCTTGTCAGATTGTTACATTTGACATATTTCTCTTCAATTTTTTGACAATGTTTTTGTGATCAATAGTGTTTTCTACTTTCGTTAAACCATATTGGAATGATCCTGTATATATGTATGAGAAACATACAATCAGCATCCCAAATATTGCCTGATTTTGGTCAATATCTTTCCTAATTTTCAAATCTTTCTATATTAGCTTATATGTTTAAAGATTATATGACTCTTGAGCTTTCTTTGCATTGAAAGAGAACAATGTTACGGGAAACTTTATTCCAAAAATGGCCATAGTAGTGGAATTGACATTTTTATATGCTTTCCATATAGTTTTTTTTCAGATTGTTGTAATTGGAGATGATTTTGTTCATGTTTTTGGTCTCAATGTTATTGCGGCTCCATTGTCTATAGTCTCATCCTTCAATCTTTCTTCAAAGCATATTATAAGGATATTGCATACAGTTGTCAAGAATATGCTATCAAATTATCAGATATTGTCAGTTTATAGTCAGTATATTTTCGAGTGTTTAATTGTGTCTATATTTACATAGATGTTTACATGGCCTTCAAATGGACACGTTTGTCTACTGACCATACTGGTTTTTTTCTCAGATTGTTATAATTTGAGATATTTCTGTTAAAATTTGTTCACAATATTTTTGTGGCCCCATCATCTGGTGCATCATCTTTCTTTCTTTCTGTAAACCATATTCCAATATACCGTATATATGTATGGAGAATATACTATGACGTTTGCAGATCTGCCACATTTTTGCCAAAATTTGTGTGCATCTTTAATTCTTTCTGTATTAGCAAAGATGTTTACATTGTAATTAAGTGGACACAGTTGCATTCTGCCCATGTAGGTTTCTTCTCAGATTGTGTTATAATTTGAGATGCTTCTGTTTTCATTTTTTGATAATATTTTATGTCCCCATTGTCTGCTGCCTCATCCTTCATTCTTTCTCTAAGCCATTTTACAGTGATATGTATCAAGAACATACTATCATTAGAAGATATTGCTATGTCTTGGTCAGTATTTTTTCCAGTCTTTAATTCCTTGTTAATTAGCATAGATGTTTGCATAATACTTAAATGGCACATTTGTCTTTTGCCAATGCAGGTGTCTTGTCAGATTTGTACATTTGACATGTTTCACTTAATTTTTTTGACAATGTTTTTGTGATCAATCATGTTTTCTACTTTCGTTAATCCATATTGGAATGGTACTGTATATATATGTGTGAGAAACATACAATCAGCATCCCAAATATTGCCTGATTTTGGTCAATATTTTTTCCTAATTTTCAAATCTTTCTATATATGCTTATATGTTTCAAGATTATATGACTCTTAATGTTTCTTTGCAGTGAAAGGGAACAATGTTACGGGAAACTTTATTCCAAAAATGGCCATAGCAGTGGAATTGACATTTTTATCTGCTTTCCGTATAGTTTTTTTCAGATTGTTGTAATTTGAGATGAATTTTTTTGTGTCATAATGTTACTGCCGCTGCATTATCTATAGTCTTATCCTGCAATCTTTCTTTAAAGCGTATTACAAGGATATTGTACATCAGTGTCAAGAATATGCTATCAAATTACCAGATATTGCCAGATTATAGTCAGTATATTTGCGAGTGTTTAATTCTGTCTATATTCGCATAGATGTTTACATGGCCTTCAAATGGACACGTTTGTCTACTGACCATACTGATTTTTTTCTCAGATTGTTATAATTTGAGATATTTCTGTTTGCAATTTGTACACAATATTTTTGTGGCCCCATCATCTGGTGCGTCATCTTTCATTCTTTCTCTAAACTATATACCAATGACACCATATATATGTATGGAGAACATACTATCAAGTTTGCAGATCTGCCACATTTTGGCCAAAATTTGTGTGCATCTTTAATTCTTTCTATATTAGCAAAGATGTTTACATTTTAATTTAGTGGACACAGTTGCATTCTGCCCATGTAGGTTTCTTCTCAGATTGTGTTATAATTTGAGATGCTTCTGTCTCATTTTTTGATGATATTTTATGTCCCCATTGTCTGCTGCCTCATCCTTCATCCTTTCTCTAAGCCATTTTACAGTGATATGTGTCAAGAACATACTATCATTAGAAGATATTGCTATGTCTTGGTCAGTATTTTTTCCAGTCTTTAATTCCTTATTAATTAGCAAAGATGTTTGCATAATACTTAAATGGCACATTTGTCTTTTGCCAATGCAGGTGTCTTGTCAGATTGTTACATGTGACATATTTCTCTTCAATTTTTTGACAATGTTTTTGTGATCAATCATGTTTTCTACTTTCGTTAAACCATATTGGAATGATACTGTATATATGTATAAGAAACATACAATCAGCATCCCAAATATTGCTGTTTTTGGTAAATATTTTTCCTAATTTTCAAATCTTTCTATATTAGCTTATATGTTTCAAGATTATATGACTCTTGATCTTTCTTTGCATTGAAAGGGAACAATGTTACGGGAAACTCTATTCCAAAAATGGCCATAGTAGTGGAAATGACATTTTTATATGCTTTCCATATAGTTTTTTTCAGATTGTTGTAATTGGAGATGATTTTGGTTTTTTTTGTGTCATAATGTTATTGCGGCTCCATTATTTTTAGTCTCATCCTGCAATCTTTCTTTAAAGCGTATTTCAAGGATATTGTATATAAGTGTCAAGAATATGCTATCAAATTACCAGATATTGCCAGTTTATAGTCAATATATTTACGAGTGTTTAATTCTCTCTGTATTCGCATAGATGTTTACATGGCCTTCAAATGGACACGTTTGTCTACTGACCATACTGAGTTTTTCTCAGATTGTTATAATTTGAGATATTTCTGTGGCAATTTTTTTCACAATATTATTGTGGCCCCATCATCTGGTGCGTCATCTTTCATTCTTTCTCTAAACCATATTTCAATGATATAGTATATATGTATGGAGAACATACTATCAAGTTTGCAGATCTGCCACAGTTTTGTCAAAATTTGTGTGCATCTTTAATTCTTTCTATATTAGCAAAGATGTTTACATTGTAATTAAGTGGACACAGTTGTCTTCTGCCCATGTAGGTTTCTTCTCAGATTGTGTTATAATTTGAGATGCTTCTGTTTTCATTTTTTGATGATATTTTATGTCCCCATTGTCTGCTGCCTCATTCGTTATTCTTTCTCAAAGCCATTTTACAGTGATATGTATTAAGAACAAGGTATCATAAGAGTATATCGCTAGAACTTGGTCAGTATTTGTGCGAGTGTCTAATTCATTTCGCATTAGCCTAGATGATTGCATAATACTTAAATAGCACGTTTGTCTTTTACCAATGCAGGTGTCTTGTCAGATTGTTATATTTGACAAGTTTCTCTTCATTTTTTGCAATGTTTTTGTGGTCGATCATGTTTTCTACTTTCGTTAAACCATATTGGAATGATACTGTATATATGTATGAGAAACATACAATCAAAGTACCAAATATTGCCTGATTTTGGTCAATATTTTTCCTAATTTTCAAATCTTTCTATATTAGCTTATATGTTTAAAGATTATATGACTCTTGATCTTTCTTTGCATTCAAAGGGAACAATGTTACGGGAAACTCTATTCCAAAAATGGCCATAGTAGTTGAATTGACATTTTTATATGCTTTCCATATAGTTTTTTTTTCAGATTGTTGTAATTTGAGATGATTTTGTTCATGTTTTTGGTCTCAATGTTATTGCGGCTCCATTGTCTATAGTCTTATCCTTCAATCTTTCTTCAAAGCATATTACAAGGATATTGCATTTAGGTGTCAAGAGTATGCTATCAAATTACCAAATATTGTCAGTCTATAGTCAGTATATTTTCGAGTGTTTAATTCTGTCTATATTTGCATAGATGTTTACACGGCCTTCAAATGGACACGTTTGTCTTCTGACCATACTGGTTTTTCTCAGAATGTTATAATTTGAGATATTCCTGTTAAAATTTGTTCACAATATTTTTGTGGCCCCATCATCTGGTGCATCATCTTTCTTTCTTTCTGTAAACCATATTCCAATATACCGTATATATGTATGGAGAATATACTATGACGTTTGCAGATCTGCCACATTTTTGCCAAAATTTGTGTACATCTTTAATTCTTTCTGTATTAGCAAAGATGTTTACATTTTAATTTTGTGGACACAGTTGCCCTCTGCCCATGTAGGTTTCTTCTCAGATTGTGTTATAATTTGAGATGCTTCTGTTTTCATTTTTTGATAATATTTTATGTCCCCATTGTCTGCTGCCTCATCCTTCATTCTTTCTCTAAGCCATTTTGCAGTGGTATGTATAAAGAACATACTATCTTTAGAGGATATTGCTATGTCTTGGTCAGTATTTTTTCCAGTCTTTAATTCCTTGTTAATTAGCATAGATGTTTGCATAATACTTAAATGGCACATTTGTCTTTTGCCAATGCAGGTGTCTTGTCATATTTTTACATTTGACATGTTTCTCTTCATTTTTGTGACAATGTTTTTGCGATCAATCATGTTTTCTAATTTCATTAATCCATATTGGAATGATCCTGTGTATATATATATATATATATATATATATATATATATATATATATATATATATATATATATATATATATATATATATATATATATATATATATATATATGAGAAACATACAATCAGCGTCCCAAATATTGCCTGATTTTGGTCAAATTTTTCCTAATTTTCAAATCTTTCTATATTAGCTTATATGTTTAAAGATTATATGACTCTTAGTCTTTTTTTGCATTGAAAGGGAACAATGTTACGGGAAACTTTATTCCAAAAATGGCCATAGTAGTTGAATTGACATTTTTATATGCTTTCCATATAGTTTTTTTGCAGATTGTTGTAATTGGAGATGATTTTTTTTGTGTCATAATGTTATTGCCGCTGCATTATCTTAAGTCTGATCCTGCAATCTTTCTTTAAAGCATATTACAAGGATATTTTATACAAGTGTCAAGAATATGCTATCAAATTACCAGATATTGCCAGATTATAGTCAGTATATTTGCGAATGTTTAATTCTGTCTATATTCGCATAGATGTTTACATGGCCTTCAAATGGACACGTTTGTCTTCTGACCATACTGATTTTTTCTCCGATTGTTATAATTTGAGATATTTCTGTTGCAATTTGTTCACAATATTTTTGTGGCCCCATCATCTTGTGCGTCATCTTTCATTATTTCTCTAAACCATATTCCAATGATACCGTATACATGTATGGAGAACATACTGTCAAATTTGCAGATCTGCCACATTTTTGTCAAAATTTGTGTGCATCTTTAATTCTTTCTGTATTAGCAAAGATTTTTACATTGGATTTGAGTGGATACAGTTGCCTTCTGCCCATGTAGGTTTTTTCTCAGATTGTGTTATACTTTGAGATGCTTCTGTTTTCATTTTTTGATATTTTATGTCCCCATTGTCTGCTGCCTCAATCTTCATTCTTTCTCTAAGCCACTTTGCAGTGATATGTATCAAGAACATACTATCATTTGAAGATATTGCTATGTCTTGGTCAGTATTTTTTCCAGTCTTTAATTCCTTATTAATTAGCATGGATGTTTGCATAATACTTAAATGGCACATTTGTCTTTTGCCAATGCAGGTGTCTTGTCAGATTGTTACATGTGACATATTTCTCTTCAATTTTTTGACAATGTTTTTGTGACCAATCATGTTTTCTACTTTCGTTAAACCATATTGGAATGATCCTGTATATATGTATAAGAAACATACAATCAGCATCCCAAATATTGCCTGATTTTGGTCAATATTTTTCCTAATTTTCAAATCTTTGTATATTAGCTTATATGTTTAAAGATTATATGACTCTTGATCTTTCTTTGCAGTGAAAGGGAACAATGTTACGGACACTTTATTCCAAAAATGGCCATAGTAGTTGAATTGACATTTTTATCTGCTTTCCATATAGTTTTTTTCAGATTGTTGTAATTGGAGATGATTTTGTTTTTTTTTATGTCATAATGTTATTGCGGCTCCATTATCTATAGTCTCATCCTTCAATCTTTCTTTAAAGCGTATTTCAAGGATATTGTATATAAGTGTCAAGAATATGCTATCAAATTACCAGATATTGCCAGTTTATAGTCAGTATATTTACGAGTGTTTAATTCTCTCTGTATTCGCATAGATGTTTACATGGCCTTCAAATGGACACGTTTGTCTACTGACAGTACTGATGTTTTCTCAGATTGTTATAATTTGATACATTTCTGTTGCAATTTGTTTGCAATATTTTTGTGGCCCCATCATCTGGTGCGTCATCTTTCATTCTTTCTCTAAAACACATTTCAATGATATCGTATACATGTATGGAGAACATACTATCAAGTTTGCAGATCTGCTACAGTTTTGTTAAAATTTGTGTACATCTTTAATTCTTTCTATAATAGCAAAGATGTTTACATTGTAATTAAGTGGACACAGTTGTCTTCTGCCCATGTAGGTTTCTTCTCAGATTGTGTTATAATTTGAGATGCTTCTGTTTTCATTTTTTGATAATATTTTATGTCCCCATTGTCTGCTGCCTCATCCTTCATTCTTTCTCAAAGCCATTTTACAGTGATATGTATCAAGAACAAAGTATCATCAGAAGATATTGCTAGATCTTGGTCAGTATTTGTGCGAGTGTCTAATTCCTTATGCATTAGCATAGATGTTTGCATAAGACTTAAATAGCACGTTTGTCTTTTACCAATGCAGGTGTCTTGTCAGATTGTTATATTTGCCAAGTTTTCTTCATTTTTTGACAATGTTTTTGTGGTCGATCATGTTTTCTACTTTCGTTAAACCATATTGGAAAGATCCTGTATATATGTATGAGAAACATACAATCAACGTACCAAACATTGCCTTATTTTGGTCAATATTTTCCTAATTTTCAAATCTTTCTTTATTAGCTTATATGTTTAAAGATTATATGACTCTTGATCTTTCTTTGCATTGAAAGGGAACAATGTTACAGGAAACTTTATTCCAAAAATGGCCAAGGTAGTTGAATTGACATTTTTGTATGCTTTCCGTATAGTTTTTTTCAGATTGTTGTAATTTGAGATGATTTTGTTCATGTTTTTGGTCTCAATGTTATTGCGGCTCCATTGTCTATAGTCTTATCCTTCAATCTTTCTTCAAAGCATATTACAAGGATATTGCATTTAGGTGTCAAGAGTATGCTATCAAATTACCAGATATTGTCAGTTTATAGTCAGTATATTTTCGAGTGTTTAATTCTGTCTATATTTGCATAGATGTTTACACGGCCTTCAAATGGACACGTTTGTCTTCTGACCATACTGGTTTTTCTCAGAATGTTATAATTTGAGATATTCCTGTTAAAATTTGTTCACAATATTTTTGTGGCCCCATCATCTGGTGCATCATCTTTCTTTCTTTCTGTAAACCATATTCCAATATACCGTATATATGTATGGAGAATATACTATGACGTTTGCAGATCTGCCACATTTTTGCCAAAATTTGTGTACATCTTTAATTCTTTCTGTATTAGCAAAGATGTTTACATTTTAATTTTGTGGACACAGTTGCCCTCTGCCCATGTAGGTTTCTTCTCAGATTGTGTTATAATTTGAGATGCTTCTGTTTTCATTTTTTGATAATATTTTATGTCCCCATTGTCTGCTGCCTCATCCTTCATTCTTTCTCAAAGCCATTTTACAGTGATATGTATCAAGAACAAAGTATCATCAGAAGATATTGCTAGATCTTGGTCAGTATTTGTGCGAGTGTCTAATTCCTTATGCATTAGCATAGATGTTTGCATAAGACTTAAATAGCACGTTTGTCTTTTACCAATGCAGGTGTCTTGTCAGATTGTTATATTTGCCAAGTTTTCTTCATTTTTTGACAATGTTTTTGTGGTCGATCATGTTTTCTACTTTCGTTAAACCATATTGGAAAGATCCTGTATATATGTATGAGAAACATACAATCAACGTACCAAACATTGCCTTATTTTGGTCAATATTTTCCTAATTTTCAAATCTTTCTTTATTAGCTTATATGTTTAAAGATTATATGACTCTTGATCTTTCTTTGCATTGAAAGGGAACAATGTTACAGGAAACTTTATTCCAAAAATGGCCAAGGTAGTTGAATTGACATTTTTGTATGCTTTCCGTATAGTTTTTTTCAGATTGTTGTAATTTGAGATGATTTTGTTCATGTTTTTGGTCTCAATGTTATTGCGGCTCCATTGTCTATAGTCTTATCCTTCAATCTTTCTTCAAAGCATATTACAAGGATATTGCATTTAGGTGTCAAGAGTATGCTATCAAATTACCAGATATTGTCAGTTTATAGTCAGTATATTTTCGAGTGTTTAATTCTGTCTATATTTGCATAGATGTTTACACGGCCTTCAAATGGACACGTTTGTCTTCTGACCATACTGGTTTTTCTCAGAATGTTATAATTTGAGATATTTCTGTTAAAATTTGTTCACAATATTTTTGTGGCCCCATCATCTGGTGCATCATCTTTCTTTCTTTCTGTAAACCATATTCCAATATACCGTATATATGTATGGAGAATATACTATGACGTTTGCAGATCTGCCACATTTTTGCCAAAATTTGTGTACATCTTTAATTCTTTCTGTATTAGCAAAGATGTTTACATTTTAATTTTGTGGACACAGTTGCCCTCTGCCCATGTAGGTTTCTTCTCAGATTGTGTTATAATTTGAGATGCTTCTGTTTTCATTTTTTGATAATATTTTATGTCCCCATTGTCTGCTGCCTCATCCTTCATTCTTTCTCTAAGCCATTTTGCAGTGGTATGTATAAAGAACATACTATCTTTAGAGGATATTGCTATGTCTTGGTCAGTATTTTTTCCAGTCTTTAATTCCTTGTTAATTAGCATAGATGTTTGCATAATACTTAAATGGCACATTTGTCTTTTGCCAATGCAGGTGTCTTGTCATATTTTTACATTTGACATGTTTCTCTTCATTTTTGTGACAATGTTTTTGCGATCAATCATGTTTTCTAATTTCATTAATCCATATTGGAATGATCCTGTATATATATATATATATATATATATATATATATATATATATGTATATATATATATATATATATATATATATATATATATATATATATATATATATATATATGAGAAACATACAATCAGCGTCCCAAATATTGCCTGATTTTGGTCAAATTTTTCCTAATTTTCAAATCTTTCTATATTAGCTTATATGTTTAAAGATTATATGACTCTTAGTCTTTTTTTGCATTGAAAGGGAACAATGTTACGGGAAACTTTATTCCAAAAATGGCCATAGTAGTTGAATTGACATTTTTATATGCTTTCCATATAGTTTTTTTGCAGATTGTTGTAATTGGAGATGATTTTTTTTGTGTCATAATGTTATTGCCGCTGCATTATCTTAAGTCTGATCCTGCAATCTTTCTTTAAAGCATATTACAAGGATATTTTATACAAGTGTCAAGAATATGCTATCAAATTACCAGATATTGCCAGATTATAGTCAGTATATTTGCGAGTGTTTAATTCTGTCTATATTCGCATAGATGTTTACATGGCCTTCAAATGGACACGTTTGTCTTCTGACCATACTGATTTTTTCTCCGATTGTTATAATTTGAGATATTTCTGTTGCAATTTGTTCACAATATTTTTGTGGCCCCATCATCTTGTGCGTCATCTTTCATTATTTCTCTAAACCATATTCCAATGATACCGTATACATGTATGGAGAACATACTGTCAAATTTGCAGATCTGCCACATTTTTGTCAAAATTTGTGTGCATCTTTAATTCTTTCTGTATTAGCAAAGATGTTTACATTGGATTTGAGTGGATACAGTTGCCTTCTGCCCATGTAGGTTTCTTCTCAGATTGTGTTATAATTTGAGATGCTTCTGTTTTCATTTTTTGATATTTTATGTCCCCATTGTCTGCTGCCTCAATCTTCATTCTTTCTCTAAGCCACTTTGCAGTGATATGTATCAAGAACATACTATCATTTGAAGATATTGCTATGTCTTGGTCAGTATTTTTTCCAGTCTTTAATTCCTTATTAATTAGCATGGATGTTTGCATAATACTTAAATGGCACATTTGTCTTTTGCCAATGCAGGTGTCTTGTCAGATTGTTACATGTGACATATTTCTCTTCAATTTTTTGACAATGTTTTTGTGACCAATCATGTTTTCTACTTTCGTTAAACCATATTGGAATGATCCTGTATATATGTATAAGAAACATACAATCAGCATCCCAAATATTGCCTGATTTTGGTCAGTATTTTTCCTAATTTTCAAATCTTTGTATATTAGCTTATATGTTTAAAGATTATATGACTCTTGATCTTTCTTTGCAGTGAAAGGGAACAATGTTACGGACACTTTATTCCAAAAATGGCCATAGTAGTTGAATTGACATTTTTATCTGCTTTCCATATAGTTTTTTTCAGATTGTTGTAATTGGAGATGATTTTGTTTTTTTTTATGTCATAATGTTATTGCGGCTCCATTATCTATAGTCTCATCCTTCAATCTTTCTTTAAAGCGTATTTCAAGGATATTGTATATAAGTGTCAAGAATATGCTATCAAATTACCAGATATTGCCAGTTTATAGTCAGTATATTTACGAGTGTTGAATTCTCTCTGTATTCGCATAGATGTTTACATGGCCTTCAAATGGACACGTTTGTCTACTGACAGTACTGATGTTTTCTCAGATTGTTATAATTTGATACATTTCTGTTGCAATTTGTTTGCAATATTTTTGTGGCCCCATCATCTGGTGCGTCATCTTTCATTCTTTCTCTAAAACACATTTCAATGATATCGTATACATGTATGGAGAACATACTATCAAGTTTGCAGATCTGCCACAGTTTTGTTAAAATTTGTGTACATCTTTAATTCTTTCTATAATAGCAAAGATGTTTACATTGTAATTAAGTGGACACAGTTGTCTTCTGCCCATGTAGGTTTCTTCTCAGATTGTGTTATAATTTGAGATGCTTCTGTTTTCATTTTTTGATAATATTTTATGTCCCCATTGTCTGCTGCCTCATCCTTCATTCTTTCTCAAAGCCATTTTACAGTGATATGTATCAAGAACAAAGTATCATCAGAAGATATTGCTAGATCTTGGTCAGTATTTGTGCGAGTGTCTAATTCCTTATGCATTAGCATAGATGTTTGCATAAGACTTAAATAGCACGTTTGTCTTTTACCAATGCAGGTGTCTTGTCAGATTGTTATATTTGCCAAGTTTTCTTCATTTTTTGACAATGTTTTTGTGGTCGATCATGTTTTCTACTTTCGTTAAACCATATTGGAAAGATCCTGTATATATGTATGAGAAACATACAATCAACGTACCAAACATTGCCTTATTTTGGTCAATATTTTCCTAATTTTCAAATCTTTCTTTATTAGCTTATATGTTTAAAGATTATATGACTCTTGATCTTTCTTTGCATTGAAAGGGAACAATGTTACAGGAAACTTTATTCCAAAAATGGCCATGGTAGTTGAATTGACATTTTTGTATGCTTTCCGTATAGTTTTTTTCAGATTGTTGTAATTTGAGATGATTTTGTTCATGTTTTTGGTCTCAATGTTATTGCGGCTCCATTGTTTATAGTCTCATCCTTCAATCTTTCTTCAAAGCATATTACAAGGATATTGCATATAGGTGTCAAGAATATGCTATCAAATTACCAGATATTGTCAGTTTATAGTCAGTATATTTTCGAGTGTTTCATTCTGTCTATATTTGCATAGATGTTTACATGGCCTTCAAATGGACACGCTTGTCTACTGACCATACTGGTTTTTTCTCAGATTGTTATAATTTGAGATATTTCTGTTGCAATTTGTTCACAATATTTTTGTGGCCCCATCATCTTGTGCGTCATCTTTCATTATTTCTCTAAACCATATTCCAATGATACCGTATACATGTATGGAGAACATACTGTCAAATTTGCAGATCTGCCACATTTTTGTCAAAATTTGTGTGCATCTTTAATTCTTTCTGTATTAGCAAAGATGTTTACATTGGATTTGAGTGGATACAGTTGCCTTCTGCCCATGTAGGTTTCTTCTCAGATTGTGTTATAATTTGAGATGCTTCTGTTTTCATTTTTTGATATTTTATGTCCCCATTGTCTGCTGCCTCAATCTTCATTCTTTCTCTAAGCCACTTTGCAGTGATATGTATCAATAACATACTATCATTTGAAGATATTGCTATGTCTTGGTCAGTATTTTTTCCAGTCTTTAATTCCTTATTAATTAGCATGGATGTTTGCATAATACTTAAATGGCACATTTGTCTTTTGCCAATGCAGGTGTCTTGTCAGATTGTTACATGTGACATATTTCTCTTCAATTTTTTGACAATGTTTTTGTGACCAATCATGTTTTCTACTTTCGTTAAACCATATTGGAATGATCCTGTATATATGTATAAGAAACATACAATCAGCATCCCAAATATTGCCTGATTTTGGTCAGTATTTTTCCTAATTTTCAAATCTTTGTATATTAGCTTATATGTTTAAAGATTATATGACTCTTGATCTTTCTTTGCAGTGAAAGGGAACAATGTTACGGACACTTTATCCAAAAATGGCCATAGTAGTTGAATTGACATTTTTATCTGCTTTCCATATAGTTTTTTTCAGATTGTTGTAATTGGAGATGATTTTGTTTTTTTTTATGTCATAATGTTATTGCGGCTCCATTATCTATAGTCTCATCCTTCAATCTTTCTTTAAAGCGTATTTCAAGGATATTGTATATAAGTGTCAAGAATATGCTATCAAATTACCAGATATTGCCAGTTTATAGTCAGTATATTTACGAGTGTTGAATTCTCTCTGTATTCGCATAGATGTTTACATGGCCTTCAAATGGACACGTTTGTCTACTGACAGTACTGATGTTTTCTCAGATTGTTATAATTTGATACATTTCTGTTGCAATTTGTTTGCAATATTTTTGTGGCCCCATCATCTGGTGCGTCATCTTTCATTCTTTCTCTAAAACACATTTCAATGATATCGTATACATGTATGGAGAACATACTATCAAGTTTGCAAATCTGCCACAGTTTTGTTAAAATTTGTGTACATCTTTAATTCTTTCTATAATAGCAAAGATGTTTACATTGTAATTAAGTGGACACAGTTGTCTTCTGCCCATGTAGGTTTCTTCTCAGATTGTGTTATAATTTGAGATGCTTCTGTTTTCATTTTTTGATAATATTTTATGTCCCCATTGTCTGCTGCCTCATCCTTCATTCTTTCTCAAAGCCATTTTACAGTGATATGTATCAAGAACAAAGTATCATCAGAAGATATTGCTAGATCTTGGTCAGTATTTGTGCGAGTGTCTAATTCCTTATGCATTAGCATAGATGTTTGCATAAGACTTAAATAGCACGTTTGTCTTTTACCAATGCAGGTGTCTTGTCAGATTGTTATATTTGCCAAGTTTTCTTCATTTTTTGACAATGTTTTTGTGGTCGATCATGTTTTCTACTTTCGTTAAACCATATTGGAAAGATCCTGTATATATGTATGAGAAACATACAATCAACGTACCAAACATTGCCTTATTTTGGTCAATATTTTCCTAATTTTCAAATCTTTCTTTATTAGCTTATATGTTTAAAGATTATATGACTCTTGATCTTTCTTTGCATTGAAAGGGAACAATGTTACAGGAAACTTTATTCCAAAAATGGCCATGGTAGTTGAATTGACATTTTTGTATGCTTTCCGTATAGTTTTTTTCAGATTGTTGTAATTTGAGATGATTTTGTTCATGTTTTTGGTCTCAATGTTATTGCGGCTCCATTGTTTATAGTCTCATCCTTCAATCTTTCTTCAAAGCATATTACAAGGATATTGCATATAGGTGTCAAGAATATGCTATCAAATTACCAGATATTGTCAGTTTATAGTCAGTATATTTTCGAGTGTTTCATTCTGTCTATATTTGCATAGATGTTTACATGGCCTTCAAATGGACACGCTTGTCTACTGACCATACTGGTTTTTTCTCAGATTGTCATAATTTGAGATATTTCTGTTAAAATTTGTTCACAATATTTTTGTGGCCCTATCATGTGGTGCGTCATCTTTCTTTCTTTCTGTAAACAATATTCCAATATACCGTATATATGTATGGAGAATATACTATGACGTTTGCAGATCTGCCACATTTTTGCCAAAATTTGTGTACATCTTTAATTCTTTCTATATTAGCAAAGATGTTTACATTTTAATTTAGTGGACACAGTTGCCTTCTGCCCATGTAGGTTTCTTCTCAGATTGTGTTGTAATTTGAGATTCTTTTGTTTTCATTTTTTGATAATGTTTTATGTCCGCATTGTCCGCTGCCTCAATCTTCATTCTTTCTCTAAGCCATTTTGCAGTGATATGTATCAAAGACATACTTTCATTAGAGGATATTGCTATGTCTTGGTCAGTATTTTTTCCAGTCTTTAATTCCTTATTAATTAGCATAGATGTTTGCATAATACTTAAATGGCACATTTGTCTTTTGCCAATGCAGGTGTCTTGTCAGATTTGTACATTTGACATGTTTCTCTTCATTTTTTTGACAATGTTTTTGTGATCAATCATGTTTTCTACTTTCGTTAATCTATATTGGTATGATACTGTATATATGTATGAGAAACATTCAATCAGTGTCCCAAATATTGCCTGATTTTGGTCAATACTTTTTCTAATTTTCAAATCTTTCTATATTAGCTTATATGTTTCAAGATTATATGACTCTTGATCCTTCTTTTCAATCAAAGGGAACAAAGTCATGGGAAACTTTATTCCAAAAATGGCCATAGTAGTGGAATTGATATTTTTATCTGCTTTCCATATAGTTCTTTTCAGATTGTTGTAATTGGAGACCGTTTTTTTTTTATTGTCATAATGTTATTGCGGCTCCATTATCTATAGTCTCATCCTGCAATCTTTCTTTAAAGCGTATTACAAGGATATTGTATATAAGTGTCAAGAATATGCTATCAAATTACCAGATATTGTCAGTTTATAGTCAGTATATTTGCGAGTGTTTCATTCTGTCTATATTGATATAGATGTTTACATGGCCTTCAAATGGACACGTTTGTCTACTGACCATACTGGTTTTTTCTCAGATTGTTATAATTTTAGATATTTCTGTTAACATTTGTTCACAATATTTTTGTGGCCTCATCATCTGGTGCGTCATCTATCTTTCTTTCTGTAAACCAATTCCAATATACCGTATATATGTATGGAGAATATACTATGACGTTTGCAGATCTGCCACATTTTTGCCAAAATTTGTGTGCATCTTTAATTCTTTCTATATTAGCAAAGATGTTTACATTGTAATTAAGGGGCACAGTTGCCTTCTGCCCAGGTAGGTTTCTTCTCAGATTGTGTTATAATTTGAGATGCTTCTGTTTTCATTTTTTGATAATATTCTATGTCCCCATTGTCTGCTGCCTCAATCTTCATTCTTTCTCTAAGCCATTTTGTAGTGATATGTATCAAGAACATACTTTCACTAGAGGATATTGCTATGTCTTGGTCATTTTTTTTTTCCAGTCTTTAGTTCCTGATTAATTAGCATAGATGTTTGCATAATACTTAAATGGCACTTTTGTCTTTTGCCAATGCCGATGCTCTGTCAGATTGTTGCATTTGACATGTTTCTCTTCATTTTTTTGACAATGTTTTTGTGATCAATCATGTTTTCTACTTTCGTTAGTCTATATTGGAATGATACTGTATATATGTATGAGAAACATACAATCAGCGTCCCAAATATTGCCTGATTTTGGTCAATATTTTTCCTAATTTTCAAATCTTTCTATATTAGCTTATATGTTTCAAGATTATATGACTCTTAGTCTTTTTTTGCATTGAAAGGGAACAATGTTACGGGAAACTTTATTCCAAAAATGGCCATAGTAGTGGAATTGACATTTTTATCTGCTTTCCATATAGTTTTTTTTCAGATTGTTGTAATTGGAGACGGTTTTGGTTTTTTTGTGTCATAATGTTATTGCGGCTCCATTATCTATAGTCTCATCCTGCAATCTTTCTTTAAAGCATATTACAAGGATATTGTATATAAGTGTAAAGAATATGGTATCAAATTATCAGATATTGCCAGTTTATAGTCAGTATATTTGCGAGTGCTTAATTCTGTCTTTAGTTTCTTTTCAGATTATGTTATAATTTGAGATGCTTCTGTTTTTTTGTTTTCATAATATTTTATGTCCCCATGGCCGCTGTCTTAATCTTCATTTTTTCTCTAAGCCATTTTTCAGTGATATGTATCAAGAACATACTATCATTAGAAGATATTGCAATGTCTTGGTCATTTTTTACCCCAGTTTTTAGTTCCTTATAAATGAGCATGGATGTTTGCATAATACTTAAATGGCACATTTGTTTTTCGCCAATGCAGGTGTCTTGTCAGATTGCTACATTTGACATGTTTCTCTTCATTTTTTTGACAATGTTTTTGTGATTAATCATGTTTTTCTACTTTCGTTAAACCATATTGGAATGATACTGTATATATGTATGAGAAACATACAATCAACGTCCCAAATATTGCCTGATTTTGGTCAATATTTTTCTTAATTTTCAAATCTTTTTATATGAGCTTATTTTGTTTCAAGATTATATGACTCTTGATCCTTCTTTGCATTCAAAGGGAACGATGATTTTGTTTTTTTTGGTGTCATAATGTTATTGCGGCTCCATTATCAATAGTCTCATCCTGCAATCTTTCTTTAAAGCATATTACAAGGATATTGTATATAAGTGTCAAGAATATGGTATCAAATTACCAGATATTGCCAGTTTATAGTCAGTATATTTGCAAGTGTTTAATTCTGTCTGTATTCGCATAGATGTTTACATGGCCTTCAAATGGACACGTTTGTCTACTGACCGTACTGATTTTTTCTCAGATTGTTATAATTTGATATATTTCTGTTGCAATTTGTTCACAATATTTTTGTGGCCCCATCATCTTGTGCGTCATCTTTCATTCTTTCTCTAAGCCATATTCCAATGATATCGTATATATGTATGGAGAACATACTATCAAGTTTGCAGATCTGCCACAGTTTTGTTGAAATTTGTGTGCATCTTTAATTCTTTCTATATTAGCAAAGATGTTTACATTGTAATTAAGTGGACACAGTTGCCTTCTGCCCATGCAGGTTTCTTCTCAGATTGTGTTATAATTTGAGATGCTTCTGTTTTCATTTTTTCGAAATATTTTATGTCCCCATTGTCTGCTGCCTCATCTTTCATTCTTTCTCTAAGCTATTTTGCAGTGACATGTATCAAGAACAAAGTATCATCAGAAGATATTGCTATATCTTGGTCAGTATTTCTGCGAGTCCCTAATTCCTTATGCATTAGCATAGATGTTTACATAATACTTTACTAGAACGTTTGTCTTTTGCCAATGCAGGTGTCTTGTCAGATTGTTATATTTGACATGTTTCTCTTCATTTTTTGACAATGATTTTGTGGTCAATCATGTTTTCTACTTTCGTTAAACCGTATTGGAATGATACGCTTTATATGCTTTCCATATAGTTTTTTTCAGATTGTTGTAATTTGAGATGATTTTGTTTATTTTTTTGGTCTGAATGTTATTGCGGCTCCATTGTCTAAAGTCTCATCCTTCAATCTCTCTCCAAAGCATATTACAAGGATATTGTATATATGTATCAAGAATATGCTATCAAGATAACAGATAATGCCAGATTATAGTCAGTATATTTGCGAGTGTTAAATTCTGTCCGTATTCGCATAGATGTTTACATGGTTCTCAAATGGACACGTTTGTTATTTTTTTTTGTAGTATTTTTGTGTCCCCATCTTCTGGTGCATCATCTTTCATTCTTTCTCTTAACCATGTTCCAATGATACCGTATATATGTATTAAGAACTGTCAAGTTTACATATTTTGCAAGAATTTGGACAAAATATGTGTGAAACTTTAATTATGTCTATATTAGCATAAATGTTTATATTGTAGTTAAATGGACACATTTGTCTTCTGCCCATGTAGATTTCTTCTCAGATTGTGTTTTAAATTGAGATGTTTCTGTTTTCATTTTTTCATAATATTTTGTGCCACCATCGTCTGCAGCCTCATCTTTCTTCCTTTATCTAAACGTTCCTCTCTCTAAACCATTTTGCAGTGATACTGTATATTTGTATCAAGAACATACTATCGTTCCCTTAAATTGCCAGATTTTTGGTCAGTATATTCTTGAGCTTTTAACTCCTTTGTTGTTAGCATCGATGCTTCCGTAGTGGTTAAATGGACGCATTTGTCTTTAGCCCATGCAGGTTTTTTCTCAGATTGTTCTAATTTAAGATATTCCTCTTTAGATTTTTTTCACAATGTTTTCATGGCTCCATTATCCACCCCATCTTCGATTCTTTTTCTGAGCCATATTGCAATAATATTGTATATTATGATCGAAAACATACAGTCAATTTAGCAAATATTGCTCGATTTTTGTCAGTATTGTTCTTAGTCTTTAAATCTTTCTATATGAGCTTAGATATTTACAGTTTGATTATTCTTGATCTTTCTTTGCATTCAAAGGAAATAATGTTTCAGGAAACCTTATTCCAAAAGTGCCCATAGTAGTTCAATGGACCCATTTATCTACTGTCCATATAGTTTTTTTTTTCAGATTGCTATTATTTGAGATTTCTTTGTTCATGTTTTTTCACAAAATTATTGTGGCCCATCATGTGCAGCTTCATGCTTGAATCATTCTCTAAACCATATGCCAATGATACTGCATACGTGTATCAAGAACATGCATAGTCACGTGACGGTCATGGCGGGTGGAGTTCGAAATCGCCGGAGCTTCCTAAAATTTTTGGAAAAATTGCGGACTGAGGGTTCCATCAAGCGTTAAAGTACAGACACTTACTTGTGTGAGACCTCTTAGGACTTGTAAGGTAGGATCGAATATATTACATACGTTGCCCAAAGCTTTTGACAGTGAAGACCACAAGATTTGGTTGACAGCCACCATGAGCACCACTAAGCCCACAGCAAAAACTAGGAGTGCTAGTCGCACCAAGGATCATGACAGTGATGATGATTATGGTGACTCTAGGTTATCTAAAATGATCCAAACCGTTATGGAAAGTCTGCTGGATAGTAAATTTGAAGAGCAGAAAAAATCATTCAATAGTAAACTGGAGGAGCAAAAACGATCAATCATTGAACATTTCGATTCATGATTTGATCAAATTGAAACTCGGGTTCATGTTTTGGAAAGTAACCTTGACCGCTTGACTGGCTCAATTACCGACCCAACAAAGCAATTACAAGGAATACAAGGGGAGCTTAAGCAGCTTAGAGAAGAAATGAATGAGACAAAAACTGATGTAAACAATCTTGAACAGCACGGACGTAGATGGACAGTTCGTATTCATGGCCTGGATGCCCCTAGTGGCCCAAGAAAGGACAACAGACCGAAACAGCTGGCCAGTGATTTCTTTAAAAACACCTACAATTGGACATACCGACAACTGAAATAGATTGTGCGCATCGTGTTGGGGCCAAAGTGGATGGAAAGCAAGCTCTCTTGGTCAGATTCCATGGTAGAGACTACGTTGACAGAATCATGTGGGCAAGGAAAAACCTGAAAGGCTCTGGCTATGTTGTATTTGAAGACTCTACCTATCGCAACAGGCGCCTCATCAATAGACTGAAAAACCATGAAGACATTGACAGTGCATTTCTTACACATGGTAATGTGTGGGCCAAACCCAAACAAGGACACAAAGTGCAAGTCAGTTTTCTTGATGACATCGATAAGATCATAAGAGATGCCAATGGATCTTACTGACAGATCGTCCCAGTTGAACAATAGACAGTGAAATATTAATTCCCCATTCTATCATCCCAACATTACAATAGACAATAAACTTTGTATCTTATCTCTACTATAAAATATTCACCTCCCTTTCCCTACAACGAAATCCCCCCCATTGTTACTGTCCCACTATTATAGCTATGTTTTCATACATTATGACAATATGTTAACTACTATCATACATTATAACCGTGTGTTACTATCAGTGTAATTTGTATGCTTATGGGTTGTCTGTGTATTGCTCGTATTACAATCATGTTTGTCATTGTGCAACTAAAAAGCCTTCATTACAAATCTAATTGTAAACAGTCCTTGATCACTGGTCCATCTATTACTTCTACATATTGCTGTGATCGCGCTACATTCAGAGCACGACAAAATACAAACTGCATAGAGTATTGAGTAGTTGTGGTAATGGATGTAATACTGGTGCCTGGTGCGTACATATCGTACTTTAAGCAGTCTTGTGATTTGTATATACAGCAAGCGTGTGTCACATCTAAATGTTGATTATGTTGTTGTTGTTAAGATTTATTTTCCACTTGTGAAAGCAAACATGGAATTAATCTTTATCACGTTATAGCACATGTAACTGACACTGAACAATACGACAGACCAGCCGTGGTATCATATTTAGAATCCTATATTTCTATCATTTGTTTTCTGTTTTCAGTTTCTATTTGTTTGCATTTTCTTCTCGTGAACCGATGTTTCATAAGTGGCAATTCGTTATAATATCATTAGTGACATACGTTATCTTATTTTGGATCAACACAATATGTCGCATTATGGTGGTATTAAATCTCAAATGTACACTTCTGTACAAAATTTCCTTGTATGCAAATTGTTTAGTACAGGATTCTTCTTACTTACTCTATTTAATATCGTCATGTACCCGGTTTAATATCCACAATCTACACTTTGTTTATTTGTTCCTTGGTAGAATAACCAACATATTTACGCCTCTTATTGATTATTTCAAAACTGGACTACATACTTTGCATTCACTAGTGCGCGAGATGGAAATATATGACACGTACTGACTTTCTGCATTTTTAGCACGTTTATATTTGATAGCCCAACAGGGAGTTTCAGCTCAGTATTTCGTCGTGAAATGCCCACTGTCATGCCGTCATCAATGTCCTTTTCAGGACTTCTGTGGATTATTTCAGTGTGTGTTGGTTATGTGTTTTTTGTTTGTCTTCTATGTGTCGGGGCCAGTGTGTATTTGCACATGTTTCAAAGCAGTTACAAATACATTTTTGTGACGTACCTATACGGTAGTATAGGTGTTCTAGCAATTAATCACTTCACGTTCAAGTGCTTTTTATACCTCCTTGCTGAGTTTATCTCAGGATCTCACATTACGCGCTTCATGTATATTTTGTTGTACGTAAGGGTCTCTGCATTGCATGCTTTTGTATTGTACTTGGCTAGTCTATTTGATGCCGGTCTGTACTTTGTAAAAAATTATTTTAGGGAAATAACGTATAGAATTTGTACTCATTTGTACTTATTTATACATCGAATATGTATGGAGCCTACCTTTATTATAAAATACTGTACAGCGCCGTGTGGTATATGGGGCGGTCTCACTAAGGTTTGTTCCATACCTAACAAAATATTCATACAATCAGCTGTTACTGCTATTCTTAGTATGTTATCAACTTTTGCTTCAACCGCAGGAAGCTTTATGCTTAGTAGTTATGCACATCTTCGTATTTAAGTATTGGAGCAGTCTTTTTCTATGTTCCAGTCCTCACATATATTCTATTCTGTATTCATTGGTATTACATAGTCTACATAGAAGACTGACTGGATTACAATATTTAACGTTTCTCCGACCGTATTTCAGATCTTCATATATTGTAGGATACTGTTCGTTGTCAATCTAGTGCTGGTGCTATTTACATCTTTCGAACAAACTTGGGTAATCAGTTTGAATATCATATTGTCAGTCACTAGTAACATGTTTAAAACGGTGCACAGATGCTTACATATTATGATGTGTGACTCTCTACTTTATTCTTACGCATTTATTGGAACTGATAATGATTTCACTTTAGGGGAACGATCGGTTTACTTTGTTTTCCAGTTGTTTACATGTTTACATACGTGAGTTTGGCCATAGTTATCCTTAACTTAAACCTCTCTGTTAGAAAGCCCGCGCTTCTTTCATTTCATATGGCGTTCACTTACTTTCATTGGCGTCAGCTGAAATTCGACAACATCCTAGCCCTTAGTCCCCTGTTAATACTTTTAGCTGGAGACGTCCATACAAACCCCGGCCCTGTAGAACATTCCCACGATATTTCTTTCTGTCATTCTAATATTCGTAGCCTCTCCATGGATAAGCTCAGGTCGATTCGCTCAGATCTCGTACCGGAATTCGACATAATCTCTTTGTCTGAAACATTTCTTTCCCCCAAACTCTTCTGTTAGTAATCTTACTATACCTGGTTATCATGATATTATTCGACGCGACCGCCCCAATGCAGTCGGTGGTGGTGTAGCTCTCCATGTTTCAAAATCTTTACACGTATCCCGACGTTCTGACTTGGAGATACCTGATATTGAGCTCCTATGGAGCGAAATCAGACTTCATAACAATAAATTTTTATTCGGTGTCATCTACAAGCCTCCAAATACTCTGGTGTCTTTTTGGGATAAACTTCAGCAAAGTCTTGATCTAGCAAATTGTACCGGTATTCAAAACATCATCCTAACAGGTGACTTAAATTCCGATTTCTTAACTCAGTCTGGCCTGAAGCTCAATCAATTGGTCAGAACCAATTTTCTTAAAATGCACGTACAGGAACCGACTCGTATCACCAATCATTCAGCAACGTGTCTGGACCAGATAATTTCTAATATTTCCAACTATCTCCGTGAAATTCGTGTAATTCCTCCAGTATCAAGTTGTGATCATTGTGTTGTGGCGGCTTATTTACTCTTTCGCCGTAATTAGGATCCTGTATTTAAACGTCGTATATGGGGCTACCAAAAAGCGGACTTTGATGTGTTCAGAGCTCATCTTAGAGGGATCGATTGGTCTCAATGTTTTGTTACCGATGATATTGACATATGTTGCAATTTGTGGTCAAATTTATTCATAGACAGTGCAGCAAGCTGTATTCCGAATAAGAACATTGAAGTCAGGCCTTCTGACCTACCTTGGTATAATACCCGCCTCCAATCACTTAAGCGTCAAGTCATAAGACAATACGAAAAAGCAAAAAGCCGAAATTTTGAACCAGCTGCATGGAAAACCTTCTGCCAATTACGGAATCATTATGAAGAACAATTGAACCAGGCTGAAAAAGAATATAATGAAAAATTGCGCACTGACTTAAACAATTCTTCTCGATCAACCAAATGTTGGTGGCGCACTGTCAAACACTTTCTAAATAGAAATCATTCTTCGACTATTCCCTCTCTTTTACATGACGGCAAACATATATCAGATAGTCTCTCTAAAGCTGACATTTTAACTCTTTCTTTCTGCAACAGTGCCAGGTTGATTCTTTCTCAGCTGCTTTGCCTGAAATTACCGACCCGCTTTTCCTAAACTTGATTCCATAAATATAACGGAAACTGAAGTCCTCGACATACTTTCAAGTCTCGACACCACTAAAGCTTCTGGTCCTGATGGAATAAGTGCTGAACTTCTAAGAGAAGCTGCACCGGCCATCTCTTCTTCTCTTGCAAAATTGTTTAATCTTTCACTTTTCAAAAAGCAGTTCCTTTCAGCATGGAAAAAAAGCAAATGTTACTACCTTCCACAAAAAAGGCCCTGCTGACATATGTAATAATTACAGGCCTGTGTCATTACTTAGTTGTACCGGGAAAATATTTGAAAAGATAGTATTTAAGCATGTGTTCAATTTCTATCGAGATAATACTGTTATATCTGCCCACCAATCCGGTTTCATGCCTGGTGATTCCACCATTAATCAATTACTTCTCCTTTATCATGAATTAAGTTTGGCAGTTGATCATCAAAAAGAGGTCCGGGTTATATTTTTGGATATTAGTAAAGCATTTGAAAAGTTTGGCATGCCGGCCTGTTGCATAAATTAAGGAAAAGTGGTATTGCAGGATCTCTTTATGATTGGTTTTCAGATTGTTTGTCGAATCGTTATCAACGGGTAGTTGTTCAAGGCCAGTCTTCTGATTGGGGCAAACTTTGTGCAGGTGTACCTCAAGGCGCAGTACTCTCATGTTTCTGATTTATATTAACGACATAGTGGACCTTGTTGGATCCAACATAAAAATGTTTGCTGATGATACGTGTCTATATCTTACCATTGATAATCGAGTTACTGCAGCAGAAAGTTTGAACTCCAAGCTTTCAGATATTGATCAATGGTCCAATGACTGGCTTGTCACTTTCAATGCTCTGAAAACAGACTCAATGCTCGTCTCTCGGAAAACTAACCCTCCTACACATATTCCAATTTCTTTCCACGGGCACACTTTGCAGGATGTTGGTAAACATAAACATCTTGGTATCGCAATACGTTCAGACCTGAGATGGTCTGATCATATCACTGATATATATAACAAATCAACTGAATTAATCAATATCACGAAGAGCTTAAAATTTACGTTGGATAGAAAAACCATTGAAACTATTTATATTTCCTTCATAAGGCCTATTCTCGAATATGGCAGTCCCGTATGGAACGGTTGTAAAGCCTAAGATGCAGAAAAAGTTGAAAGTATTCAGTTAAGTGCAGCTCGTATCGGTACTGGTGCTATGCATGGAACCATTAACGCTAGATTATATGAGGAAACAAGCTGGTCTACTCTGGCTAAACGCAGAGGAATATCTAACCTGACTCTAATGTTTAAATTGGTGCACAAACTTGCTCCCGAATATTTATGTTCTATACTTACTACTGCCTGTCCTTCAGGCTCTGGTAATTTCAATACCCGTCAACAGTATGATCGTCCTCATTTCCAAGCTCGTACTGACATATTTGACAAAACGTTTTTCCCCTCACTATCAGACTATGGAATCAGCTGCCTCTAGAAATCCGTAATTCAGCCTCGATTGCTCAGTTTAAATCACGGATAGATGTACCTGTTATCCAGCCCATCAAGTTTCGCGAATTACACAATTTTGGCAATAGTTTTTTTTGCTGTTATGCACACACCTCTCCGTCTAGGTGCAAGTCAATTAAATTCTCATCTTTTCAAAATTGGTGTGAAGGACACTCCAAAATGCGCATGCGGTTCACCCAATGAGGACACATGTCATTATTTTCTTCTCTGTCCATAGTATACTGTCCCTAGATCTTTTCTTCACTCTATTATTTTGAAATATGCTCCCTTCACATTACAGACAATATTATACGGTTCCTTCGATTGTACTTTTACTGAAAATATTGAGATTTTTTCAGCTGTTCAAAATTTTATTTCCGCTACAGGTCGTTTCGGCCCATCTGGTATAGGCTAAAATGCCTGCCCATTTTCACTCTATACAGGTACATTTTTCCGCATATGGATGAATCTCCTTTAAATCTCCATATATACATGAAGTCTAAGAGGAATCATAACTATGTAAGATGAAACATTCAGCCCCACTTTCTGTCTTGTCATGTGATACTGTCACCTTCTCTTTGGTCGTGTGTGTCTTGTTTTGTCCTGTGAGCTCGTCCCCTTTCCGCAAGAGGGATCATTATAGGGCTTCGCCCTTTTTCCCAATTGCTTACTCATTTATTGGATTTATATTGTAAATTGTTGTGAATAAAATATGTTTAAACCAAAAACATGCTATCAAATAAACAGACAGTGTCAAAATTCAGTCAGTATTTTTTGGTCTTTCAATTCTGTCCTTATTAGCATATTTGTGCAAATAGAAGTTAAATGGACGTATTTTTCTACTGCCCATATCAGGTTTCTTCTGAGATTGTTATAAATTTAGATGTTGCGCATTAAATACATAACCAAATTATAATTATACTGAATATATGTTAGAAAAACATACTATCAAATTCGCAATTATTGCCCGATTTTGTTCAGAATTGTCCTTAGTCTTTTATTCTTTCTATTTGAGAATGGATGTGTACAGTTTGTATGATTCTTGAAGATAATCCGCATTCAAATAGAGCAACGTTTCAGAAAACTGTATTGCAACAGTGCATATCGTAGTTAAATGGTCCCATTTATCTACTGCCCATGTAGATTTCTTCTCAGATTCTTATAACTACAAACTATATTCCAATCATAAGTGTCAAGGACATGTTACTTAGCAGATAGGGCCCGATTTTGGGCTTTATTTTTTGTGTCTTTAATTCTGTCTACATTAGCATAAATATTTACATGGTAGTAAAATGGACATATTTGTCTCCTGCCCATTTCGGCTTCTCAGATTGTTATAATTTGAGATGTTTCTGCTTAAATTTTTTCACATTATTGAATGTTCTTGTTATCGGATGCCTCATCATTATTCAATTTTGGTCAGCATTGTCCTTATATAGTCTTTCATATTTTCTATATTAGCACAGATGTTTATGGCTGGTATGGTTGTTGAAGGTAATCTGCATTCAAATGGAACAACTGTTCAGGAAACCTCATTGAAACAGTGCCCATAGTTGTTAAATGGACCCAAATTATTTACTGCCCTTGTAGGATTCTTCTCAGATTTTTATAATTTGATATGTTTCTCTTTCTGTTTATATATATATATTATATATATATATATATATATATATATATATATATATATATATATATATATATATATATATATATGGCCCCATTCACCGCTGCCTCATCTTTCATTCAAGTTCTTTCTCTAAACCAGATTCAAATGATACAGTGTATATCTAGCAAGAATATGTAATCAAGTTAGCAGTAATTATACTTACCAAAATCTGGCAATATTTGCTTACTTGATAGTATGTTGTAATTGTACGATTTTGGTCAATATTGTTCTTAGTCTTGATTTCTTTCTATATTAGCATAGATATTTGAAGTTTGTGTGATTCTTAACGTTAATCGGCATTTAAATGAAACAACGTTTCAGAAAACCTTATTTCAAAAGTGCGGATAGTAGTTAAATGGACCCATTTATATAATATCAGCATCTTGAATTCTGTCTATATTAGCATTGATGTTTACATAGTAGTCAAATGGTCACGTTTGTCTGCTGCCATGCAGGTTTCTTCTCGAATTGTTATAATTTGAGATGTTTCTGTTTATAATTTTTTTTCACAATATTTATGTGGCCCTATCGTATGCTGCTTCATCTTTCTTTCTTGTACTAAACCGTATTCCAATGATACAGTTTATATGTATTAAAAACATACTATCAAGTAAGCAAATATTGCCAGATTTTGGTAAGTACTGTTTAAGTCTTGAATTCTGTATATTAGCAGAATGTTCACAGTTTGTTGGATTCTGTTCTTGAACTTTCTCTGCATTCAAATGGAAAAAAAATTTCGAGAGACCTTATTCCAAAAGTGCGCAAAGTAGCCTACTGGATACATTTATTTACTGTCCATGAGCTTTTTTCTCGGATTGCTATAATTTGAGATGTTTTTTTTCCTTTTTTCCACGATAGTTTTATGGCTCCTTTTTTCCACAATATTTTTATGGCTCCATTGTCTGCTTCATCTTTTATTCTTTCTCTAAACCATATACCAACGACACTGTATATATGTAGCAAGAACATGCTATCAAGTTAGCAGTGGATGTACGATTTTGGTCAGTATTGGTCTGAGTCTTTAATTCTCTCTGTATTGTCATAGATGTTTGAGGTTTGTATGATTCTGGAACTTTCTCTGCATTCATAAAGAATGTTTCAGAACACCTGAATTCAAAAGTGCTCATGTAGATAAATGACACATTTATCTACTTACCATGCAGGTTTTTTTCTCAGATTGTTGTAATGTGAGTCTTCCTGGAAATATTTCTAGCTTTGCTGACTAGTCAGGCTGAGCTTTTAGGAAGCAGAGTCATCCATCGTTCCTGCATTAACAATTCACCTTTTCAAATTCTTCTCCAAAACTGTCAGCAAGATTCGCTTTAAACTTCGTAGGGATGTACCTTGGGTAGGTCTGTACGAAGTTTGTTCAAATGGTCACGGTCCAGTAATTTTCGGATATTTTATGATTTTTAAAATCTTTTTTGGGCAAAGCTTAAAAAAACTTCTCTGAAACCACTCAGCAAATTGCTTTGATACCACACAGGATCATTTCCAAGGACTCTTAGTTCATAATTTGATTTTTTGTTGGTTTTTGCTATTTTTGACTTCTTCTCCAGAAGGTTCTCTCAGATTAAGCTGAAACTTGGTGGATATGTTCCTTGATGAAGGATCAAACAAAGTTGTTCACTAGGTGGCACTACTGAGGATTCCTGATTTTTAACGATTTTTCCAATTCTGGTACATAGTACGTAGATGCACCTTTACCACTGGTTACTATGTAAGTCGATGGCCATTCTAATGCTAATTCACATTTTTTACTTCTCCGAAACCGTCAGACTCCATTCAAACTTGGTAGCAAAGTACCTTGGGTAGGTCTCTATCATGTTTGTTCAAGTGGTCACGCTACAGTCATTTTTTCTTTTTCATGAATATTTTTGTTAATGTTTTGGCAATTCTTACAAAAATCTTATTCTCCGAAACTGCTCACACAATTGCTTTGATATCCCACAGGACCACTTCTGGGGACTCTTAGTTCTTAATTTGTTCACCAGGTGGGACTACCTTTTTTCTATTATCTATGATTTTCTGTGTGTTTTCGCTATTTTCAACTTCTTCAGAAGAACTGTCACTTAGATTAAGCTGACACTTTGTGGATATTTTCCTTGTGGATCGGTTGAACAAAGTTGTTCACTAGGCGACACTGTTGTGAATTTCTGAGTTTAAATGATTTTTTCAATTTGTGTACTTGTCAGTAAATGCTCCTTACCCATTGATAACTATTTTGAAGTTAAAGTGCATTTTAATGCTAATTCACATTTTCGACTTCTTTTCCAAAACAGTCAGATTGCCTTCAAACATGGTGGCATAGAGGCCTCAGTCTTCCGTCTTGGAAATACTTTCAAATGTCCTCAGATAAAGCTCAACACAAGTCTATTCAGTTGCAACCTTGATATTGTGGGACGAGCTAAGGTCAGGTGGCCTGATCGTCTGCAGCCTCAGCTCTCATTCAAGTTCTTTCTCCAAACCATATATATATATATATATATATATATATATATATATATATATATATATATATATATATATATATATATATATATATATATATATATATATATATATATATATATATATTATATATAAAGTATATGCTTTCAAGTTAGCGGATATTGGAGAACTTTAATCCACCAAATGAGACGGTTGCATGAAAATTTGTTTCTCTTGTTACATTAGAGAAAGCTAACTGTTATTTATCATCTTCGGTCTTTCATGAGTATCCTGTGGACTAGTAGATGTTCATTTGGAATGCAGGCTAGATAATCTTCTATCCATATTCACTACGAGTTAATTTTTATTTATAAATAACAGAAAAGTACACGGTATGCAGGTTTTCATGGGCGTCCACGACGCCAGGGCTGTCCAAAGGAAGAGATTTTGGAGTAAACCTAAATGCCTGGAACATATTGTGTTTTTTGGTCATGGGTCTGGTGGCTGACCAAGGCACAAGCGCGGCATATATATATATATATATATATATATATTATATATATATATATTATATATATATATATATATATATATATATATATATATATTATATATATAAATATATATATACATATATCTATGCGCGACTGTTGTGCTACATCATCTGGTACTCTTGTGTTGGAGGTGCAGAGAATATATATATATTTATATATATTATATTTCCTGCACCTCGAACACAAAAGAGTACCAGATAATGTAGCACTAGGGTCGCATTGGCGGGTGCGTTTTTCCTTCATATATACATTGGTTATTTCCACAGAAATTATCACTTAATAAATACCTGATTATTATTATTTTTTTTTTTTGGGGGGGGGGGGGGGTCCGGCCTTTATAACAAACAGGTCCACGTATTGAAGCATCCAAAGTTTGATGATGTCATTTATTTGAAAGGTTTGGTTTAAATATATCTTATTCAAAAACAATTGGGAAACAGGCGAAGCCTATATAAATCTCTCTCGGATAAAAATATGTAGATATGTACGCAGTTCGACTTCCTCCTTTACAATCAATTAATCATATGCAATCGACTGATTGCATATGATCAATTGATTCCTGTTTTGGCCTTTAAAACTTAATTTAGAATAATCTACAGTGGTTAAAATCTCCAGACTGTATTATAGATTTTGCGTTGTCTCGAAAATGTATTTATTGTTGACTTTAGAACAGTTTTTATTCCTAATTAATAAGTGTTTAAAGTAAAAGGAACTCACTGTTTAATTTTTGACTGACGGGTATCTCTTTGTATTATATAATTTTGGCACCCTAAGAAATAATGAGAGGCTGTCTCTTTGATGGAACCGCATGAGCATCCAGGTGACTCTTTCATAGCTATTTTGTGTTTGTCTTGATTTAGGTGGCTGCAGCCCATCCGGATTTTAGCATATAGTATGTGAGCTGTCCTATTACCAGCATAGAATAATTCCTTTTGTTCTTTTACGTTTATGTTAAGTTTGCGTCCAAAGGGTTCTACAGCTTCTATATTTCGAGTTACCAAAGATAGTGTTCCAGTGAGGAATTGTAAATGGTAGAAAGGAGTTGTTGAAGAAGATATTTGCTTTTGAACGAAAGTTGTAATTAGTTCTGGATGATACCTTGTGAGGCAATAAATCAGATACGTACTTCGGGGTAAGTCAATGAACTATTGTATACATGAGCTCTAATCTATGATTCTCTGTACGTTTTGAAAGTTTTTTTTATGACTCTTAAGACTTATGACTCCTGTAACAGCACCCAACTGAACACGGTGCAATAATTTTGCCTCAGTATATGTGCATCTACCCAAGACCACATCCCTATTCTTAAGTATAGGTCTAACATATAAAAAGTAGATTATTTCTAACGAGCACCTGTTTAATTTGTACTGTAACAATTTCATGATCCCAGTTAATCTTTTTGCTTTATTGACAATAAAATTATATGCGTGGACCAGGATAGGTCTAATCTAATTAGATGTCTAAGATGTCTGTACATAGTAACGTATTCAAGCGCACTTTAATGAAAACAAACTTGACTATAGAGAGGATTTCTTTTATTACTGATCAACCATAGTTTTTGTTTTAGCATTGTTAAATTGAAGAAACAATTGTTGTGACAACCTTTCTATTTCTTTTATATCTTTATTTAGTGTTTCAACTGATTTTGTAGAGTTTATGAAGTCATCAACTGTAATATATAAGGTGATATCATCAGGGTATAGTCTGATATTAGATCTAACAACATCAACTACGTCAACTACGTAAACAAGAAAGAGGACAGGCCAAAGCACTGAGCCCTGGGGGACTCCTGCTTTATTATGACCCCAATTAGAAAACTCCTTTTAATGCAACCCTCTGGGTGCGGTTTGACAAATAATCTTTGAACCAATCTAACAGCAGACCACAAATACCTGAATTATAAAGTTTGTGAACAAGAACAGGGTGGTAAATCGCATCAAAAGCTTTGGTTAGGTCGCAGTAAACACCACGGACCTCTTTCTCCAGGTCTAGTGCTTCGGCAAATTCATGATATAATAACATGGAAGGTATTTGTGCTTAAGAGTACAGTATATTGTCCCTTCAGCATGAAAAAATGGCTGCCATAGCCAGTTTCCCACTAAGATTGAGATATTTCCTCAATTCATATAACTTGATGGGGCGTGTGATTTGGATTAATATTTTGCTGCATTACAGGTGCAGCCACTTGCCCAGGCAGGTATATCATGTAAGTATGGGTGCAGAAATTTGCTGGTCATAATATATCATGTACGTATGGGTGCACAAATTCGCTGGTCATAATAGTAACTTCTTTACTAGCACAAAATTCCCCCCCCCCAAGTATGTATTCCCATGAAAATAGCATTGTAATAATACGAAAAATGCATTAAAAGTAAAAAATATTCCGTAATACGTAGATTTATTTTGTGTTACCATAAATAAAGGCACATATTCATAATACTTTATACGAACTATTAATGTGTTAAACTTCTAGATTTGATTAAAACTGCCCGCTGTATTCGTGAGAAAGATTTTTGCATTTTCTAAGTATTGCTCAAAGTAAAATGTAATCCTTAAGTATCTAAAGATCCTCAGGCGTATACCTAATATTTATTTGACATTCACTGGTGCGCTACGATCTTGGAACAGCGGCTCGCAGTAGAGCAACCGGATGCTGTTCCCATGTGAAGTTAAATCAAGTTTTAAGGGCAGCGGCCACGGGTGTTTGCCATGTTTGGGGTTCATGGCAGGAGGCAGTTTGGTGCAGCCGCCTTACTGTCCAGCTTCCTCCGACGTCCTCCACGTCACACTTCTTTTTTTTTTTTAAATTTTTTACCATCATATTCGCATCAATGATAAATTCAGTGCAGTAGAAGACCTGGCACTTGTTCTGCGATAGTTTTGGAAGCAGCACGGAGTGAAGTGTGCTCAGTCATTATTGCAATAGCGCAACTGAGTCTGTCTTGGCAGGTAACATGCGGAAGTGTGCCTTCCTCCTCCCCACCCCCCCAATTTGGGGCCCCCTTGTTTCATGCAGTGCTGTGTCATGCCATGCTCAGCTGATCTGGATGGGCGACTGCATGGTCACAGGACGTTAAGAAAAAAATACCCAAGGTCACATTTCTATAAGAACATCATTATTGTTTTTAATTTGAAAATTTTCACTTACAGTACTGGTGTCATTAATTTTTTAAATGAAGAAAGACAGTTGCAAAGATCTAAGCTAATACGTCAATTGGCCTGGCAAGGTCACGCAAATTCAAAACTGACAAGATCAAAAGAACACGTGGGGGCTACTATTTTTTAGGGGGTGAGAGGTTCCACGATATTGGGTGTGGCACAAATTTATACCCCCCCCCATATGGGGTCCATGGAATTACCCAAATCTTCAGGTGGGGAGGGACGAGCATAAAATGACAATGATGGAGGAGAGCGTTGTCACCGATAATAAAATCTAAAACATCAAATCATGCAATGCACAATGATCGGCTTCCTTTGTTCTTGCAAGTTTGATCAAGGGGAAAGGATGTCTCGCTGTGTATGTCCCTGTAAATTAGATCATGGTCATTTAAAATTTGACCATTGGCCCAAACCGTACTTTTTGTAAAATGCATCTCAAATCATTATCAAAATAAAGAAATTAAACGTTTGTATCACGTGTGATGCTAGTTGTACTTCATACCACGATAACAACAAGAGGTACGTGACAGTCCCGTCTTGAACTGACCTTACACGCACAGACTTAAGTGGTCCTGTGAACTTCTGAGTGGTTTCGATGTTTTGTTTCAGCCCGTCATCACTGTTGCTAACATTGACCTATCCTTCCTCCCCTCTTCCCGAAATCTGATTATCTGTTTCATATTTAACAATTGAAGTTCCTTCCTATGGTATTCAAGAGTGCATTGTTGCCTTTTGTGACAGGCAGTTTTGATGCCGTCGCTGTTTCCAATAAAGGAATGAGATATCTATTCATATAACGAAGGGGGATGTCATTTAGATTGGATTAATACTTGACAGCATTACAGGTGCGACCACGTGCCCAGAAAGCCACATCATGTAAGTATGGGTGCCGAAATTAGTTGGTGTTTGAGCTTTGCTGATCCATCGATGCCAAGCCTTAGTCATCACCCTTCAAAGAATTTGCAGGCACTAGAAAGTCTAACCCACCAACCAAAAGATATGAAAGTCTAAAAACAAATGAGCACAGCAACATACCTGTTTAGTTTCATTGACATATAAGTTATAAAAAGTTTACGTGTGGGGCTCATGCATCGTTTTTGTTGGAATTTGCATGCAGCTTAATAAACTGTTTTATTTTTCATTTTATCATAGTTACTATTATTGAAAATAATTTTACTGTTTTAAAGACATGAATTCGTGACAATAATTGCTGCCTTTTATGGGTGATTGCCTGTCTCAAGTCAGGAGTGAAATTAGTTTCTTCACATTGGTATTGGAAGAGAAATGTTGATGCTTTGGCAAGTCTGGAATCTCTTTGCTGTCATTGTTGGGTTTGGAATTAATGAATATGGATCATGCTTTTCTGTACTATTTGAAAATTACTTCATTGGCTATGTTGTGCTGTGGGCTTTGTTCTCCGATTCATAGTTATAGTGGAGGTAGAGTGTGTTTATAATGTTCCAGATTCATAAATATCACAAAAACGATGTAGGCCTACTTTACTCTTTTGCTGTAAAATTAGGTGACTAACAAGTCTGGAGAACTAAAAGGTGATAGGCCTAACAGGTCTCTTTTTATTTTTGGCAGAAGTAATGAAATTTGTATTTTGGGTGGTTAGGCTTACACATTTTGGAATAGAACTAGTGTCTGCAGTTAATGATGAATATTTCTAAGGTTGAGAGGACCGGTTTAAAACCACCAGTTGCCTTTTATGGGTGACTGCCTGTCTCAAGTCAGGAATGAAATTTGTTTCTTCACATTGGTATTGGAAGAGGAATGTTGATGCTCTGGCAAGTCTGGAATCTCTTTGCTGTCATTGTTGGGTTTGGAATTAATGAATATGGATCATGTTTTTCTGTACTATGTGCTTCCTGTGTTACTCCACAGAGTAATAAATATTCAGCAGGTGGGAAACAAGCCTTAGATGAATGAACGTACAAAGCGTTGTATGGATAAATGAAGAAATGAACACATGAATGACATATAAAGCGAATTTGTGAAGAAATAAGAGAAAGAAAAAGGTGGAAATACAATTCAGCAGTTAGTCGTTGTCAATTATGAGTGTGTATTTCAGGCCTCCTCAAAATACCTAACCGGGTTTTCTGGGTGCACACGCTGACCAACATGATAAATTATCTAGTAACCTTGTAGGGTTAGCTATGCACATCAAATATGCACTTCCCAAATGAAAAAAAAAAAAAGAGCACTTTGAGGCCAAATATCAAATTCAGTTTTCAAAATATCCGAAATTCATTCTATAAAAACAGCGAGAATGATTGCACAAATATATATGGGTGGTAAAAGTTGCATGTGTGTGTGTGTGTATGTGTGTGTGTGTGTGTTAGTGTGTGTGAGTGTGTGTGTGTGTGTGTGTGTGTGTGTGTAACTCGTGACACTAGAATTAATTGGAATAATGCCCTGATTTATTCGAAGCGTTCAAACTTGTAATCATTATGCAGCAACATTATAAACATGTATCAATAATCACTGTACACATATATCATTGATAAAGGTATTTACATTTGAGTGACATTTGTAGTCTTACAATCACTGGCATGGTGGCCTGTTGAGCTGACTATAAAGATGTAACCACATGTGTTTGGTCCAAACCGAGCACAGCATTTGTCCCCTACCAATGGGACAAGCCAGTCAGCGCGAGGAGCAGAGGACTGGTATGAAAGGGCTGCACTCCCATATAAACACATATTAATTTGTAAAAGAGCACTGTAACTGTCCCCTACCAATGAGACAAGCCAATCAGTGCAAGGAGCAGAAGACTGGCACTAAAGGCAGTGCTACAGAACACCTTAGAAATTGAATACACAAAAGTCTATTCCACAATATCAAGAAACGCGAAAAGCAGGATCTTGAAAGTAGCATAAATTTTTTACTGTAATAGCTCAACATTTCCCACCAGCATGATTGCAAGCGACATTTCCACATTGAGATGTGGCGCACGGCAACATCTCAATGATCCCCATGACTATGGGGATCCCCCACCAAGTGCGAGCAAGCATTCTTCACTTGCCACTGTGACCTTTGCTACAGATCTATACATGGTAGTTTATGACGAGGTATAATAAAGATTGATGAGGACATATCTTAGCTGAATCCAACAAATCAGTTCTTTAACAGTCCCAGATACACATTGTTGAAATATCTGCATAGGTCCAACAAACATGAAGTATGTAAGTCTTTGGCCAGTCCATATTAGACTATCTGTACACTGGCAGCTTAAATACGTTATAATTATTTCGAGAGTTCAGTGTGATGATTTCAACATCTGATTTCAATGTACCTAAGGTGAGCTTATATTAAGGGTATTTATTGTCTTTTGAATATGATATCAGTTATTGTCAGGATTTGTGGGATAGATTTGTTGTACTGCCTAAAAAAGACCTGGTTCCCTTTTCGTGACAGGTGAACCTCATCACAATAGAAAGCTCTGTCCTGTTTTGAAATTTGATGTTGAATTACAGCCATCTCATGATTGACACAAAAATTTGTGATGTAGTGATTGACTGTTTTTCTGGCCTTATCAACCTTATTGGTATTCTTTGCCCCCCCCCCCCCCTCCCCCTGGTTAGACAATCTGGGCAGGATGTCCGACCATACAATTAGACAGTCTGGCAAACATGTCTGGATCTCACTCAAAAACTTCACGAGTTTAAGGCGCAACTTGCCCATTGTAAGACTGGCTAAGTCATTGCCTCGAACATGAAGTACAAGTACTTGGGGGTGGCCGTATGACCGCAGCATTTGGTGAAAGGCTGTTTCTATCCTGTCAACTGTGGCACCTCCAATACCCTGCCACACTGGCCGAAAGTCACACTGGGTCCTGGTCCTCACCTTCCAGTCCCTTAGGCGACGGATCAGAGACGTACCCAAGAACCATACCATGGTACCTGCAAGAGAAAGTAGCACAGCAGTATGTTCTTACAAGTAAAATAAAAAGGGCCAGTATTTGCATGCACAGTTAGAATTTTGACCCTGGTAGTGATTTAAGTGTTAACACAAGAAGCAGAAAACACCATCTCTCCCAGGCAGAATTTCTAAGTTAATGAAGGTGTCCTATGCAGCCTGTTAACGTGAGAAGCAGAAAACACACCAGGACAATTAATGAATCTATAAACATGTATTATGGTACACTCTCACTGAATGGGGGCTGGTTTGGGGAAGTATGTAGCTAACACTTGAGTTGGGGGCCTAATATAGGTTTTATAGGCAGTTGAGTTCCATCAACCCCAGCTTCCGATGGTGTCCATAGCTACACCAGCCATTGCACAGGATGAAGCAGCCCCGATCCTAAATGAGTGTGTCTTGTATTCAGAAGACTGGAGTCCACAGAAGTTCACTGATTTTGCTAGGATGGCCTGAAATTGATATCTTGTTAACGGTGTGTCATCAAAGTGAATAAACAAGGGTTTGGCAGATGCTAAACGTGGCCGAACATTAAGATAGCCGTTCATAATTGAGACTGGATATACATCTGATGAAGCATCTAGGAAGCCTGTTATTTCTATGGTTGTAGGCTTACCATGCTGATTGTTTTTAGCATGTCTTATTGTTACCTGTAATGTCCTACCATGCACCCTGACATCTGTAAATTAAATTATTTGTGAAAAGTCTGTCTTCTTACTGGATGCTGTAAATTCCCTTACTCTTAAAAAGGCAAATAATGCAAGGGAGAGAGCGGCTTTGAATAGTTTGGTCTCAAAAACATTGTTACAAACATGAGGTAAGGCTGCCAAGAACTGAGTCAAAAGATCAAATGTCACTGGGCGTCTCGTATCGACTCTATAGCCTGCCTGGCGGCGTGACCCTTCCAAAAGTTTCTTGACAAGAAAATTGGCAGTTGGGTCTGGCAACAGCCTGATTTTGTGAAAATAACTGATCCGTGATGCATATGATGCTATTGTTGTTGGGGCTTTATTCAGCACGGATAAGCGTGTAATAAACACTGCTACTTGTTGAGTTGTGGCTGGCCATGTATGGTCGCCATATTCAGAAATTAGAAATTCCTGAAAAATTCTTACTGCTCTTTGATATGCTGCATTAGTACTTTGTGACACTGCATTACTGAGCAGCCTTGCAACCTCCGCTTCTAAATGAGTGGCAGATGGTGGTCGATGGGGTATGGCTTAGGGTCTGCAGATTTGACTTCCTGGAAAAATTCATAGTGTTTAAATCTTAACCATTTATCAGCTACTGTGTACCTAACACCTATGAAAACAGCATGCAGCACCAGGTTAAGTGGCAGGCATGCGAAAGTCAGTTTTCGTAATCAATGGTCATTTGGAAGATTGTCTATTAATTATGTGGACTACCGCCTAGTTGTCACAATTCAATAAAGTTTAGAGTTTCTAAATTTATCCCCCCAAACAAGCACTGCTAGGACAATAGGGAACAGTACTAGAAATGCCATTGAATGGTTGAGTTAACCTCAATTTTAGTCCATCTGTCATTAAACCAATGATTGTTGTAAAAGGGACCACAGCCACTACGTGAACTGTCTGCAAACAGCTGGATCACATCAGAACTTTGCCACGCTTCTGGCAAAATCATAGTGGTTCCATTGAATTCATGCAAAAATTTTAGCCATGTTTTAATGTCCAGTTTGGCCCCACTGTCAAGGGCAATGCGATGCATGGGATCTGTAATGCCCTTTGTAAGCACAATTAGTCTGTGTAGAGAGGCCCAATTAGTCTGTGAAGAAAGGCCCTGCCTGGCTGAACTGCCCGGCACAGAAAATTCAAGAGTCCTATTATACTTTGCAATTGTTGTAAGGGAATGTATTGGCTGCTGTATGCCTTCTGAACCCTCTTTTCACAGTCTTTAAGTTTGTCAGGTGGCACTTTGATTTGCTGGCTCACTGTATCAATTGTAAGACCCGAAAAGGGGAGACATGTACATGGCAGGATTGTTTTATAATGGGCAACAGGGATACCTAACAGTCTGCAAAGTGCAAGGAATTTATTTTGGAGACACACGTATAAATCTGTGTCTGCCTGTGAAACAAAAAGCCAGTCATCCAGATAGTGTAAAATTAATTTCGCCCCTGTAATTTCATTGATTGCCCAGTTAACAAAAGTGCTAAACAACTCAAAGTACTTTGGGGAAATTTTACATCCCGTAGGGAGGCTCCTATCATAATAGTATTTACCATCAAATTTGAATCTGAGCAGTTCAAAGTCTGCCCCATGAATGGCCAGAAGTCTGAATGCATGTTTTATATCACAGTTTGCCAGGAGTGCTTTTGGGCCCATAGCCACTATGAGTTCAACAGCATCATCAAATTTTAGGTATGCAACTTGAGAATCTTTGTCACTTATGTAATCATTCACTGAGTTTACTGGTGGAAAAGACAAATGATGAATGAGTCTGTATTTACCTCTCTCTCTTTTTTTGGTACCAAGCCTAATGGTGAGCACCTCAATGTGGGAAAAGGGGGTGTGTCAAAGGGACCTGCCATACGCCCACTCGTAAGCTCTTCTTTGATCTTTTGCTTAGCAATTTTCATGTTGTTTGAAACAGACTTAAGATTTCTACACATAAGCATTTTCCTGGGACCAGTGTAACATAATTTAAACCCCTGAGAGAATCCCTGTGCCAATATAGACGCTGCCTCTTGGTCAGGATAGAGCCTTAGAAGCCTGGTTAAGTCATCAAGGTTAATTGGGCTTCTCCCTTTCATTGCCTTGGGCTTTGTCACTTTGAACTGGTGCCTTGCATTCTGTGCGTGGGTGCTGGTCTCCACATGTGGCAAATTTGTGACTGAAGTGGCATTCTTTGTAATTTTTTGTGCATGTACCTCTGAGAGGTACAGGCCCAACAGACTCCGAAAGGCATTCTCCCTGCACTGTTTTTACTGTTAGGCCCCCTGCAAAAGTACTGCCTCGGCCCATTGGCATTAGTTTGCGGGTTAGAGCCATTACCCCTTTTGAATGAACTAGCATTAGGGCTGGGGTCATTGTTATTCCGCGCACTAACAGCCTGGGGAACGAGTATGAAAAAATAACTTTCCCCATCTAACATATCCCACCTGCGGCAGGGATCCATGACCATTTTGATACGAAACTGCCTATCGTATTCTAGAGCCCCCTTGATGCCAAATCTGGCAGCTGATTCACGAACAATCGTGCAGTGTATGATTAAAGACATAATCTTATCAGGGTGTCTACTACCAAACCGGGTGATATAAATCAGCATTACATCTGTCCAGTCTCCTATGGAGCAGATCTGTTTCTTTGTTGTTTTGCTCTGGGGGCCTCTGTCATAGTTCCCACCAAAGGTTGCCCCGAGCAACTGTGACGTCAACACATTTGGGAGGGAATTCCCTTGAAGTGCCCCTGTATTTACACATGATGACAACCACTCTTTCGCTTCCACTGCTGGCCTATTGTGTGGAAGAAGGTCAGCAAACTCTACAAATTCCCCCTTAAAAATTCGATCTTTGATGCTTTGTGGTATATAAGTCCCAACAAGGGAGGAAAAACTATCAATCAAACTCATTGAGTTAACAAGGCCCGGCTGATACTGAGAATGACCTCCCGGGGCGTCTGCCTGCAAGCTACGGGTAGGGAAAGCCCCTTGGGAGTGAGAAGAACCTCCAGCTGATACTGCTGCTGGATAAGCCCCAGCATCTACCCAGGTGGGGGGGGGGGCACCTGATTACCGCCATGTGAAGCGGGTGACGCTCCAAGCCCAGCAAAAGCCATCTGTTCCGCCTGGATCCCCGAATTAATCGAATCTGAACTCCCTGTCATGTTATTAACCGTCATAGCATTAGCAGGATTTGAAATGGTTGCGGGCGAAAAAACATCAGCAATGGGGACTGCTGATGCATTTGCACGGCTTCCCAGTCCCTGATTTGGACCATGACTAGTTGGGCTATTTACATACACTTCAATGCCAGTTATTCTACAGAGCCCTATCCCGGGCACGAATATGGTATCCCCTCACCTAGCACCACTGTCTTTTCCCTCAAGTCTGAGCGCACAAGAATTATTGACCGAGAGACCGTTGTTATTATTGCACAGGTCATTCCCAAACCTGGGCATAAATTGTTCATAGTATCTGCCTGCAGTGCTGACCTCTTCCTGCAACAATTGACTAACATTTGACAAACGTACGGGGGTACAAACTGACCTGCCACCCGATCCTCGGCTATTGGTTGCCTGGCGATCCCCGTCGGTACATTGGCTTGGCAATGGTCACCAGGATCGCTAGCTGCGGCGCCGACGCTTCCACCTTGCTGGGGCATAAAACGCCGCCTGTCGTCGTGAATTGCTGCGGCCTCACGCCTCTCAGCTGTGGCCCCAGAGTCTACCGTTACTTTCGGGGAATGACCTCTTCTCTTCTTGTGTGCCCCATTGTCTCCAGCGCTGGCATCGTGTTTCTCTGCCAGGGCCTTCGCCTTTGACGTCAACTTCCTCTTTCAGGGCATAGTGCAGACCCAACTTGCGATGTTGAGAATATGCCAAACTTGAAGCTAGGCTAAGCCTTAGATGAAATAACAGATCTCCGAATAAATGAAATAAACGATCTCTGTATAGGAGAGTTAGCTTTAAAAAGTTGTTTGAACGCTTCGAATGAACCAAGCAAACTAACGCATCTATGATGCAATGATTATAAGTGATATATTTCCTGATGCTGCGCCTGCTCTAATGATGTTGATTTATTGGTTGATTTTTGACTGTCAGAGGGTGTGGCCGGCTTATTATGCAAGGCACATTGCAGTGCCAAACCGATTGACAGGACCACCAAGATTCAGCCCCGTACAAATTGGTTTAGTGAAGCAAAAGTGCTGCACCAATCCCCAATATATATATATATATATATATATATATATATATATATATATATAATATATATATATATATATATACATATATATATATCTGCACCTTCAACACAGACGAGTATCAAATAATTTGGCACTAGAAGGCGCATTTGTGGGTGCTCGTTTCTTTAAGAAACCTCGGTTATTTCCACAGAAATTATCGCTTAGTAAATACCAGATTTTTTTTTTGGGGGGGGGGGGAGATCCAGTGTATATATAAAACACAGATTCACATAGTCAACCACGCACAAGTTTGATGGTATTTTATTTTTTGAAGGTCATTGTACTTTAAAGTTTGACATTTTGCCTCTTTAACATATAAATATGGCCGCCAAAGACCATATTCCACCAAAAGATTGAGATTTTTTCCCCATTTTATATACTCGGTGGGAGATGTGCTTTAGATTGGATTAGCATTTTACAGCATCACAGGTGCGGCCATGTGTGCAGGAAGGTACGTTTTGTCAGTATGGGTTCAGAATTTTATAAGTATGGGTGCAGAAATACGTTAGTCATAATAACAACTTCTTTACTAGTACAAAATTTATCTTTTTATTTCCAACAGAGATGGGTATTCCCATGGAAAATTCAATGTATTAAAAGTAAAAATAGTCCATAATACATTGATAGATACCGTTTTTTGTTATCAGAAAAAAGGTACATATTCAAAATGATAATTAAAATGAACAATTAAAGTGTTTAACTTATAGATTTAATTAAAACTGCCCGTTTTATTTCTAATATTATGCAAGTGTTGCTCAAAGTAAACTGTAAGCATGTAAAGATCCCTGGGCATATACCTAATATTTATTTAACATTCACTGGTGCGCTACGATTTAGGATCAGCGGTTCGCAGTAGGGCAACTGGATGCTGTTCACCTGTGAAGTCACGTTTAAGAGCCAAGGGGGCTGGCCTTGTTCAGGGGTCATGGCAAGAGGCAATTTGGAGCCGCCGCCTTCCTGTCCAGCCTCCTCTGACGTCCCCTACGTCCCACTTCCTTTTCCCCATTATCTTCACATCAATGATACATTCCGCTTGATATAAGACATAATCTTGGTCTACGATAATTCGCAGGGCTTTACGGAGTAAAGTGTGCTATCGTATGACAATATCACAACTGAGTCTGTTTTAGCTGCCAACGTGCAGAACCACCACCCTCACCCCTCCCTAATTTCGGGCTCTGCTGTTCCATGCAGTGCCGTCTCATGCCATGATGCTCAGCTGGTCTGGGTGGAAGATTGCATGGTCATGTGACCTGAATAATAATATCCAAAGTCACATTACTATAACATCACCATTATTGTTTTCATTTGAAAGTCTACTCTCATACACAGTTCTGGTGTCGTTACTTTTTAAATGAAGAGAGTAAAAGTTGCCAAGATATAAGCTTATATGTTAGGTTGGCCTTTTAAGGTCACTGAAGTCAAAATTAACAAAATCGAAAGAACCCCTGGATGGCTCCCATTGTTTCGGGGCGGGGCGAGGGGGGGGGCAGGAAATTGGGGTGTGTCATAATTTTTTACCCCTCCACAACATGAGGGATCCATAAAATTGCACCATCGTCAGATGGCGGGGGGGGGGGGGGGGGCGATGTCAACTGTCATAAAATGTAAAGCATCATGTAAATATATATATATATATATATATATATATATATATATATATATATATATATATATATATATATATATATATATATATATATTTACATATACATATACAAATTTTAATTTTTATCATTGTTTTTTTAATGAGTAAAACAATAAGAAGTTTACGGGACGCTATAGAAAAATCATTTAGTTTGTCGGATTTGTACAATGGTATAACATTGTATAGATACATTCAAAATTATAAGTGATACTTAAAACACTGATCGTCAAAGATCTGCTTTCAACTTAAATTTGTTTACTTGTCCGATTGGAAAAGGTCATAAATAGTATAACTGACAAGGACGTATTACTTGGAAAAACATATGCATTCTACAAAAGGTTATGAGTCAGTTTGTATCCCTATCCCTCAATAATTTGTCACAAATTAATCTTGTATGCTTGAAATGACCAGAACTCTATTAAAAATGCGACTTTAAAAGGGGGAAACATATTATTGGTTACAGGAGATCACGCCCTTAGTGAATATATATATATATATATATATATATATATATATATATATATATATATATATATATATATATATATATATATATATATATATATATATATATATTTATATATATTTATATATATTGATCACCAGTTGGGTTGAACAAAGTCAAAATTTCCACACCATGCATAGCGTATGGACTAACATGATATTATTGCAATTGCATACCAGCGTTAAAGTTAAAAATTTTAATGAATTTCTGTAAATATGATAGTTATGTACAGTAAGCGACAAAGTAAATTTTGAATATTTTGAGTTTCTTGTTGCTCGGGCATTGTTCAATCGCATCATTATAAACCACAATCATTACAGCACACATGTAATTAGAAATATATAATCTGGAAATGAAGTCGACATTCGAAGTTATTTCAAAACCCTTTTGTGATGACAAAATTACTCTAATGCCGAACTTTATAAACAATGATGGGTCTAAGGAAGGACATGAGCAGTATGACTGACAAGCTCTCCCTCCTGCCTAGTCAGGCTCCTTGATAATGCCTATACCATGTTCTTTCTGCTCTGAGCATGGTTTCAGACATATAAAATGTGATAGATAAATTTACTACTTCCCTGTTAAACAGTTACAGACCAATCTCCGTGTATGTCCTCGATTCCATGATCACACGGAGTTTGGTCTGCATAGAAGGAAAAATTACTCTGCAAAAAAAAAAAAAAAGACTGGGTAAGATACATATTTTAGACTCAATTTTGTACTATATACAATTTGATCGTTTTCAATGGGGGTGGGGACAGTTTTATGGGATTGGTGGGAAAGGTGCCCTGTGTTTGCCAAAGTGATGTCAATTTTTTATCGAAGATTTTGTTTTCGTTATTATGGACCACACTATAAAAAGGGAAACAAGTAGTCTCAGTAAAGTTTTCTCATTTTCAGGAAATATCTTATGCTTTAGAGTAAAATGTTTTTAGCTCAGCTGACTTGTCAGTCAGCTGAGCTTATCGTATGGTCCTCTGTCCGTCGTCCGTCCGTCCATCTGTCGTCCCTCAACAATTCACATTTTCGATTTCTTCTAAACCGTCAGCCAGATTAACTTCAAACTTGGTGGGGATGTGCCTTGGGTAGGTGTCTACTAAGTTTGTTCAAATTTTTTGTGAAGTTCTCTGTTTTTTTATTTTTGGCAAATCTTAGAAAATCTTCTCCGAAACCGCTCACCCAATTGCTTTGATATCACACAGGAACACTCCCTGGGACTCCTTATTCTTAATTTGTTCACCAGGTGGCGCTGCAATTTTTTTTCATTTTTTTAATGAATTTTTGTGTTATAGCTATTTTTGACTTCTTCTCCAGAACCGTCACTCAGGTTAAGCTGAAACATTATGGATATGTTCCTTGTAGAAGGGTCAAATGAAGCTGTTCCCTATGTGGGAATGCTGTGGATTCCTGATTTTTAACGATTTTTTTTTTCAATTTGGGTACTTATCGGTCAATGCAGCTTTCCTATTGATTACTATGGAAGTCAATGGGCATTCTACTGCTAATTCACATTTTCGACTTCTCCAAAACCGTCATCCAGATAAACTTCACTTGGTGGCAACGTACCTTGGGTGGGTTTCTACGAGGTTTGTTCAAATGGTCATGCTCCAGTGATTTTTGGATTTGTAATAATATTTTTGGTTCTTTTTTTGGACAAATCTTGAAAAATCTTCTTCTCCGAAACCGCTCACCCAATAGCTTTGGTATCACACAGGAAGACACCTAAGGACTCCTTGTTTTTAATTTGTTCACTAGGTGGCCCTGCAATTTTGCTAATTTTTTATTATTTTTTTTGTGATATAGCTATTCTCTACTTCTTCACCAGAACCTTCACTCAGATGAAGCTTAAACGTGGTGGATATGTTCATTGTGCAAGGGCCTAACAATGTTATTCACTATGTGGGAATGCTGGGGATTCCTGATGTTTAATGATTTTTTCAATTCGGCTACTTTTCGGTAAATGCACCTTTCCTATTGATTATTATGTAAGTCAGTGGGCATTCTAATGCTAATTTACATTTTCGACTTCTTCTCCAAAACCATAATCCAGATTTACTTCAAACTTGGTGGGGATGTACATTGGGGGGTGTCTACCAGGTTTATTCCAATAGTCATGTTCCAATGGTTTTTGGATTTTGTTCAATAAAATCTGTACAAAAGTTTTAATAGTAAAGTTTAACATTGGAGCTTCTTGTAATGGTAATGACTTAAATAATTTTGGCCAGATTTACTTCAAACTTGGTGGGGATGTGCCTTGGATGAAAATGGTCACGCTCTATTGATTTTTGGAATTTTTATGATTTTTTTATGATTGTTTTGTTCTTTTGGGGGAAAACCTTAAAAACTCTTCTCCTCTGAAACCGCTCACTCAATTGGCAAGGTCAAGAACAGAAGGTTCTAGCCCTGCCTAAAAGAGGGCACTGCAGTCCCTGGAGGGCTAGGGTCATGTATTCCCATTACTTTACATTGTAAGTTGCAACCTAATACCTTAAAAACAACTGCACATAGAGACACCAAATTTCACACAGTAAATCTAGACACGTAACTATATACCCCACAAAAATCATATAACCACAGCTGCTAAAGGGAGCAGTTTATGTAAGGTTACTTTAACATGCAAACCAATGGGAATACACAGCTCCAGCCCTCCAAATTTTCGTGTATTCAGTTGTGTATTTGGGTAAATACACACTTCAGAGCTAATTCTGACCTTTCCTATTGATTTGATATCGTACATAGACACTCCCAGGGACACTTAGTTCCCAATCTGTTCACCAGGTGGCGCTGCAATTTTTCCTATTTTTTTAAATGAATTTTTTGTATGGTTTTGCTATTTTGCACTTGTTCTCAGAACCGTCACTCAGATTGAGCTGAAATGTGATGGATATGTTCTTGTGGAAGGGTCAAATAAAGTTGTTTACTAGTTGGCACTGCTTTGGATTCCTGATATTTTAGGATTTTTAATTCAGCTACTTGTCGGTCAATGCAGCTTTCCTATTGATTACTATGTAAGTCAATGGGCATTCTAATGCTAATCCACAGGACAACTAGCACGAATTTTCCTGTTTATTTGATAACTTGGGGTCTGTTTTGAGTTAGTACTGTGATGCTGAACATTTTAATGTTTCTGTTTGAAGGTCATGCTTAGAAAGTATATGAATGACCTTGACCTCGTTTCTGGGGTCACAGTGCAACATACATGCATTTTACTCTTCACTATAACTTGAGAACTACTTGAACCTCTATGTTGCACATGTTAGTGTTCTTCTATAAAGGTCAGACTTACTCAGAACATGGGTGACCTTGATCCTTTCCCAAGTTCACAGAGCTGCAAGTGTGATGAATGTCTAGGTCAGCTGAGTATGGGCTGTTCTCACAGCCCTCTTGTTAACAATTAAGATGAACTTTGATGTTTTGCCAGGATACACCTGCATGATGGGGATTAGCATGGCACGGAAAGTCTTCTTGCTGGAACACATGCTGTCTGACAGTATAGTTGTAACTGCCATGGTGTCTTGCGAGCTGAATGATTCTGCCTGACTTTACCTGTGCTTATATATCTGTTAAATAATCTTTTTGTATCCCCTCACATCACCACCACCACCGCTACCACCACCACCACCAACACCCACCACCCCCTTTTTGTGGTGTGCGGAATGACCTCCTCCACATGGGGCACGCTGGGTAAGTATTATATTAACTTTATAATCCTTTAACCTTTTTTTTCCATTATGATGTTGATATATGAAAAAGTTAGTAATTAACTGTATTAGTAGTTATAATATGATTAAATATTGTAAATTCAATAATAGTCATCATTTAAAATGATCTTACACTGCATGATATTTTTAAAAATGTGCTGGCTTGGTTGTCTCCGGGCCCAGGAGTCTTTATTTGATTTCAAACAGAAAATTACCCAAAATGCAGCAAGATCAGTTGAGGAACTCAACTGCATTATGTTGGTAAACGATTCCCGGCAGTCATCCATGCTACACTGCGCATGGGCCGCAGTCAGCTAAATGCTCACCTATTTGATATTAGTGTTACTGATTCTGCAGAGTGTGGATGCGGGCAAGACATTGAAGATATATGGCATTATTTTTTTGTCTGGCCCTGTCATATCATCCCACAGCGTTGTAATAAATTATGCTCCTTTCAGTCTGGAAACAATCTTGCACGTTGCTTCAGGCTGCAGTTTCTAACAAGAATAAAATTACATATATATATATATATATATATATATATATATATATATATATATATATAAACTTGTACTATAAATTAAGGACAGGTAAGACACCAAAAATAAATCCAACTTAAGTCAATCCTAGCTCAAAATGTATTTGCGTTAGGATAACATATCATATATGTGTGTACTAGTCATACTCCTAAGAATTTATATGTCCTGTATTTGGGTGTTTGTGATGTTAATTGTTGAATAAACAATTGAAAGTTGAACACAAAACATCCACCCCATAAATGTCGATATAAGTCACTAATTATTTTTGATAAATTCATAATTACACTTTCGTCTTAATCGTGGCATATTGGCAACAAAAAACGATCCTGCGATTTTTTATGTTTGGTTTCGTTTTTCTGTTATCCTTCCTTAATGTTTGATATTTCAATAATCCCTTTGATTTTCAGGATGTTCATTTTCTTCATTTTATAGAAAAAGAACGAAGCTAAATTTAGAAAATAGCTGAATTGTTTTTACAGTTCAAACATTGCAGAATCACAAGCCGTTAACCGGATTAAATTTCGCCCAGCCGTTTTCTTGGAATGACCATTCTTAAGTTGGGTTCTCTTCCTATTATCCTCTGTGAGAAAACAAGCTTCAAAGGCCTTTGATGTTGATCATTTGCCTGTGAAACAATACCATTTGCTCAAGTAGAGCTGATATTTTTACAAAACGTAGTGAATATCGTCCCTTAACATTTGGGTAGTTGTCAACCAATTCTTGGCCAATCACATGAATAAAAGAGCCTTTGAAGTACGGAAAACATTATTCAGGGATCTGTAAAACGGCGACAGCGACAATCTGGTTTCAGAGTGTGACGTCATGGAGGCGGCGCTTTGGGTACCGTGACCAGAAGCCTGGCAACGAAAGTTGCGTTGCCTTGCTTAGGTGGGGCGGCCTACGGCCGCTCGTGGTCAGTGCATGTACGGCCGGTTTGGTCTTCCGCCCCCTACCTCTTCATCCCCTTTTTAGGGATAGTATTTTATTGTATTTACTCCTATCTGTATACTTTATGTAGTTAGCTTGTTGTAGTTATTTTCTCAATGAGTTTCATTTCTCTTTCCAACCTGAGTTTTGTAACGCTATTTTGTGTTTTCTCTGCTGTTCACGTTTATGCTTATTTCGATGTGTTTATTTGTACTTTTATTTCCTCATCCCTGGGTTTCGATTAAATATCATTATGTGTGTGGGTATTGTTGCTTAAGGTGCCAGTTTTTCCCCCACTTTTTCTTTGGTGTGAAGGACCACTGGGGTAATCCATCGTGGCATGGCCTTTGAAGTTTGAAGGGACATCGTCTGACGATTCCCGCTCCTCTTGAACATTTAAAGTCTCCCTTCATAAGAATGCAAAACAAGGAAGATAACTATAAAGTAAACCACTAAGGCTTTGATATGTTAGCATGTTTGCATCTTTTCCCTGCCCACAAACATACTTTCGGCATGCTGCCTTTTTTCGCATTGCCGCGCTGACACCACTCTCCTTTGGCCATGGGCCGTTGCTATCTGCAGCCACGTGACAGGCTGGTAAGTATGATTGACGGGTGGCATTGTTCCGTTTGGCGGCTGAAAACCAAAAGAATGACTCATGGACCTTACCATGTCCACATGCCTGTGTGGTTTTTGGCGTTTTCCTCATATTTCTACTTTAGTTAAAAGCATGAAATTTTGACACCTAATAGAAAGGACATTCATCTTGTAAAAACGGTTAAAATCTCAAAATCGGCCATGCAAAGGTTTTTGGTGTCTTACATGTCGTTAATAATTTCGTTTAATTGAATTTTCCGAAATTATTTATTGGTCCCGCAATTAAATGTTCTCCCTCTTCCCAATTCAAAATAATGCAATTCATGTTCGGAACATTTGGTAATAGGCAAAAGGCAGAAGAAATATTTCATCTTAATTGGTTTGGGCATGTGCATTATGGCCACAGACCACAGTTATAAATCCTTCTATTTTTCATATTAGCATTTTTCAGTCTAAAAAATCAGCATTTTGGTATTTTGAAATTCCGTGAACGGCATTTAACAGATAAAAATGTCAGAAAATTATGGACGGATTTTTGTCATACAATTCCCAGCTCGTTATTTTGTGATAATTGCAATACGAAACAACACCTGGATGTCAGCTTTATACAGGTGTATGAACTGTGCTCTTGCCAGGGTCACATCATTGTCCTTCCCCACCATAAAGTTCCCACCTGGCCCGGAAGACAGTGCACCTATATGACCACCAATGAAGCAACTCTGCGATGCAGCAAACCTGACTTAGCTAACTTTATTTAAACAGAAGCTACAGCATGCTGAAAACACAGCATTTTCACAATTACGGACTATCTCCGTTGGGATGCGCAACCAGCCAATCACAACTGTAGTCTGTAACCTACTGATTTTAAGTTTTGAAAGAGTGTCAAATTTAAAATACATGATCTTGAAATGATTATCAGTTGCACTCGCAATAAGCATGTTTATTGTGCCGCTTTGATACTGCGTTTTGCACCTGATGGTGTCAAATAAAGCTGGATCAAATTGCATTGAAAACCATTCACCAGGAGGGGCTCTATGCCATTGAGAGGAATATGTTCCTTTTGTCTTAGTGGAGATATACAATAGTTGTGTGGATGTGTGTGACTCCCACTTACTCGTGTGTGTGTGTGTGTGTGTGTGTATGTGTGTGTGTGTGCAAATGTTGGATATCTGAGACCTTCAATAAAAGATAACTGACATTTAACTGAACTATGTGGAGTCCATGTCTCTCGTCTCAATCAGATAAGTTGGGGTGTATTCCCGTTGAGAGAGTGGGCGTCCTCATGGTATTCTTAATGGCCAGCTACGCATTAACTGGTATCAACAATTATGATACGTAAATGTCCGCATTATTGAATTATAAAATGGCATATCAGTCAACTTATATTCTGGGCATCCAGATTTGATCCTGGCAAGTTATATAAAGTGTAAACAGTTGCAGACATTTGGGACATTTGGCATACCTGATGTGAACGGACAAGTGACTAGAACTATGTTTAATAGTATTATAGGTTCTGCTGCTTGCTTGTTACTGACAAAACTAATGTTACAGCAAACGTTTTTTGTCCGACATCGTACATCAAGTGCGCGGGAAGTTACCGTGTACCTATGTGGAAGGTTTGTGAGGGAACCTGGGATTGCCCACTGAAGCAATGAATATGGATGTGGTGAGTCCAAATGGGTACACTGTCCCGATATTGACCTCAAGTTTCACACAATTCCTTGGGAATACCAATAAGATGGACTGTATATGTATATCACTGTCGTCTTAAGTTCATTGTAACGTTTTGAAAGCATGTCTCCTTTATCAAGTCTCTATGTTTATCGCTGAATTTTAACTCCGATCAACCTTTGGTGTTTTGGTTATTCTTTCAGGAAGCGGTTGTATAGAAACGTAAGTTTTCATGACGATGGCTTTAGAATTATAACAGTTTTTGCGAATTGGGCACTTTAACTCTAACGTTTTCCCCTTTCGATACATTGTGTCCCACAGATGAATACAAATAGGAGGGCAAGTACAAATATAAAAGAAAGAGGATTGCTTTGTCTTGGATCAAGTGAGTGATAGAGTTATACACTGCCCATATGGAACTGATGAATAGCTCTGTAGTATCACATATCCTACAGAATGTTTTCTGTAACAGCTGATTTCAACTGCAGTCATGTTGGTTTAGAAAATATAACGTCAATGCTCATGAGATTGGGCACAGATGTCAGGAGAATAATATCCACTTATAACAATAATATTATAGAGCTGGAACACATATGGGAATATTTTTACTTGTTTGAATTGAACTCGTCACATTACAAAACAACAAAAGTGCAACTTGGAATATTCTCCTATGGATTGAATCTGCCTTGAGGTCTAATTTGCTCCTAAAATTACAGCAGGGAACAGTTCGTGGTCTAGGGCGGCTTGATTCCTTAAGCATTCAAGGCAACCCACTCCTAGTAGTAATCGAAGAGGGAGCTTTTAACGAACTTACATCATTGTACAACTTACAGCTTATTCGCCACAGTTTAGAAACATTAATAAATAAACAGTTTCTTGTTTTATCATCCCTAAAGAAACTATATTTAAAATGGGACCAAATTCATACCATAGAGGCTGGGCCATTCTATAACCTATTTATGTCGGCGGAATTGGACACATCTGGCAATAACATTAGTTGTTTTGACAAATTCATATTTGCTGAGCCCAAGCTCATGAAGACATTGATCACTTCTGATTATGGGTTCTGTTGTGTTGCAAAACGTTCACTGAGTCAATGCCTACCAGGGGTTGATGTATTCGCAAACTGTTCTGACCTTATGGCCAAAGGAAAACCTTGCAAATTTTACTGTGGATCATGGGAATTTTGCCTCTCGTGGGAAATTGTCTCGTTATTGTTTTTCGAGAGGTCAAAAGGACAGAATCAATTTCATTTATTTACAATTTCAAATTTAGGTGCCACAGATATGCTAATGAGTGTTTATCTTTTAAAAATAATACCGGTCACTGATCTTGTATTTAGAGGACACTGTATTGAACAAGACAATAATAATCACTCATCGTCAACGTCAGCTGTTCGATCACTGCTTATGCTTCTGGCCATTATTTTGAACATACTTAATGTGACAGTATTTCTCTTCAGTAGCTTTAAATTACAGAAGAGAGGAGCTGTTGTTATGGCCGTTGTAGTATGGTTTGTAGCTATTTTAGTAGCTTGCTCCCCGTTATGCTTTATCCTTATTTACTGGGGAAATACTATGAGCGTTCTATGGTCTGCTTACTTATTCATATTACTTCAGAGAAAAACACAGGGTGGATATATTCCCTTTTTTGTTTGTCCGTAATTCCAATACTGCCTACTCTGATGTTACTAACATCTTATACACTGATGTATTTATCTATTAAAAAACTAGTGCCTCTGCAGGCGAGAGGAAGTCACAAAATGTCTGCGTATTCCCTCAAATGCTTCTAATTACTCTCACAGACCTTTGTTGCTGGAAGCCAAACTGTATTCCAGGTAAGTATTAAGTAAAACAGTGCTTTTTGGGTCCGCAGAAGTGTTCTATACTGATTAGACTGAGAGAAAACAGTGTTTTGAAAAGCAATTTATATTCAGAAAACAACAGGTGTCAGTTATTCATCAAAAGCAATAAAAATAATTGGCAACACCTTTCGTTTGATGTAAAATGTATCCTTAAATTTGCCCAATAAAGTACAGCTTGGTCTTCGCAAATTTACAAACATTACTCGTCATCTGTAATGGCATTATGCACAGGTTGTGTCCCTTACCTTTTTCTGGGTTGTAGGCCTACCTTAATATTTTTGTCTTTGCCTGAGGTTTGGTCAATGGTGATTCAGCTATCCTCTTAATACGTCTGCTTCTTTTTATCAATAGTAACGTGTGTCCTGGGTTGTCTTTTATCACATTATCTCCATAAGTGCAAGTGTGCAAGAATGTGTAAACGTGTCACTTATAAACACTTAACATTGAATGATTTTAGTTCTTGAGATCTACATATTTCTCTCACACTTCGCATTAGTATCCTCAGTGAAGGGAAAGGTATACTACATAGTACCCCAGCAGTCTGAAATTATTGGCCTAAATAAATGATGTGACTCTCAATTATAATAACCTGAACAGACAGATCAGAGCATTATCATGGTGGACATCACTGTACATTGAAACAATTTGCCTGCAAACAAGCTTGTTTTGTGGCTGCTGGGGATGCCTTGATAAATGATTAATTAACTGTGACACCGTTACAGGTTTTTTTTTTCGCAGATATTCCTCATGAAATCATCAGTTTCAATGTGTCAAAATCTGAGTATGAAATGCGGGTGAACTTAGAAAAATCTTGTATTTACCCTTTGATGATAGTGTTTTTTCTTAACTGTTGCATTATCAAATTATGTCAATTGACCATGGACTGAGTAAAAGCACATTTGATAGCTTCATCAGCTTGAAGTAAAATGTTTTCTTCCGCTAAAAGGCTACTTATTTTGATATTCTTATGTTTAAAAATGTTTATATACCGCGTGTATGAATATGTAAAATACCACTACCACTACCAATACTACTACTACTACTACTACTACTACTACTACTACTACTACTACTACTACTACTACTACTACTACTACTACTACTACTACTACTACTACTACTACTACTACTTATACTACTACTACTACTACTACTACTACTACTATTACTATTACTACTACTACCTCATAGAAAGATTCTACTGAATTCATTGAGACTGAGCATAAATATATACCCATGTCGCTCACATCTTGTGAAAATTGTAACTGTTAAATACAGCAATAATATGCATTTGATATACAAAATATTACCGACAAACATAAAAAATAATAAAACATACTTTAATATGCAACAAGGGAATATATCCTGAATAGGTTCACCCCTTGGAAGCCTGCAGGCCAGAAATATTTTGCTGAAAACTGCCTTGCATCGAACATGCAACTTTCAGTCTTAAAAGTTGCCTGGTGGAATAGCAATAATGAACATTTGAAACAAAAATTACAACATTTGTCCATATATATATATATATATATATATATATATATATATATATATATATATATATATATATATATATATATATATATATATATATATATATATATATATATATATATATATATATATATGGATATATATATATATATGTATCAATTCTGCAGCATTTTAAAAACATCTTTCAAGTAGAGTTCCCTTGTAACAAACCCATATTTCTTTAAGGAGCCACAATTAAAAATTATTGTTTACATTTTCCATGAAGCATATTCTCATTCATCCTGCTGCTATTTTCTTGCCTAATAGATTTTTCCCTTGGAATATGTGGGTTGGTTTTAGAGTGTTTCTGCATTGATGTGCACATCAATAACATCAAAATCCAGCGCCTTGCCTGCTAAATTAATGTGCTTTGGTGGTGTTACAATGTAGCATTCTCAGTGGCTTTTCTATTATGACTAAAGCCCTACATATTATACTAAATATCAGCATGTTTTTTCGTCTACTTATCTTTAAGAGAAATCCAGTCTAACAATAAACATTCATTTTTGGGTGATATACAGATCAAACTATTTTCACCATTCCTTTTTTATGTTTTTGATAAAAAGTGACCTCTTCTGGATAAAATTTAGCAAATTTCATATCTTAGACTGACCAATCAATAAGCGCGTAATTTTCAAATATGAATATAATATAATATAATATAATATAATATAATATAATATAATATAATATAATATAATATAATATAATATGATATGATATAATATGACATGATATGACATAACATGACATGACATATACATATATAAAGGTTGCAGGACACTTGGTTAAGCTATGATTTGGTGATGGTCATCAATTGCATACATTTAACAATGGTAAACTGCAAAGAGCAAATTCTTGATGGTCGTTGATGTTTTTGGTAATTCTTGAATCTCTGCCTTCTTCAGTATTTAACATGGCTCCTGTTGGGTGGAAATGTGTAAATATGGGTATTTTGTTCTGAACAATTATTAATCTAGTTGCTAATGTTGCATACACAAAGAATTGCATTTTAAAGATTGCACTGAGAACCCACATAAAAATTCTGCGTGAATGTATATCTGTTTCATTGATATACTGATGTGTGGGTTGGAATCTTGACAGGATTACCTCAAAGAACGCATGTCTATGTCTTTATATTCTTTGAAGTTATGTCAAAGTATGTGCCCGTACAGAGTGCAAAATAGCTCCTACGAACAATCTACAAATACCAGCATAACAAGGCATTTCAAAACTAAACAAGGTATGCCATAGATCCGTGTAAACAATGTAGTTTTGGTAGGGAAGTTGGTGCGTATAGTGTAATTTCATATGATGTAATCTGGTACTTATAATGACGATCAATCATTCATCCTATAATATCCAGTACAAAGTTTGGAAATGTACTAACGAGTGGAACAGAGAAAAATGTTCAAGCTGAAATGCATGATTTTGATGGCTCGAAATTTAAAAGGTCGAAGCCCTTGGAATTCCAGGATGAAATACATGCTGGTCTGTTCTTGTGTTCCATACTGGTATCACCATTCAACCAGGAACAGGTATTTTTGTTTCTACAACTTTCCGTGAGATAATAAATTTAGGGATACGTGGTTGAGAAACATTTCTACAGCTCCCAACACGTGTCACTTCAGTAAATTCGTCCCAACTATCAGCCATCATGTGTGCAGCACACATGTCATAGGTGGAAGAAAATCTACTTTACACAACACCAATGATCTTTCGTCTGCATCAACAGATATTTTCAAAGCCAGGGGTGCCAGTACCATGAAATTTGAAATTTTCATACAAATTTCCGCAAAAAGTGAATCCAATAGTGCCACCAGTCTCTTTGATGCTCACGATGAGTATCAGGCAGAATATAACATGGAGTACTCTATGTCCACGCAAGATCATATGTACCGTGTTTTCACTGCATAAGATATAAATACGCAATCGCAAGATAGAAACAAATCAATAATAATCCTTTTATGCATGAAAACGACTATTTTTTTCATTAATTTAAGCTCAATGAAGTATGCTCACCTCCATGGGGTTTACCCAAATTAGCACTTATGCAAACCATATTTCAGTTCATGTTTTCTCTACTGTAAAATTGGAGATTTGAAAGGAAACGGTAAAATTGCTCCAAGTATCAACATATGATCTCATGAGTATTCCATGCTAACCATATTGCCAAGACCAGTAAGTGACCTCTAGTAGCAGCATGCTGTGTGGGACTGTCACTTCGTTGGCGCCAGTACAATGTACTGTGCATACCTCGGACTGAACAGTGGCAGCTTTGCAGAGAAAAGAACAATTAAATATAACTTCAAAGTGTTGGGGGTAGGCTTTGATTTTTAATCTGCGATCGTATCTTGCAAATAAAAGGCATGCTATCAATAGGGAAGGGCAGTTTCTTACGTTTCCAGAAACTTCCACTGCACGGCACGAGTCATCGCTTTCATCCGGGTACTCGCCTGCGGGTAAACATTGGTGTCGGCGGATTTGCAAACATGTGATAACATTGTACGTATCGGCAATCAAAGTGCCAAAAATGTTCTTTTTCACGTAATATCTGCTAATAAATTTTACACACACGAAAGATAAGATTGTATTATAGGAGAGCATGAATGCATTTGTTCGTATGTTGTGTTCAAAAAGTGAAAAATCAATTTGAGCCGCGGTGACCGGGAACCGCATTCTGCTTAATTGTTACATTCCTGCGTAGCGCCACGTACTCGAATATGTGAATGGTCGAAAGAAATGCAATAATAAAGAATATTCTTCGACAGTTACTAAGAAAATGCAATGATCACATATAACAAAATATCGACATAGCACATAATATGGACTCAACAGCGTGAGGATTTCGTAAGACTCCTGTTGCAAGGATTTAATGTGACCCGGTTCATCGCGGGCGATAATGGTGAATCGAGTAGAATAAAACAACATTCTTCATCGCGTTTTAAGATTAAGAAGTCGATTGTATTTTATTTGCCGGGTGTGTTGTCATTGTGTCAAAAATACAGACAAGTCGACAACCTCATCAGAATATGTTATTGTATATTAATTCCCAAGTTTTACAGTGTTACTGTATATGTGTGGGTGGGTGTGGGGGGGGTCGGCAGGTAGCGTTAGAAGTTAAATTAAAATTAAAATCAAACTCCACAACAATGTGTATTGCGTTGATTCCTTGATTGCATTACTTTCTACTAAAAGTATTTATTAGTGATCACATTATCATGATTATGAGTTACACTTGGTTATTTCATTCGCCAAGAAAAACGCTCAGTTTGCACCATGCGTTAACACATCATAGTATGCGACGTTACTCAGGTTGACCCGCTATTGAATACCCGGATGAAAGCTGTCCGCAGCGCCACATGGCGGTCAATGAGAGAACGCAGAGTTATTGCTCTACCATATTTGAAGTCAACATGCATCATGCCAGTCAACATCACCATCTACATGTACTTCATTTTAACCTATGGTAGCTCCAGAAAGGGGGGGGGATTAGGGGGACGAACTGTTCGTTGGGGAGTTTCCCTTATAGATATGAAAATGGTTACTGCAAGCATAGTTGTCTTTTCTAAACCGAAAAACACCAGGCAAGTTTTCTTCAGATTGCCGACCAACGAAGCGAAAGGAAAAAATAGGAAAGGTTGATTACAAACAGCAGCATACATATGGCTTGACTCCAAATGGACCTCTGTGTGTTCGTTGCACTTCAAAGGGGACCAGAAAACTTGCATGAACAAAACACCAAGCATATTTCTGTGGTCAAAAGAATGGGAAAGTGTGATAGGACTACATAATGAGACTTTTGTAGACAATTTTCAAGGGAAACACAAAGATCTACACATTACACTAAGGCCTCTAAAGCTACCCACACCAAATAGATCAACACCCCAAAAGCCCACGCTAAAACAAGCACGCAGAACCTCGGCTAGATTACAAATGGAGACCCGTAATTTGGCGGAAAAAGAGGCCGAATTCCAGCCTTTATGTATAAGTTTTAGCATAGCAGTCTTAGTGTCTATGAAAATTAGCAAAGAAACAATTTATTTTAGCACTTGTCAGTGCTTATTAAATATAATTACCGTGCGATCATAACAAGCCAATATGGCGGCGGCCATTTCCCCACCACGATTGTGGTGTGGTTTCATCAGGATCTTATCACTATTCAACTGCTAATATCTGTACAACGATTATCAAGTTTTACAGAAAAAATTCGTTGAATCTTACCAATGAATAAAATAATATGACGACAAGGAAATAAATTGGAAAGTTGTTGACGGACGATCACGGCAATGCCATTTTGAAAAATTAAATTATCTGTATCTGTTTACTGCTACTACTACTACTACTACTACTACTACTACTACTACTACTACTACTACAACTACTACTACTACTACTACTACTGCTACTACTACTACTACTACTACTACTACTACTACTACTACTACTGTCGCTCTCCGCTTTCTACTGCGGTCCTGAGTTAGACTAGAAAAAAAAATAAGGCGCAGGAAACCATGGTAATCCTCATCAGCTTGTGCTGCCATGTTTTCCGGGACAACACTCCCGCTGATTGAGGATGGTTGATTAGGTGCGTTATTGTCTTACTTTTAATGTGGAATATGTGACTATTTGTCTGTTAACATAAACATAACAGATATAAACAACCAGTTACTAAGGGGTTCAGTAGTTCGCCAGTTGCATTTTGCTGGAGTCTACGACAGTCGGGACGATGGAATGCACTGATCCAGCCATCATGGTTGTAGTATGACCAATCTACCAGTGGGCCTACATGATATACATTTTTATACAGCATCATCAGCCAAAAAAGTGACACCGGAAAAAACTGGTACAGCACTATCTATTTACTATCCCACCAGGTGAAATATACACAGTTTATCTAAACGAATCGCTCTTCTTGCATTATAAACAAGCGACAAGTACATGATACATGTTGTATTCTTCACAATAAAATTACATTAACAGTCATGAACGCATAAAGGATAATACTTTGGCCGAAAAACATACAAAAATAGTAAGCATGATACAGGAAAAAGATCTGTGAGTGAAACTGTTATGAAAACCACTGCATTGGTCATGTCATGCCCCCATGATTGACCAAAAATAAGTCATCAATGTGAATTGAATCAAGATTTTTACGAGCATAAAAGAATTAAATATTATTATTTTATTACATTTGTCATAGGGAAATTATACAGGGCAGGAGCGATGGAAATTTGTCTCATTATTAACTGATTGCATTTCCTATTTTATTTGATAGAATGGGTGAATATCTAGCTTTCATGGTGTGAGTTTTATTTGAATTGATAACAAAGCATATAAAGTACACAGCATTAGCGAATATTTCTTTTAGTTTGGATTTATTTAGCAGCTGTGTTGGCACCGAGCAGTAGAGCTGCTGTGTTATCTTGATTGACAAGGCAGTTACTGTAGGATTTAGATACCTATTTATTCAGCTATTATTCTTATTTTAACCAGAGTCACTGGCTCAGTTCCGTAGCTTTAATCTCTCGCCAGGACTGGGATGGTATAATAAAGTCAAGTAATCATTATGATATATAAAGAACATTATAGGTCAAAAACAGGTTTAAGTAAAACAATGGAAAGTGATTTATAGAATCAATGTTTTTCAGACTCATCACCTGTCAAGTTATTGACTTCATTCACCCTCTGCAGAAAGTGCGAGGCTTTGCTCTATCGGAATTTTTATTGTTCCAGTTCACAACTTTGCATTAAGGCCTGTGGTTTGGGGTTTTTTGGAACTAATTGGCACAGACCCCCGCTGGAAGCCATTGGCTAAGTAGGACTAACAATGGTACAAAAAGGTTTAGGTGCGGCGAGTAGGGTGGTAGACCTGCGAAGTAGCACCAAGTACACGGACCAGCAATTAACAAACGGGTCGTTCCCAAACCAACAATATTATACTTCTTCACCTGGCTCTACCATTTGGGGTGTGATCTCAACTGAAGATGACAATTTTATCATTTTTTTTTAACTGACGGGCAATGAAAATGGTATGGCAAAGAAAAAATCAGTCTGGTTAATCACATTTTTTTTTCCACGAGAAGAAAAGGTAATGTGTTTTCTGATTTTGACAATGCCTTGCCATCCAGGAAGGCTCTGCTTTATTGTCCAGTGAAAACCCACTCTTGGTGTCACACTGCCACATGTGTGGTGTGATAATGAAACAATACCATGTAGCTACAGTTGTAGAAATTCATACTTGTGGTTGAATGTACTGCCTAGTTACTTTACGTCAATAAGGCTAGTTGGATTGTTCCTTATTGCTGTAAGGTTCATCACAATTATGCAGTAGAACACTGCCTAGTCCAGGTTTACAGTTGCCCCACCCTTTAGAGATCATCCCACAGAGGGACAAAACGTGGTTACATGAGGCAAGTGACCTGTCTATAAATGTCAAATATCATGGAAAAGAAAGAACTTAGAACCTAATAAATGTAGTCGGAAAAGGCAGGTGGTCTGTCAGTTTATCATTACGCATGTATCACACATGAACCTGGGCCACATGGACAGTATTATTTGTAGCTCTTGTTTCACATTATATATGTGCAACTAATGAGTGCAGGCACAATTTTACAAGCAGTACCAGAGATACTTATATATGAAACAATTGTCAAAATTGAGAATATATTTTATGGGTCCACTCCAAGGGGGACATATGTTTTTGAATTGTCCTCCATTTGTTTTTTGACACAATATTGCTTAACTTATGCCCACCTGAAAATCCACAATTTATATCATTTGTACCTTGACACCATTTCTTGTCTTGATTACATTTAGTGACGTTGACCACATTTTAAGGGCATAGGAGCCATCACTCAATGTTTTGAATCAAGCTGCCTCTATTTCATTATTATTATATTTGGCTGTCCGACTGGAGCATTGGAGCAAAATTTTGCATTGCAGTTCTTAAACAAATGCTATAGAATTTATCCAAAATAAGCGTTTCTCATGTCAAGAAGTTGGGAAAATGCTCCAGGGAATCTTAATTCTCCATTTTAGACAGCACTGGTCGTTCGCGTCAGGGCTTTTTAACACTGCAAAGGCATTAATACCAAGGAAAACTGGTCGTTTTGACCAGGTCGGGACTGTGGTCGGTAGTTGCAGGTACTACTGTACCATGATTATACCATGCAGAACCTGCCGGAGTATATCCAAGCGACTGAATGAAGGAATATGTTCAAAAATAAGGTGAAAGCAGTCTTGATGCAGAATCAGAATCAGAATCTTTATAAACCAATTACGCCCCTAGGGGCCAACAGTTACACAACAATTACAAAAGATGGAGGTGCCCTCCATCGACCCAAACGAAGACTACAAATATTATGATCACCTACATGACTGCTGTGAGATGGGAGTACTGGAGAGGGACCGCTTTTAATATTTATAATTTCAGTATCTTAGTGCTTATATTTATTTATTTATATTTCAATTTATAGAAAATTTGGATCTATCTTTTAATTCATATATGATTAAAGCATTTCAGCTATATGCGTATGCAAAGTAACTTAATATTTTTTTGATTTCATACTTGCTATTTTCATGTTATGTTCCACCATGGAAATAAGCCAAGGGAAGATTCCCTAGGCGTTTGGTGCTCCCACTTTATGCATCATAGTTTGGTGTGCTTTCAGCAATTCTATTGCACAATGCTGGCATATGTGTAAAAAAATATTATAATCAATCAAGATTCGGTGATGAAAGCTAAGTACATTCGGCCTATTGATTATCTTAGTGTTTTTTCCTCTTGCTTTTGTAAAGAAAATAAACAACTTACTTGTTGCAGGATAATTAACCTGCTAATTTTCTCCGAATTAATCAACATAATATGTGTGCAAAAATTCCCTAAAGCGTTACATGTATGAATACAAAAATTGACTTATCTTAATTAATAACATGGCGATGGGTCTTTTTTTAATTTACCTTATACTAATTTTTGCTAATTTACATCAGAGTTTTGTACAATCTGAGGAAAAATAGCCAAATGAATACAATAATAACTAAAATGTTGTGATTTCGTCAATCATGTCACGGCAAGTTTTTCCGCTTATAACTCCCCACAGTGGACTATTTTGCATGCACAAATTCACAATTTTTCGGAAAGGGGGAGAAGGCCCCCAGACCCCCATAGCATGCCTCGGGCGATTGCCGTGGCCCTTTCGGCCACATATGTCTCATGTAGGCCACTGAAAAAAAAAACTTTTTTGGACCACTTGGGTCTCTGAGTTTCTAGCAATGGCCTGGTTCGATCAATATTTATAAGGGAAGGGCGGCTTGAAAGTGCATGTACTTTTTTTTGTTCTATTAGTTTTAAAGTTGGGCCTATTTAGTAGGGTCTGTCAAGGTTACCGGAACCACACATATATTTTTTTAGGCCTTCGGCAAACTGGACATTTGTTGAAACATGTTTAAAATGGATTTTCTTTCCTCTTTTACACATAACCTCTTTTGATGTCAGTTTAATTTGTTAACTGGGCACTGGCGCAGGCACTTGTTTTAGGCAGATGAAATGGTCGACCAGTCATACCACCTGGCCATTTACGATTATCAAGAAGACAGTGAGCGTTAAATTCACTGGTTGTAACTGAAGGTTTTGGTACCACCCCGAAATACCAGTACTGCCACCCCTTTATGCTCTTGTCTGCCATGTTCATTAACAATATTACTAATGTGATCCATAGCGTGAGCAACGCTGTGACCGGCATCAGTCCTGCCTAAATAAGCATCTATCATTTTTATTTTTATCGGCTGCACGGAGCCCACTGGGCCCTGGTATGCTATTAATGTTTGTTTTCTATCATCGGCTGTAGCTGCACGCAGACCAACAACTCGAGCCAAGTACCTTTCGGGGGCCAAGGGATGCATAACCCCCATGGCAGTAATATAGAGGTCGTCTTGACCCACTACTGCACCTTTACAAGCTGAATTCTGTGTGAAACCAGCAATAGTTGGGCAGGAAGGGGGGGGGGGGTCCCCATGAACCCTATTGATACATTTTTTTAACTTACATATTCTTAACCCTCAAGATATTTGGTTTTTGATATTCCCAAGTCGAGATTTTGTCCCATGAGTCTCTTTGGCGGCCATTTTGGTGGCCATATTGAATTTTCGACAGAAAGTCGATCATAATCATAACTTTTGAATGAGACATTGTATAGAGACAAATGACCCCATTGTTCTTTGTAACCTGGCCATGGAGAGTTGATACAGGTGGTTGCCTTTATGATTAGAATAAGCTTTATACATTCAAACTAAACAAAATATGAAATATTTTGGAAATGTTGGTAAAATCCTGCATGGGGACATCCGTTTCCTCTTTAACTAGAAGGGGCAATAATAACTTGCTTTTTAGGCAAACATGTGTGTTTACTTTTATGTATGCAAGTACACACACACACACACACACACACACACACACACACACATATATATATATATATATATATATATATATATATATATATATATATATATATATATACATAAATATATATGTTTATATGTATTGGGAATAATTAATATAAAATAAAGGCTCTGGGCTCAATATGCCTCCATATTGGCTCCTTCAAGCCTCCATCCATATCTTTGAATACTGGGAACTTAATGCAACGTTCAGTTCTTCCAGACACTTTCATTTAGAGCTTTCCACAAAAGATACATTCTGGAGCAAATGGGTTCAGGATAGAGGATGAAGGTTGTTTACAAGGTGAGTGTGATGTCGAGGCATCATTAGAAGTGGTAGTACACTTCAAACGTTTTAGGTTTTTAGTAAAGTTTTGGTAGCAGTCTCGATGGTAACCAATTCTATCTGAATCTGTACCAGAGAGAGAGTCGGGAATGCGCTAACAGACATCCTCCATACAATAAGATGGGTCCCGAAGCTCAGCAAGACGTCTGTCACGAATACTATGTAGCTGAGTCAACTTTTCAGTGGCAGACCCCTTGGCCTGACTCAGTTGGGTGAAATGTAGGTGCTTAATACCTGTCACATGCCAGATGCAAATTACAGGGGGGCACTTCTGTAGTATCTCTGACCCACAACTGCTGCTGGTATCACTTTTGTGTTTCTTTGAATTGGGCATCATTAACCACCACCACTACAATATACGTGTAACTGTACTATATGGTCACTCTCACCAAGCAAATGCAGTTCTAGCTACTTCTACAAAAAGCACAGGAAAAAAATACAGAGTGCAATAGTCAATAGATCATGCAATGCAAAAACATTCCCAATACATATAAACATATATATATATATATATATATATATATATATATATATATATATATATATATATATATATATATATATATACATATATATATATATATATATATATATATATATATATATATATATATAGTAAAACCTCCACTACCGAACACCTCCGACTATTAACACCTTACACTTCTGAACACTTTTGTTTAGTCCTAAATGTTTACATGTTATCTAATAGGTACCTGGGTGTTCCTGGAAGCTCATAACCTCTCACTACCAAACACCTCTCACTTCTGAACACTGAACACCTTTTTTCAGTCTCAAAGCCACAAATGAACCTCTCACTATTGAACATGTGCTTTCTCTGTGAGCCATAACCGGGCCCAAGGCCAGTTGCTGGTTGTTTGTCACTAAGGATAAAAGCTGGCACACTGTGTGCATGCTGGACCAACACCGGAAGGTTGATAAGACATGCCGTTGCTATGCCCTGCTTCCCACCCTGTCTCTGTGGTTAACAGATCACCCCTTGATCGGTACAATTTATCAAGATTATTGTTTAATCTTCTGTGAAAGAATGCCTTAGCTCAGAACTGACTTTGGTTGGTATCTCTGCTGACCAATCAGCCATCAAAACCAACAGCCCATTGAGTAATCTAAGCAGGCAAATGAAAATCCTGAATGCTGGAATTTTCTCCAAATACAGTGGAAACTGTATTGTTTTCATAGCATTGTGGTGTGATATTCCACCTTGCTCTTGAGTGTATTTGATTTTACCAACAGTCACACATTGTCTTAACCCTTAAAGCGCTGATTTAAGACTTCCTGGGGGCACTTTGTGTGCAATGCGTGCAAAGTGCCCCCAGGAAAGCTGTTGACTAAGACTACTTTTTGCTTTAGACTAGGCTTGCTGGTATTTGAACAAAAGGTATCTTCATGAGGAATTTGAATCTTATAACCATTCTATGTTTAAAGGTTATGAGAAAACTAATACAGCAGTGATTAGCACTTTAAGGGTTAATAAGTTGACATGTTTGAGTGAAACTGGTTAGACTGAAACAATTTGATGTTTTGATAGCAAGAAGTGGGACAGTACAGATGTAAACTGTGTTATTAGCATACATCATGTGCATGTAGTGTCATTTGTGTGAAGAATGAATGGATAATTTTGCAGAAATAGCTATACACACTTGTAATATTTCAAGTTTATAACCCATCAGCTCAACACCCCAACCTCCGACTACTGAACCCCTCTCACTACTGAATACTTTCACTCAGTCCCCAGGGTGTTCAGTAATGACAGGTTTTACTGTATATATATATATATATATATATATATATATATATATATATATATATATATATATATATACATATACAGAGATACATATACATGTATACTTGCATACATAAAAGTAAACACACATGTATGCCTAAAAAACAAGTTATAATTGCCCCTTCTAGTTGAAGAGGAAACGGATGTCCCCATGCAAGATTTTGCCAACATTTCCAAAATATTTCACATTTTGTTTCGTTTAAATGTATAAAGCTTGTTCCAATCATAATGCTAACCACTTATATCAACTCTCCATGGCAAGGTTACACAGAACAATGGGGTCATTTTTCTCTATACAATGTCTCATTCAAAAGTTATGATTATGATCGACTTTTTGTCGAAAATCCAATATGGTCACCAAAATGGCCGCCAAAGAGACTCATGGGACAAAATCTCGACTTGGGAACATCAAAAATCGTTAACTAGACATTTTGAGGATTAAGAATATGTAAGTTTAAAAAATGTATCAATAGGGTGTATGGGGACCCCATTTTCCTGCTAGACTACAATGGCATGCTCAGTTTTTCCATCTGTTTGATTGTTATTTTGTATTCTTCCTGCCGTCTGATTTTTTTGTTCACTTTTCTGGAAGACCATTTAGGTTCTTTTAAAATGCGATATGATTTTAAGAATCGGACAGACTCGTTTTTGCCTGCGTTTCTTCGTCAGACACATCACGTGGGAAAAACGTCTCATTTAGAGTAGGCATGGATATATATGCATATATATATATATATATATATATATATATATATATATATATATATATATATATATATATATATATATATATATATATATATACATACATACATACATACATACATACATACATACATACATACATACATATAACAGGATTTATGTTTTCGCTAACATAACATTATCTATGAAGTCAGAATTCATTTGAGTTATTGAAAATCTGGTGCAACATAATCTGATTTTATTTCATTCTTAAAATATATCCTGGTTTCAAAGTGAGAAAAGGGCAGGGAAGGAGGAGACAAGCAATGCCTGTCATTGCATCCTACGTCAGTCATGTATTGTCCAGCATTGACGCCATAGGGAGCATATAGCCCATTCTATCATAGAGATAACTTATATTGGTTTGATATTAATTATTATTGCAATAGCATTTGCAAGAAGGCATACAGTTGATTTCCTTTAAAGCCGTCCCTTGCTCTTAAGTGCCTTTCCTGTCAGCCAGCAGGTGGCGCAGGTGTCAACTTCCTGTTGGTGTGCGCTTGCGCAGTGGAGCGGCACAAGTGCTTTGAAGGAAAAAGTATGCAATCTCCCTTCAAAATGCCATTAAATCGGATATGTAAATACGTGTTTTGTTTAGAGCCACTGATGGTCAACATCATTCAGACATTGTATTATGACACACAAAGACATATCTTATGATTTTCAACATAACATGAAGATTTTGCCATGTGGATAAAATTAATGATTTTTTAATGGCCTTGACACAATTGTCCTTTTTAAATGATACTGTATGGGCATCTACTTCAATGAACCGTGATTAAAGATGAATGATACTGTATGTTACATGATAAAACTCCGATGAGGGAGAACAAAACTGCAAATTATCCTAAATTCAGTTCTTAAACAAAAGTATGACCATTTAGGGAGACCCTACACTGTCCAATACTTATGTGACCTCACCATATTATCATTTTGTTTTACATGCCACGGCTTGTGTCTTATATAGCTACGTATGGTACTGGATTAAATATATTTGACATACTGGGTTGTGACGAAAGGAGTGATACACACCGCATTAACTCTTATTAGCTCCAAACGGGGACTCGGTCAACAGATGCAGCCCAGACAAAGAACGCTGAGGGAGGCTGTCTTGCACAATACTAATGGTCTCTGCAACTGTATACATGCTATTACTTGAAAACAAGTGTTCGTACTTGAATAAAATTGTCGGTTTACAAAGGTATATATCAAATGGTATTATTTATATTCAGCGCACATCGCCATTTTTATGAAATAGGCAAAGAAAGCGTTACGGCGCACTGTTTATTGTGCAACATATTGGACCTGGCTTGCACAAAGTGGACCCTCAAGCTAAATGTTTATTAAGACTTCTTGTTTACTTGTATAAACATATACATGTGTGTGTAGCATCTGTGTAACAATGATAAGACTCAGACGCTACTCATAAAGTACATTAAAGAAATAGGAGGCATTTAATAAATTCAGCTACAAATTGCACCAGTGCAATCATATACAAGTTATGTCTTCCAGCATAGTTGAGTGACAAACTTGATTTGAGGACACTGATTTACTACATGTAATGATAGACTTGACAATTTGGGAAAAACTTTGAAACTATCTTGAAAATGTAATTGTATGTTGTTTTGTTTTTAATGATACAGTACAGTTTTTAAATGATCATAGATGGATGACTTTGCTTGAAATGTTTTCTATGTAGCACTAAGACGTCGAAACTATCATTTGATAGGACTCCAACAGAGCCAAGTAGTAAATCGAAAGCTGTCGAGCTCAATTTTGACCGACTGCAGGCCATTTCCATTGTTGCATGAATGCAGGCATCCTTAGCTCTGCTAAAAGTGGAGTCATAAAGATTATTTAAGGTGCTTCTAGTCTGAATGGTACTGTGCATTAAACTACTGATTCCAAATCAAACCGCTTTCTGGATCGCTTTGTAAGCTGGAAAGTAACTTACACGTCTTCAAGTAATAGTCCAATTGTGTCATTCCAGAACTATGTTATAAATGGAGCACATTTAACCTGCCAAGAAGAGGTATATATATATATATATATATATATATATATATATATATATATATATATATACATATACACACATATATATATACACATATATGTATATGTATATATGTATATATATATGTGTGTGCGTGTGAGAGTGTGTGTGTGTGTGTGGGTGGTTAAAGTGCATGCGTTACTCTGAATGCGCATGGATATTACCAAAGGTATGCACAATTGTGTACGAAGTTTGACGCATGAAAGACACCCTTATAAGATACAAGATACAAAGCCAATATTTCAAGTCGGCACGTGTCCAAATAGTAACAATAGCCAAAGGTCTATTAAAACCGACAAAATACATAAATAAAGTAACATTAGACAAATATGTAGAACTAAAAATGGCAGCATTTATACACGATTGAGAAAAGTAGCACCACAAACTTACAAATGATCAAATATCAGATAGTCATGCATCTCGCTCATCTGGGTATTTGGAGTGGAAGGTTGTATTACATGCTGCGCAAGTGTATGATTCGTCAAGGTGGCAATCAGTTTTTTAAATTCTGTCAAAGTTACAGCATCTTTTATGCTATTAGGGACCCTTAGCTGAGTTCTGACGCACATAGCTGTTTGAGATGTTCATGTTTTAACGGGTGCTTATAGAATATTATCTGATGCAATAATGCACGATACGGGGCGTTTTTGTACTTTTTTTGGTCTCGTGTGTACTTTGAAGCAACCGTAAAATACCTTTTTCATAAGTCATGGCTGGTGTTTTGAAGGCCTTGTGCCTTTCACCCACTGCAATATGTCTTCTTACAAGATGTAGCCTACAGGTGTTAAATATATACCACTCAAATTTAAAGGGAGGGCCAGCTGGCCTGTATCACAATCTTTCCAAATCATTTACATTATAACATGCCTTTTTTATTCAACCAGAGAATACATACATATTTCATAACACTTTCGTCTCGGGAAACAAAGTTGTCTGTACCGTATGCATTAGTTGAAAAGGGTATGTACATTAAAGCACCAACGGTGTTTCATGTAAATATATCGCAATATCATGCAGGCATATTTCATTTACAGTCTACTTGTTTGTGGATCCAGGTCACCAGAGCTACCAGAAACCGTGGGAGTATTGTTTTAGCTCATTATATGAGTAATATATACATATTTGCGGGTATGTATTTCTGGCCAGATTGCAAAATATCTTGAACTGACGGAGTAAGCTTATGTACATATATAACCCTTGCAGTATATATTAATCTCTAAAATATACATGCACCAAGTCATATTTGCGAATTTCGTGGTTTTGTGCTGCACGTGTGTTCCACCCATTATATAACTCCTACAAACTAAAATGTACCAAAGTGAATGAACTTTTTTTTTGCATATCAGGAACTTGATTATAACAATCCAAGTTGTTTTCTCCATAATTTAGAGTACAGTATTGTCTTAGGATATGTTGGAAAATGTGAGGTGGACAGGGTCTGAGAGAAAAATTGGTAGTTTTAAATGTTTTATTTTTTATTTTTTATTTACTATTGTACTCTGTCACACACAAAATAATTGGCATACTACAGTACCCTCAGTATCACTTGGGGTTTCTTGTTTGTATGTATGTTTTAATTTTAAAAACTGTTATCATCATTATATTTATTATATTTATTGTTATTATTATTATTATTATTAATATTATTATTATTATTATTATTATTATTATTATTATTATTATTATTATTATTATTATTATTATTATTATTATCATCATCATTATCATTATTATTAATATCATTATATTTGTTTCTCTCTACCTTTGTTGTTTTCTTTTAAGCAGCTGGCATAACAAAAATGAAAATGAAAAGGTTATTAACTATACATTGTAAAGTTTGATTCAATCGCTAGCTGTAAATCTTCTAACAACAAGACATAATGCTGTTCCAATAATTAATTGACTCAAAATTGAAGGGTTCATATATTCTGATGCAGTTTATGTACTGTAAACTGTATATGTATACATATATCCCTTATCCTCCACTTTGTACAATTAGCAAACATAGAACTCAAAATAATATTACCTGCATCTGCATCGTCCTTTCCAACCATGCACATGTACTAACAACCTATCGTTATGTAAACTATATTTAGTCTAGGTTAGCATCTTTCCTCGGTGCCCTTCAGGCACATTGTGCCGAAGACACACCGATAAAAGCTGCTGACTCAGTCCAAATAATGGCGCCGAAAGAATCAATATAGAACATGAATGCACGTGAGTAAAGACATTTGTATTGCCATTTTCTAAATATGTTGAACCTATATTAGTAACTAGCATGATACTTTAAGCATCCTTAAAGATTGCACATGTCCTATCCTGAAAACTTCAAGGATCAACTGAATAATAAACATTATCGTTCTACACAGAAGCTACCTTCTATTTGTATTCCCATATACCCCACATTTGGTTGTGGAGAGTTACTTAAACACTAAAAAATTCGTAACTTCACAACTCAGCTTGGTCAAGTGCGCGGCACGCGCATTAGCCTGTATGAATATTTAATTCTACTTAACAGTTAATTGGTCCTTAGCAAGTAGGGGAAACGAACTTTCAAATTTAACGTTGCGACTAGTGGCAGCAATATTCTAATAATTTCCCACACGTTTACATTAATCTTAAAGAAAATAGTGGGACATAAATTTCAGTGTCGGGTCATGATGCGTAACAAACGACGAAAAAAGCCTAGTCAGCTGAGTATGGATCGAAGATGACATATATGAGTGATGCAGTGAAGTAGAACCTACACATGCCTAATAAAATAATTTTTACCGGACCTTGACAGGGGAGGAACGTAAAATGCTCGAGCACAAGGTGATCATAGTTAAAGGGGGAATAAAGAAACAATATTTTATGGTTCAGTTGAATTCTGGTAATTATATGGCTCTTTACTTTTATTGGTCATCACTGATAGAAGGGTCCCAGATGGGATACAATATTGTAGCAAATTACATTGATCTTTGCTTTTGTTTCAAATGAACGTCACCACCATGACCTATTTGCAATTATACTGTCGTTATGCTTATCTTTTTTTTTTTAGAACGGGAAAAAGTTTTCTTGTGGTAAGCCATAGGAACAGGAAAGCTCATAGTGACAATCACATGGTGATGTCAGCTTCATCAACCAGCACCACCGGGTGAAAAAAGCACAGCAAAAGCATATTTGTTCTAGCCAGACTCCCCACATTACAAGTTATGATTTAAGCTCATTTTATAGAAGGTGAATATTGCTCTTTTGATATAGGGAAAAAATCAGGCTCACTGTGACAGTCATATTGTGTGACAGCCACACCAAACCGTAAGGGAGGTAAAGTAGAACTTTTAGCCACATCAAAGCAACATGCAATTTTTCTCAGAGTGGCTGCGTTCAGAACAAGTCAGTCTACTGTTTCTACCCCACCTTTTAATTATACGTTACCCGATAAACAGTCACTCACCTCCATTTTGATAAATGAGACTTCCTTTACAGAATATTACATTTTTTTCAAGGCATTTTGGAATGTCTAGGAAGAGTGGAGTACACTAGGACAAGGGACGCATTGGGACACCGTGAATATTTTCTGAATTTGGAACAGACAATTCCTTATGACATTATCAACAGGAAATAAAAGTCATTTCAGAGCATCCATGTTGAACTGAGAAACAAATATCAAAAACTTCAAAATAGTGTGTAAATTTCGATTGTTTTCCGCTTCAATTAAATCTGTGTGACAGTCTTTCACGCCAAATTGTAGGTAGCACGTGAAAGAGGCTTTTGACTGATTTGGTGCCTTGGGTAAGGGGTATCCACAACTTAAAACCCTTTCATGCATGCACAAACTAGTGTACTGTCTTTGAAAATTGGAAATGTGGTCATTTGGGGTGTGTTCCCATGAACTTTATTAGCTGTATCACGTACATACATAAATCATGACATTTTAAGAAAGAAAAATAACACAAACATATTTACAGGAGATAAGTGTTTCACTAACGCGATACAAAAAACAAATACATTCAGTGTTAGAACAGCACAATCACATGTGAAACACGACTAATAATATGTGTAGAGAAACAAATCGTTTACTCTTTTCAATGCTGTTCTGTATTAGAAAAATCCCCTCTTCTGTATATTTGTAAAGAATTTCTTCACAACTGCAATATTGTCTGTGTCGTCTAACTTCATAATGGATTAAAATTTTTTGGTATCATTTTCTCAAATATGGGAAAAATATCGGTCAGCGCATCGTATAGGTATTTTCTTTCATGCTTACAAGGTATTATAACATGATATTCGTCTTCTAAAATATAAGAATTTTCGTAAAATCTTTCTTCTTAAATACTTTCACGTAGCCTTTTGTGTCTACCAATTTCAATTTTCAAATTTTGTGAGTTTATTCTGAATCGTGTGATTTTTTTCCCTAAATGTATAATTTTTAATCACTAAGAGATCCTTCTCTTATTCGAAAATTTCTTATCTAATTCGAAAGTTTCTTTGAATTTAGTATATGTAAATAGATTTTTGTCGGAAACAGAATTACTTTTCATAGTTTTTTGCTATTAGTTGATGAATCTTCTTATATATATATATATATATATATATATATATATATATATATATATATATATATATATATATATATATATATATATATATATATATCATACAAAAGTCCGAGTAGGAAAACGTCAGTGCGCGAACCGATTTCTCCCCACATTTTATTTAAGCCCATTAAGTTAAAAATATTTGTAAGGATGAAATCCATTTAAACTTTCCGGTATCAATATGCTCCACATTACAATATATAGTGGGACACACAAGAATGAGGTGTTTGAGACACTGCCCAATGTATCTAATTATAAATGTGTTGAATACCCCAATACACACTACTCTGAAACCATTAAGTAATTTCTGGTATGTGGGGAGGGGGGGACTTATTGGTATGTATATTTTATGTTACATATTTTGACTTAATTACACAAGTTGTGGAAATTTGATGCTTTTATTTCAGTACTAATCTGTTAAAAATGTAAATTATTGGTGCTTTGGACACCTGGAGAATTCCAAATCATTCCCACTGTCTTTTTATTTTCTTCAGCAATACCGAACTTACGAAATGTAGTTCAAACTTCCTAGAGGTGAGGCATGACGATCGCGCACATGATTGATCACCTAGTTACACTTAGCTCTTTTTGCTTAGGTAGATGATGCTAAGTGGTACCCAGGTCTGGTCTGTTGCCACCGGTTACTGTCCGTTGCAGTGAGAGTATTGGGAGGACCAGTAATTTTTGCAATTTTATATTGTTGGAAATAAAATGTTTCATGTACGAACACCGTTACAAATACTGAACACCCCCATCCCCCCGATTTTTGTCATCTTTGAAGTGCGCAATGTACAACTTCCGCTGCAGTAAGCAAAATGACAGCACACAATCAGTGTTCCCTTACATTGTCATGCCATTTTATGTGACATTTATGAAAAAGGTTCCTTTTACCTAAATCTGAATTAGGGGCTAGGCCTTTATGGGCCTCACTGGGGACGACGGTCCTTGTAAAACAGAGGCTGCCACAACTATAGTCGGTCAATGCTGAGTTACGGAAGGGAGTTTCGCAAATATTACGTAAATAGCGGGCAAAATAACCATGTATTTTATACATGACCAAATGTGAGCAGTTTACCTTACCCTTGAAGGAAATTTGCTTGCAGGGTGGTTTGGATTTATTTCTGTTACCGTTGATTTTCGCGTTTTTGCGGCGTTTTTGCGGCCTACTTATGAACCTTGTCGGCATCATATAACCTGTCACTCACACTTGCGAACTCCCACTTATCATTTTTTGGACGATATGGATTGCGCTATGTTTTCCTTGCGACCGCAAAATGCCCCAAAATGCGGCTGAAAAGAAATGCAGTGCATATAGTTACCACACATGCCTCAAAAGTAAGGTACACTGATGAGAAAACGTTATGCACTGGGTATATCTGCAAGTAACAATCCATTGTTGTAATAGTCACAGAATGCGTTCCGGTAGAGCAAAGTTGAGAGACTATATAGTAAGAGCCAGGAAAGTAAACGCATTAAAAATGAACTTTCATTTCGTTGTAGGAACATTGGACGGTGGAGCATGCTATGTGGGCCATGTAGTCACACAGTAAGTGACGGCACAACGTAAGAAACCTCGGCTCAAGCGCCTCGTATTCTGACTTCATCCCATCTTTTTCTTTCTTTTGTTCCAATAGAAAATGGTCAGGCAAACATCGACTAGTCGGGAAGCGAGACCGCCATATGCATCACCTGGCGGGTCCCACATCCCCTTTACCTGCATAAAGATCTGCTTTGTTTACTCCCACTTTAACTTTGCCACTCTGCGAAAGGCGGGTAATAGTAAAATCTGGTCAAATGCCTCTGACGCCAGTTAAGAAAGCGAAGTTCCAAGTATTGCAGTTTTAAAATGGTGATTTCTGTCCACCAACACAGTGTCAAACCTCGCGGCTCTGGTCACCTTCTAATCGATTAAACTTTGATTCACTTCAACTGCTACTGAATTTTTTGCGTGTGTAAATTGTGCATCACAGTAACCGTCAAGGTTGCTAACATCTTACTGCCAATAGGTCTAGCAGGCATAAAAAAAGGAAAGCGCAGGTGAACGGGTGAACTTGCCTACCCAGTGCAAGCGAAAGGACAAAATCTATTCCTGTAACAGTTGGGCCTAGCACACAGTACACTACATACTCGGCACGTCGCCGTTATTCGGCCTGCAGGCTTTGGCTCCAAATGAAATGGTGTTTGGTATCCTCTAAAGGCGGACGCTGTATAAACCCTTTTAGTGCCAAATTTTTGCACCGAGTCAACAGCTTTTCTTGGCACGCATTGGGCGCTGAGAAAAACTGTTGACATTGGGTATTTTCTCGGGAAGTATGGGCATACTGGTACTTGACTGAAATGTCTTTTTACCAGGAATTCGAATCTAGGAACCTAATGATAATTCAGACTAGTGTGACTTAAGAAGATCGACTTAAGACGTGATTGGCACAGAAAGAGTTAATTAATCTTTCTTTGGGATATCTGTTGGTGACCATGTTGTTGCTTGTAACTTAGCTTTTTGTTCGCCTGTTGTAATTTAAGTTGGTGTAAGCCTCAGCCAACATTTTAAACGTAATGTAAGGTGTGATCAACTGATCATGTAAAATTCCAGTTGAACAGTATGATACTGTAGGGAGACGAATTAATTTATAAAGCAGATCAATGCATATCCAGTGAAAGGTTTTCTCGACCTATGCCCTTAACGGGCTCTGTATAAGTGTGTCGAATACTGCTTTAAACTGTGGGTTGGAGCCTACTGGCTTCTTATAATATAGTTGTTCCACTGATCACCAAACAAATGAAACATTTACTATTCCAAATGGGAGAGAAGGATTAACTGTTAAAATAGGCCTTAGGCTGTAATCTGAGTGCTAAATATGGCCTTGGATTGATTGATTGATTACAATAATGGTACTCTTATCAGAACTTAATTGATTGATTGATTGATTTATTAATTTATTTATTTAACAAAGATATGCGCTGATCAGCATTTTCAATTCAAGCTAAACAAACTATACACTGGCAACACTAACTGCTATTTCTAAACATTTAAAACCCTCTCAATAAAACATCACTGACTTGTTTACCTTCTGTATATGCGACTGTAGATTATAGTGTTTAAAATGTTTAGTTACGTATAGGTCTATTTTTAATGCCAGCATTACATGTGACATGTATCTATCTAAATTACATGCATTGTTATGCACTACATCTCCCTAGATTAATTTGAAGCCATAGCCAAGGGTGCCAGTTTAATGGCAGTTGGATATGTCTAAAGACGTTTCTACTGAAAGTCAAACCACTACTGACACCAGTGCCTTTGTTATTCACGATGAATCACGGGGGAATCAAACATGGTGTCTTCGATGTCGACAAAATATCCTATTAACTGGCTAAACTAAGAAACTGTGGACCCTCTCGATAAAAAAAAGGAAAAAGAGAAAAATGGCGTGTGCAAAGCTACAATACTTAACATAGACACAAAAATCTAGGCCTTAGCTTTCTGGAGAAAAAGAAAGATCTGGCAGAAGCACAACCAAGTAGAACCTATAATCTCATAAGCCCTAGTCAGCGGCAACACCTGCTGAAACTTCCCAAACAGTGGGAAAATTATCAGAACACAGATCTTGAAAATTACATAGTGGAAAAGGAAGGAACTTAAAAACTTGAGCAATACTGGTGTCTTGAAATTTATATAAACATTTAAAAGTAACAAGCCTGCTGGGCACGATGGAATAACACATGAAATTTTTAAGAGTAAAAAAAGCTGATTGCCATAATTACTTCACTTTTGAACAAAATTATGAACGGAACATTTCCGATTGCATGTAGTGCTAAGAGATTAACTGCAGTTCATAAAAAGGTAGTACCCATTACCCCGACAACTGCAGGTGAATTGCAGTCTCAAATCATCTTTGGAAACCCCTATGCAGTGCCCTTAACAACAGGCTCACTGACTTCAAGCAAGAACACAATACTAGATAACCAAATAGGGTTTAGATCTGAAAACAACAACTGACCACATTCTAACATTGAAAACTACATTTCATCATATATACAAACAAATCCCCCAGGAAATATTTTCGTTTTTGCTTCGTACATTTTATATTCGCATTTGACACAATGTGCACACAAGTCCTTTTCTATATATATCTAAAATGTTATGTTGGTGGAAACTTGTTGTCCTTAATTATAATAAGTATATAGTCAGCAGTCTCCCTTGCAGTCAAAACTACACACGGCAGCACTGAGAATTTTGGTCTAACTTATTTTTGCAATATCTGCTTCAGCTTGTTGGTGATTAGTGTGATATAATAGAATAACCTGACAACAAAATTAATTGTGTGGTGTATCCAGATAACCTTGCACTTCTCTCCAATACTAGAAGTGGTCATCAGATGGCTTTGCTCAAAATGACGATAATATTGTGACCAATAGAAATAAAGTGTAAACCAAAGTAGGACCAAAATCAAGCTGTTTAAGAACAGTGGCCATTTGGACATGAAAACGTTAGAGTGAATTAGTTGAAATTGTAGTGAACAATTTTGCCGAAGTGGCACTTGTAAAAATTTTAAATTGCAGCAAACAGTCATAGTCATAATGATATGAAGAATGGCCAGATTGCATTTGACTACGATCAGTTTGTAGAGTTATTGAACTTTCTGATTGATAACATTTATGTCAGTTTTTCAGATTCCATCTTTAGACAGACAACTGATATTTATATTGGTACCAATTGTGTACCTCTTTGGGCCAATTCATATTTATTTAACCATGAGTATAAGTTTCTTGTAAAGCTGTCAAAAGAAGCGAAACTTCAAGATAAATATCTTAAGTTGATATCTAAATACATCAATGAGCCATGGATCATCGCTGATATAAACTTTCCGGGCATGTATTTCACAAATATACACTGATGATTTTGAGTTCAAAGAAAATTCAGAAATTGACATGGACTGTTCATTTTTCAGACATGATCATAATGACGATAATAGGTATTGAATTTTAAATAACATGACATACATAATGATTTTGAATTGAACGTAGTATGTCATATGGATGGTGATATTCCGCTCCTGCCAGCTTACGGTATCTATGTGTGAAGGTAAGTTGCCTTTGCTAGAGTATGCATAGATTTGATAACTTTGGTTCCCCTCCTTTAATGCTTTGTCACATATTTGTGGAACAGAGATAGTCTAAAATGAAATTAAAACTATTGTTTCTGAAGTTTCTTGGGCAATATTTCAATGCAGTGTACCACACATTCCTGACCATACTTTAGGTGGGAAATGACCTTCCAGATTTACATGACGTGGTATGTGAGTAGGTTGGTCACTTCTTGCAATAATAATGGGAAACTGGATCAAATGATGAATAACGATGTGCATCATATGGATTACTATCCATCTTTAGAGAGGTTTGAAACATGCAGCGTGACAAAGTGAACTGAACTATTCACTAAACTGCACATTACCTATGCTATTCATGAAACACTTTTTTCAGTACACCCCAACAAAAATCATTACACACAGCTTTCAGTAAAAGCATTACACATACTTCATACAGTGGCTCATAACCAAGAATGATATGCCTCCAGCGTGGAGATAAATTTATTCATCTTACAAAGCAAAAAACATTTATGTATGTATGTATGTATGTATGTATGTATGTATGTATGTATGTATGTATGTATGTGCGTGTGCGAGAGTGTTTACGGGAGACCATAGGCCAGTTGATTTTGTTTTGCACCAATTCACATGATTTCTATTGCCCTGGAAGTTGTGAGTTTTTGTAACTGACTTTCCCTGGTAAACCATACCCAACAAGTTGCCTGCAAGGGGCGCTAAATGTACTTTACATCGACACAGAAAATCATCACCAGGTCGCGTTTAATGATGTGGATGACAACCATTCAATGATAGTGCTGAAAAATAGTAGTTGAAGCATATTTTACTCTATGATGAGGAGCAACATTATCTTCTGTAACGTGCAGCTTTTCATCTATGGTTTAAACATGGTTTATACACGCATGGAGAAAACAAATATAAATTCCACTTTAAAAAAACCCCAAGTCCCACAGTCAAAGCAAACACTATAATTTTAACAGGAGAAGCACCTGCAAGCTGATAAATATTACATAAGTACACATTATGCCAAAACACACGGAGGAGTTTGGCAACGCTGGATATGCACACAGGGTCCTGATTGTAAATTTGTACATGGTGATATTTGTCCATTATTGTATGAATATGATGACTATGTGTATCATCTATATATGTGTATTAATTCATACCAGATATGCGGTTACACACACAAAAAAAAAAATACTAGAATTATATGTTGTTTCCTTAAACCCTCCCGATTTCTCAATATATTGTTGAAGGTCCTAGCCATATCAGTATTATCTTCCAAATTCCATTGAAGAAAACCGTACATATTTTAATAGGGTCGAATGTAACGGCAAAGCACTGACAATGGTCTATGCATGAGATGCACAAAGATTACATTTTTTTGCTAGATGTGGGTCTGTGGTTATCTAAACTTTGTACAATGAGGCAAATCCTTTGAGCTTTCATTAAGCCAAAAGATGGAACAAACTGATTCTATTCCTGGTTAGCTAGCAGCCTTATTTGTCCACAGTCTAAGTTTTTTATAAGATATACGAAATGATTAACTAATTCATTTCAAACATGACTTGATATTTTTCAATGTTACACCAATGTCTGTTGATCTTACACAGGACAATTCTAATATATAGACCTTGTTTCTTAAGTTTTGCAATAGGCCTAAATTACTACTGAAAATTAGTCACCAGGCGTATTTATAATTTCTGCATTATAACCATCTTCAACTAACATTTTTGAGAACAATATTTAGATATTACCCAAAATAGCTTGACAAAAAAATCTTTTGAAAGCAGTCAACATTTAAAAGTATCTTTGTTTCTCCCCCCCCCCCCCCAAAGAGTACATGTTTTATTGCAACTTAAATAAAACCTTGCATGGAATTTGTCCTCATGGGGGATATTGATGACATCGATCGAAAAAAGCGGTTATATCTAATTAGATCCAGTTAAAACCTGTAAATTAATAAATTGATGTAGTAAATGCCTTTTTGCCTTAGTTATCTGCGGTTTGCCCTTCTATTGCTCTCTTGGTATTGTTGTGTTAAAACTATTATATTTTCTGGCGATCCACTCCACATAAGATAAGGTATTGTATATGAAGCACATCGATGTCGGCTTTTGTTTTAAAGAATTGTTATCGGCATGAACTGTTTGCGATTTAACTGTCATGATTCACATCACAGGTATACTGTCATTATTCAAACACGATCATTGTTTCTTTTAGAACAAGAGAAGGCGTTCTTATGGTATAGCCATAATAACGTGAAAACTCACAGCGACAATCACATGGTGATGCTTGCTTCGTAAAACTGTATCACTGATTGAAGAAAGCATAACAGAAGCACATTTGTTCTGGCATGACTCGGCACATTTCAAACATGTGATTTAACCTGATTTTATTGCAGATAAACCCTGTTCTTAAGATGTGGGGATAAGCATGTGTATCATTGTCACAATTATATTGTGTACACAAATCCGTAAGGTAGGTAGGCAGGTAGGTAGGTAAAATAGCCACAGGAAAGTGACATTTGATAGCAAGTGAAACCTGTTCTTACGATATGAGGGCGCGCATATGTCTCACTCTGATAGTTATATTGTCAAAACAGTTAGGTAGGTAAAACAGCCATATCCAAGTGACCCACAATTTTGAGAGTGATTGCATTGAACACAAGCGATCATTTCAGAGAATCCTTGGTGCACTAAGAAAGAAAACCACCAGTACTTGAAATCGGTGTGTCAAATTTCCACATTTTTGTTTACAGTTCAGTTAATTTTGTGTGACCGCTTTTTTTAACCAAAATGCAGATAACATGGGGCCACTCATTTGGACTGATCCAGTGCATATTAATAAGCTTTGGGTAAGAGATGCATACAAACCATGACTAGAAGCATAAAAAATAAGCTTTCTTTTCTTTGAAAATTCGAAATGTGGTCATTTGAGATGTATGGGAATATAAAATATGCCATGATGGAAACACCTTAGAAGAAGGTAGCTCCATACCTCTGGTAGAAGAAAGGCCAGGTTGGGTACAATGGAAGGGGCGGGGGGGGGGGGGGGTTCCATGTTTAGATTTACTCTGTTTCTTGGCATGCACATTATGCTGATTATGTTGCTACGACAGCGGGATGTCCACTATACCCGTATGGTAGACAAGGCAAATGATTAATACCCGCTTATCTGGTACTGGTTCACTAAATAGATGTCTCTCGACTTCATTTTTTATCAGCGATAAAGCAGGACTGCGTGTTGTGCCTGAACATACAGCTACTTGTTCCCAGTTCTGAGGGAAAGTTTCCAGCATGGGTATTTGAGACGTATTCCCCATGTACCCAATTGTCAGTACAGTGAATGTACCAATGCACCCCAGTGGGAAACTATTAGGTAATTTCTACCACGTAAATGGAAAAACAAATTGTATAACCATTTAATTTATTACAGAACCTAACCATAAAGGTAATACATTATTTTCAGCTGGTATTAATCTGCACAAAATGAAAGCTAAGTTTTTGCATTACACACATAGAAATTTTGATATCAAGGCATCTAAGCATTTTGGTTAATCTTGTTAGCTGGTACATTGAGAACCAATTGCTCCAGATGGAACACATCGCCTACTGTAGGCATACAGTTGTCTGTCCAATGAGAGCTCACCCCAAGGGGGGGGGGCACAAGGGGGTCACATAAGGCAAGTGCTATGTCCATAATGGTCAAATACTAAGAAAAACAAATAACTTTGGATCCAATTAATGTAGTCCTAAAAGTCAGGTGGTCTCTAAATGGACTCATCTCTCAAAGTAGGGGCAAGAGTATATCATCATGCATGTATCACACATGAACCTGGACCAGATGGACAGTATTACTGGTAGTTCCTGCTTCATATTATATGTGCCCAATTTATGAGTGTAGGCCGGTGCAATACGCAGTATTCATATTAATTTCCCGCAAAGAAGCACTGGTTTGACGCCTTGCGATCACAGGGACTTGCGGGTCGCATCACTGTCACAGACAGGCCATATGCTCATTTTTCACCATTTAGCATTTTTGTGAGAAATTTAAGCTCACATATGCCAAACTGGTATTTTTCTAGTGCTTCCCAAGCCATATATAAGAACAATTTCAATATGCCTTTTAATAAGATTCTGTATTTCCAAAATATTAGATATGTCTCGCTGGTCCTCCACAGGTACCGACCTGTATCTAGCCATATCGCACTAAGGACAAAGACTAGGCAATTAGGTTTGCAATAGGCAAGGGCCAGAACAGAAGGTTCAAGAACTGCATAAAAGAGGGCACTGCAGTCAGTGGGGGGGGGGGGGACTAGGGGTAGTGTATTTCCACTACTTTACATTGTAATTTGCAACTTAATTACTTGAAAACTACTGCACATAGAAACACCAAATTTCAGACAATAAAAACTAGATGCAAACTTAATACCTCACAAAAATCATATAACCACGGCTACTAAAGTGGCTGGTTTATTTAAGGTTGGTTTAATATACAAACTAATCGGAATACACAGCTCTAGCTCTCCGAATGTTTGTGTATTCAGTTGAAAACACATCTTAGAGCTAATCCTGCCCTTTCCTGCTGGGGCGGGAAGTTAAAATGCATATTTCCTATTTTACAAGGCCTACCAGAAGTACTGATGTGCAAGAAAAATGTTAAAAGTGACAATATATTTATATGGGTTCACCTAAAAGAGGACATATAATTTTTTAATTGTCCATATGTTCATCATTTTATATAAGCACAATGTCGCAAGACTTAGCGGCCACTTGAAACTAAAAAAATAACACTTTGTACATTCTCTTGATTACATGTTGGGGGACTTGATCAGATTTTCAAGCGCGCTTAAGCCATGAATCAATGCGTTGTATTTTATCGGCAATTTGAGACCCAGCTCCGCGTTATATGTACTCAAGAAATGGAGTAAAGATATCATGGAAGAGTGTTTCATTTTATTTCCGTTTTAAAACAGCAGACTGTGACAAATTATGAACTTTGTTTCGAGCCGAGACAATTGAAAGAAAAACGCTTTTACTTGTGTAGTTTCCTGTTTTGGGTGCACCGTTGGCTGAGCGTTAAGACGCTTGCCTTTCCGTATTCGACCCAGGTTCGACTCTCGTCCTGGGCAGTATGAAAAAAACGTTCCTACCAGTTTAACCGTGCACGGTGGTTCTTTGGTTTCGTCCACCACAGACAAGGTAGGAAGTATACGCCAACATCTGTGCCATGGAAATTGACTCGATAAGTCAATGCTTGACTTCTTTCACAATCCATGTAAAGTTAATGCGTCTATACTTTATACTTCATTTAGGTCATCGAGTCTGAGTCTGAGTATTACATGGCGATGTTGATTGGTCATAGTCTATACTATAAAGCTGGTGGACCGTACTTAACATCGAGTCGGAGTTCTACTTTGGGGGCCCATCAGCTCAACTTTTGTCGCGTGTGGGCAGGATGCCAAGGGCAACAGGCCTACCCTGACTGGTTGCACTCGAATTTAAAATCCCATCTTGGTTGATACTGGCTTTTGGGAAAACAATATATTTCCTGATGATAACTCAGTGCTTTAGGCGGATACAGCAGTCATCAAAGAACACCACCGGGATGGAAGACAGCAACATTTTATCGGCTGTTTGTAGATGCAGTGCACAGATTTTCAATATTCTAATCAAAATTAAAAGGGATCATAACTGACGTGTATCACAATCCTGTTTAATTATAAGTGTCATTACGTGTACTTTCCTTTTAACTAGAGGTTACGTACATTATCTATGTTATAACGTGTACTTTCCTTCCACGCAGAGCACACGTACATTAGCTAAAGCATTTTTCACTTGGGAATGAAATGTTGACTGTGCCATATGCATTAGTTTAAGATATGTTCATCATAAGAAGGGGACCGACGGTGTTTTATGCAAATATGCCACATTAATATCTAGACATATTTCATTAAGAACCTACTTGTTTGTGGATCCATGACACCAGTGCTGCCAGAAACGGTGACAGTATTGCTTTTGCTTTTCATATGTGTAACATATAGGCCTACAGATTTACGAGTGTGTATTCCTTGCCAACATAATATCTGGCACTGATAAAATAGGTTTACCATATACACATGACGCCCTTGCATCTTTTTCAGTCCTTAAAACATATATGCACCCAGTCATACTTGAAAAATATTGCATGTCTGGATATTCGTAAGACAAGGTTATAGTAAAACCCAGTGTCATTTTTTATTTTAGAAAATTGAAGTACATTTTACGTATCTATAAATTCATGTAGTTGAATGCATGGGGCCGCAACAAAGGTCATCTCAATGCGTCGTATATAGGACTTGTTGAATGCTTTGGGACCGAAACAAATACTATCATGCCGCAGTCTGTGTGTGGACGGGGGTAAATGAACGTTTGTAACCCCCTAGAGGGAAAGATATCCATGTTATAGTCAAACGGCTTCCGTTAGAGACTTGTTTATTTAATATTGCTTCTTCCTGTGGCTATTTTCAATATGTTTTTACTGAACGAACAAAATCTGTATTTTCGCTAACCCACCGGACACGATGCATTATCCCATGCATGTTGTTTCCATTGCCTATATTCATACCTCACAGGCTTTACCTACGTTAGTATTAATGTTAAGCTGGTACGCAAAATATATCTCAGTTAATATTTCCAACTTCGAATTGGAGATATGAAAGAACACAGTAATACTGGCTGCTTCATATGTCAGTGCAGGATCTAATGTTGTGGGCGTTGGCCATATTGCCATTGCCAAGACAGGACTCCTCTGGGACCAGCATAGATTTCAAGGTATCCAACTTAGTTGACATCTGAGTTAGGGACTGTGCATATCTTGTATTAATTTTGTCAATTTTGCATGGTAATGAACAATGAAATAAATGTCAATGTATTAGTGAAAATTTCATTGTTTTTATCCGTTATGTGCTGCCAAATACAAAGCATGACATCAATTATTATCTGTATGATGTGAGGACGCATCATTTTTAAAGGGTGCATGCTATATATATAAATATATATATATATATATATATGTATATACATGTATATATATATATGTATATATATATATATAATATCTGTAATATAGCATAAACCTTGTGGGTTGCAGATAGGTGTTTTACTGTATTAAATGTTCATTGAATGTATTCTTTTTATCAACCAAACAAACTAAGACGTAAATAAGAAATATTGAATTTGAAATGTTACTTTTTATCACTCATGTCTGTGGCGGCATGCAAAATTTTCAGGTATGACTCTAGTGATAAACTTATATGCTCTATTGTATATATTCCCACAAAACTTTAATCAGAAAATTATTTTGTACTATACTGTTTTGGTCGTTTTCCATTCAGTGATTTAAATAAATAAACAAATACTTGTTTCATTACGAGTAAGCAATAATTAAAGTGACAGGACTGGCTGCAGACACTGGCCAGATTAGCAGCTTATTTCTGGATTGATATAAAAAATGAACCACTATACAAGTTAAGGAAACCTTTCAGCTAGCAGACCAGTCAATGTTTTTGTTATGGGTAATGACAGCGTCATAATAAATTTGTCATTTGTTAGATGGCAACCTGTTGAATTGACTTTATTTCGGGTTGGTGGAATATAAAACTATAAACAAGAACTGGGAGGACTGATGACCACATCATATATACTTCCTTCTCTGTAAAATCAAACGGTATGCTTATTTATTTTGAATTATGCTCAGTTGTATTGATCGTATATTATTATTAATTACAATTTCCGAAAATCTAAATCATGACACCTCTCCAACGTAAAATGGAGATTGGGAAAAGTTATTACCCGTACTATTCCTCATGACTATATATATCAGTGGAGAGTAAAGAGTTCGGAGTGCAGAAGAAATGAGCCCTAGAAAGTGGTTCTGGACAAAAAGGCACAAATACAACATGTGTATGTATATATATATATATATATATATATATATATATATATATATATATATATATATATATATATATATATATATATATATGTGTGTGTGTGTGTATGTGTGTGAAGTGTATACATATCTATGTGTATCTATACATATACATGCCTTATATACATGTATATGTATGTATATACATATGTATATATGTATATATATATATACATACATATATATATATATATATGTATAAATATATATACGATGGACAGTTCAAAAGTTATTGTTTTGACCTACATGGAAGCACTGTAGGATCGCGAAACTGGGCATCTTGTTACGTTTTTGTCAATGTTGTCTTGTCAACAGCACCACAACACTGTCGTTAAGTCATCTTTGTTAAATGCGTCACCGTGGTTGTATAAACCAGTAACCAATCTGATCAAGGACGTAACTGTCATCCATAAAACCTTGCCCAAAGCAGATGTGCCTCCAGCTGCGGAAATAAGGGGAAATTTCAAAAAGCTTGATCATCCAGATGTTCCACATGGGATGTTAAGCCGTTCAATCTAAAGGGTCCGAAAAAATTGGTATTCTGCCTGCTAAACACTGTTAGAATTTGTATTTAAACATGTACAGCATAGCTACAATCTGGAACAAAGCTCGCAGGTTTCCGTGCATCGAAACATTATTGGAAACTATCAAAATAGTGAATTGGTGACATGATAATTGATGAGAGAGAGAGAGAGAGAGAGAGAGAGAGAGAGAGAGAGAGAGAGAGAGAGAGAGAGAGAGAGAGAGAGAGAGAGAGAGAGAGAGAGAGAGAGAGAGAGAGAGAGAGAGAGAGAGAGAGAGAGAGAGAGAGAGAGAGAGAGAGAGAGAGAGAGAGAGAGAGAGAGAGAGATTTTAATTATACATTGTTTTCCTTTGCCGTGAAGATAAAAACAGGAGATTGACAATTGAAGTGTCAGGAAGGCACCATTTTTTTGTTTGACAGTGTATATCCTGTGCAAATTTTATGACACAAAAAAAGGAGTGTACCTATGAGTGAAGCCAAAGATAAAGTGATGATCATGTCGGCTTCATCTTTTTCTTATATGTAGTAGGAAGTTCGCGCTTGAAACAACTGTCTTTAGAACTCGTCGCCTGTGTGCTACTAATTCTCTGAAAGACAGCTTGTGCTTAATTGAAATGTATAAGTTTTGGGTAGACCTAACCCAAGTACATGAGCCCACCACGGTCAGATTTACAAACGGGTAGTTCACTTTCGATCATCCGGATGGTAAAGGGAACCACAAACCCAAAGAACATGAAGCATCGGAATTCCAATTTCTTTATTCTCTGCCTACTATCGTCGGTTCGGTTTTAAGAAAGAAAACGTCAGATTCTACAAGTATACCTATACACAGTTAAAAAAGAAATTTGAAAAGAAACAAAGACACGAGGATCTTTGATATCAGTAAAACATTTTAAGCTTTCGTTTACTAATATTTATCCACCAGTTAAAAGCAGATTTAGTAAATGTGTTGTCTCAATAGCGTCCCCCAAGATTGCTCTTGGTTTCTAATACACTCTTGTTAGGTTTATAGGACACTTACAGGACTACTTTCCTCACCATTCTAAAGGGCATACGTGTATAGAAAGTATACGCCTAGCACATACCTCTGGTAGAAAAAAAAACAGCAGTTAACCTGGGGAAAGGACCAAGCATAGACATTTGCCTAAGTGTGATATATAGGACTCATGTGTCGGGTAAGCAACACCATCACTTTACGAGTTAACATCAATAATGTTTTATATTTGCCTTAAGGCGTGCATAGATTTAAAGCATACTTAAGACAAAATGGAACCACACGCGGCAGCGTGAATGCATTTTAGCATCAGCAATCGGCGTAAGCAAGGTACCACGTGAGCACACAGGCTACTAATTGTAAAAAAACATCAATACACGGCACTGGGAGTGCAAGAAAAGGATCCGTGTGTGTGTGTGTGTGTGTGTGTGTGTGTGTGTGAAGCAAAAGTGACCCCCCAAGGGTAAGATATGTTCTGGGACCTGCCTGGACTATGTCGGGGATAGCAATTGTGCTAGTAGCTTCACAACTTCACAATTGTTCACAAAATCAACAAGCTAGTAGCAGCCAATAAAACATTCTACAACTGTGTGCCAGCAAATATTGCGGCCTTCGACTCTCTGATAAAGCTAATTCTAAAAGTGTGAATTAACTAGGCACAATTACGGCTATAATGAAAACAGCCGTCAGCATATTGTGACTAATGACAGTGTGGGAAAGTTACAATAGTATGAGGAATCATTTGCATTATGTGGAGGCCATTCAGGTTATGTATTGTGGTCTTGCACACATAACCTCCATTTGCTGTTCCTACTCTCCTAATGCTAAAAAGCAAACCACAAGTGTAATATTTTATTTAAGTCTTGGCTCGTGTTAAATACACCAATGCACAACATTGGATTACATGTATATAAACTACCTTATTGTGGACAAAGGAGTGAAATACAACCCTGGTTACTGCATTAACTCCGTGAGTACCAAGTTTGGACTCAGTAAACACACGCAGTGTAATGCATACCGACCAAAGCTGTTGACTTGGACCACATTAATAGTCTCTACAACTGTGTGCATTTTAGTACTTGAATAAACGTGTTATTTTACAAAAATATAAGTCAAAAAGCATTATGTCGACTTGGCGCACATCGACTGTTTTCGAAATTGGCAAAGAAAGAAAGAAAGTTGGCAAACAGCTTTTCATCCTCTTCATGCGACTTTGCTGTACACGGTGTGTGGCCACAAGGTAAATCTATTTGTAGACTTTCTGTTTATTAATAAATACATACAGGAAATTGTATAGCATGCAGGTAAAGTGAGACTGCTATATTCCATTAGAACAGAATAGTTAAAAATAAGCAGTATCATATAATTCGAACTACTCATTACACAATGATGCAAAAATAAAGCAGAATATAGCATGTGTTCTACTGTGCAGCTGAGTAACAATTTAAATTGGGGGATAGTTAGGTACCACATAGCTTATGATAGATCTTATGTTCTTTGACCAGCTGTAAAATATTTTAATTGTTTGTATCTCGTTATTATTTTTCTGAAGGAAATACACGTATATTTGCTCCTAAACGCTCACGGAAACATGACTTTGTTTGAAATTAATCAGCCTAAAATCACGAAATTTTGTATATGGAAAGAAGCCGATCTTGACACTTGGATGAAATCCAACTGAGCAAAGCAATCATTGGAACAATTCCTCTATATAAAAAGTAAAGTCTGATGAACTGCAGGCTAGTCTCATTATTGCATGAATGCAGGCGAACAGAGTGGTACTGAAAGGCGCGTCATTTTAGATTGTTTCGTTACTCTTTTTCCTACATTCTTTAAATTTGTGAGCTTTTTTTGTGATTGATTCTCAGGCAAAATGATTTGTGGCAAATATTTGTAAAAACTCGAATACAACTGATGTGTTGTCTACATATAATATTATAAGTGGGTCTGTCCTAAACTATGTTGTATTTGGATCATATTCATCATCATTCATATATTTGCTTAGACGTGTAATTAACTGCTTAGTAGTAGGGTCAAAATTGGGGTCTATACTTTCTTATATGATGACTTACAGTAATATCATAAATTGATTATTTATAAGGCCCAACATTTTCAATTACTGTTATTCTATTCTATTACCTGCGTCTTCTATACATGTAACACATGACATACTTTGTAAATAATTTTCAGGCTGCTGCATGTATATTTATGTATCTTAAAATCATTAAAAGGGAATGACAAGTATTGCTGCCACCAGGTGGCTAATGGTATGTTAATTATATGCATGGGGCTGACCAGTTTATATTATTTCTTTTCAGCTCAGGTGGGTGACACCTCAACCAATGTCACCCTGGCCAGCATGCCCGGCCCACAAACAGAGATGAAAGAAAAGCTAATTATCATATGACCATTGTAGGTCCTAAACGCTCACGGAATATGATGACTTACAGTAATATCATAAATTAATTATTTATAAGGCCCAACATTTTCAATTACTGTTATTCTATTCTATTACAGACGTCTTCTATACATCAAACACAGGACATAGTTTGTAAATAATTTTCAGGCTGCTGCATGTATATTTATAAATCTGAAAATCATTTAAAGGGAATGACAAGTGTTGCTGCCACCAGGGTGGCTAATTGTATGTTAATCATATGCATGGGGGCTGACCAGTTTATATTATTTCTTTTCAGCTCAGGTGGGTGACACCTCAACCAATGTCACCCTGGCCAGCATGCCCGGCCCACAAACAGAGATGATAGAAAAGCTAATTATCATATGACCATTGTAGGGTGACATCACAGCTAAATAGCCCCACCCAGGAAGTAAAAAGTGGCCCACTTTTTCTGTCCACCTCCTATCACCTTTAACTATGATATTTTGCATGCTGTTGTAAAAGTTAATAAAGAGCACTTCTATGCTTCTCGTCCCCTGAAAAACTGATTTGTCTGGTGTCCTCTTCGTGACAATATTGTCAGTTGTTTTACAATGCTAGGTCCCCTTTGTTTATTTCTTTCCTTGATGCAGAAATGTCTTGACAAAACCAGGCATGGCAGCTTGTTCTATAAGCTCTAGGGACTAATTGCACAGCCTACCTGGATATTTTTTTATATAATTGGTACTCTAGGTTATATGGTGTAATCAAATGGAAATATTCTTATAGCAGTAGAGTTCATTATACCTGTAGCATCCGCTAGGTCAGCAGCATTTTGTCACGGTTGTTTAACATTTTTATATATGATCTCACGATTGAGATAAATAATGTAAATGGTGGCATTCGTATCGATCAAGAAAAGTTCAACAGTTTTGCACATGCTAACGACATTTTAAAAAATTTCTGCAGCTCTACGGGGCTGGAAGGGTTAATTGATACTTGTTATGAATATGCGACTCGATGGCAATTTAAGTTTGGTAACAGTAAATCCAAGTGTTTGATTGTTGGGAAAATCAGTATGTTCCTAAATCGCAATGTGCATACGAGGTGTCTTGGAAACATGAACTGGACAATGTTGATAGCCTTAAGATACTCGGGGTCACGTATTCTAATGATTGTTCCTTCGACGTGCATGTTCATAATAGAATTGCTACTTCGAGAAGGGCTATATATAGGTATTTTTGGGCTAGTTTAACATATCCTGGTCTTAATACAAGGTCGAAACTTTTCTTTGGAATCGGATTGGGGTTTCACTCACTGCAGTAGCGATTACTATTGACATACCTAAATTTCATGATCTTGTAAAATCTGAAACCGTATCTTTTGCCTGCCGAGTTTGAGATATCTGTATGAACAGGACAAGATATATCATGATACTAATGAAAACAAAAAGATAAAAAAAATACACTGCCTATTATCAAATTAAAGCAATGGTCAACATGACTGTTTCACAATCATTCCAAGCAATTTAGGTCATAACATGTATTTGCTTTCTACCCAGAGCATACTTACGTTTCTGACACTTTTATCTGCTTTGGCCAGAGCTGTGCTTTACGCATAAGCCGTATTTTTTTTAAGCACGGTATCTGCATATTTGTTATATTATACTCTGCTTGACTGTGTTATATGCACAACTTGAAATGCTCATGTCCACTAACAAGACCCACCATACATGTTCTATAGTAATGCTCAGGCCTTTTTTGATTAGATTCTGCGTACATTATGTATCTCTTGTATTAATGCTGCCCCCCAAAAACCCCAATGAAAGTATTTTTTAAAGTTTATCATTTTTTTCATATATATATATATATATATATATATTATATATATATATTATACATATACACATATACATATATAAATGTATATATATGTTTATATATATATATATATATATATATATATATATATATATATATATATATATATATATATATATATATATATATATATATATATATATATATATATATATATATCATCCACGTATTTACATATACGTAGCCCTAGCCAGGTTTTGCAAAATATTTTGCGCTCATGGAATAGGTTTTCTAACCTTTTGCAGCATAAGTATCAATCTTTAAAAGCAAAAATCGTGCTGATCAATGTGGGTAAAATTCACTTTTCAAGCATTCACTCTTGTAAAGTAAGTATAGATGCATCTTTCCAAGTGCACATTATAAGTCATTAAATTTGGTGTGTAACAAAAAAACCTATTCATGACTTCTCACATTATCTCTCTTCTTGGTTGTACTCTCCCGGTGACATTGGAAAATAACCACCAGTGACTGACCCGCATGCGAGGCATCAATCATTTCCACCAATGCTGCTCCCCTCTGCAGCCATCTCCACAATTGAAGTACGCTGTGTGTGCAGACTCAGATTTTGGTTTCTTGGTTTGACGTTACTGTTTGCTGATTTTATGCCCCCAAGTCAATAGAGTTTTTACCGGTTTCTGGTTGATTATGTTTCTGGTATTTTGCATTACATCGGCAGTATTCTCCTGCCAGTCTACACCAGGTCTTTCATTATTGAAGCTGCGGTGCATGGTGGTTTTGTGCATGTTTTCATTCACAGTTATCATCCTCTGATACCTGCCGTTCCCTCAAAACAGCAGATAAGTTCCAAACTCCAAAGGGAGATCTTTCTGGCCAAACAATTGACTTCAAGGGTTATCCTATGGCATCTTGGGCCTACCAAGCATGTACACGCTGCTGCAAGGCTGCTGGGACCATGGTTACTTCCTTGTGCACTGCGTATACAGGGTTAACTGAGTTCCACTGGGCAGAGGAGAAATGAGAAAAAGCTCGACCTAGTGCCAAGTGACAGGCACATGTTGCTTGCCTCACTTCCTGTTCAATGACTGCTGGGTCTGGCTGTGTTTTTTTTATTTAATTTAATTTATTTATTTATTTATTTATTTATTTATTTATTTATTTATTTATTACTTTTTTTGGTGGTGGTGGTGGTGGTGGTGGGGGGGGGGGGGGGTTGGCTGTGGTTACCAACAACTTCAGGCCAGACCTGCTGGCCACATATGCCAGTCAGGCAATGTTGGTGTAGTTCACTCTACACCATCCTTGGCTGTTGATACTCCTTCTTGCCAGACATCTAAGGCCGCGAGCTAACCTGATTCAGCTGCAGAGCATGTGGCCTTAGTGCTCACCCCACACTGCCTTGTGGGCACCTGTGCCTTTTACAGGAAGTATCTACTCCATGACAAGGTCTCAGACCAATGCTGTTGTTGTCACCTGAAAGTTCTTGAGGGCACCACATCTTTCGAGGCAGGCGCATAAAAGCGCTGCAGGAGATGCAGCAACTGAGGCACTCTTTGGCTGCTAACAAGGCATCTCTGCTGAAGAAAATTGCCACATTGTCAGAGGCTGAATGGGCTGAACAACCCAACCTAGCTGCTCCCCTGCAGCAGTTGTCTTTTTGGTCCTTCTCACATAAACTGCCAGTGGTGTGGCAGTCCAGATCAGACAGTGCTGGCAATGACTCAGAAGTACAGCAGTCCCCATGGTAAACCCCACACTGCTTCTTCTTCCTAGGTCCCATCGGTGGTCTGAAAAGTGTTCAAGGCTCATGAGGCATGGATGTTGGTGACCTCCCCTTCCAAGGATAGAATACTGGAGTCCCAACATGAACTCAAAGTGCCTCATTTTTATGCGCGACCTTTTGTTGCAGGTGATTTGGACTATCATTAGATAAGGTTGGCAAAACCAAGCAGTTGGTGGAGAATGTCAACATGCATTGTCTGTGGCTCCATGTGAGCCCACTTCGTCTCAAGGTGGTGTTCTCAACCTTTGTGGCAGGCATGGTGGCAGAGCTCTTTTGGGGGCTCTTAGGCCTGGTCTGGCACTGATCCTGGAGCAGCGTCAGTCACACTGGGGGAACAAAAGATGGACAAGAGGATGGCTTTAGGGTATTCTCACCTCAGCATCCTGGGCAAGCCACTTAAGTGCAAGAGTAACTCATGTTCAGCCACGTTTAGATGGTCCAGGAAACAACATCTTGGGCAGCACAGGCATGGGCAGTCACACAGACCCAAAAGCGGTATCGCCAAAGGACAGCTTCATCATAGCTTGAAAAGCAACTGCCAGATGATAAGGCCTATCATAGGGGTTGGCCCTAATTACCTAATTCTCCTCATCACTCATCTCCCTCCTCCTTGCCCGAGTCAGTACATGGAAAGTTGGGATACTTCATCCATCACAGGGGGTCCATTACATCACGTCTTCATTCTCAGTGTATTACATTGCAGTTACGCAATGCAGTGCAGGGATAATAACCCCCCACCATTCTTATTCTTATGCTGAAGGCACAGGGACTCTTAGTTGATGAGGTTGTCAAACCGGTCATTTCAAAGCTGTCTTTGTTTCTCATAAAAGATGGCAGTCAGTGACTCGTGATTAACCTCACAATGGCCAACAAAATTTTGCCATGGGGACATTTAAAGATGGAGGCACAGACTTTCAGCAGGGCTGCTGTTCAGGTGAGGAAGTTCACCACTCGATTGACCTGAAGGATGTGTACTTCCATATTATAATTAAGCAAAACTCATAGAAGTACTGGTGTTCTGTGGTGAACCAGGTGAAGCACAAGGTCAAGGATTTTTGTTTGGCCTCACCATGCCACTTCTAGTATTTACTTGAGTAATGAGTATGGTAGTACATTATACACACCCACAGAGAGTAAGGGTGTACATCTACCAAGAAAATTGGCTCCTATGTCACACAACAACCGCTTTCAAAAGATGTAGACTACATGGTATATCTGTGCCAGAGCTTAGATCTATCTTTCAGTGTCCTGCAGTCCAGCTTGGATTGTTTTGAGGGATTTGTTGTCATGTGGATTTAGTCTCAGACAGTTCTATTTGCCTTTCAACTCTCAGGGGACAGCTTTCAGCCTTTTTTTACCACTTCCTGCACAGTGAACCAGTCGTAGCACAAAACTGGATGAGTTTGATTGGATTGCTGACCTCCTTTGAATCTCAAGTGCCACTCAGTCAAAAACATCACTGACCTCTGCAGTTCAGCTTCAGAGATCAATGGGACAGGCACCGCCAATCCCTGGCACAACAGATCTCAGTCTGTCCCTTTGATCAGCTGATGTTGCGCTGCTGGACTCTGAAAACCTGTCATGAGAGCTGCGTCACTGATTCTTTTTTAGACTCACTTCAACATCTTGACAGATGCATTGTTGGTCAGATGGGGTCTGCACTTAAACTCTTATCATATCAGGTATTGGGTGCCTGGCCTTCTGAGTGGCGGTGATTTGTGATAAATTGCATTAAACTGAAGGCCATCAGGCTTTGCTCGTTCACTTCCTTGCTTGATTTGAGGTCAACATACGACAATAATAACAAAAGAAAAGAGTGGTGCATTATGGCAACAAACAGGGAGGTACTTGGCTGAACTGACTGTTTGTGCTGACACAGCATATTATCTGATGTGCACAAAGCAAGATCTGAATCCAAATCCTTTGTCGTCACATAAAAGGGGGGCTCAAGGTAAATCTTAAGGTGCTCAGTTAGAGAGAACAATGTAATGTCCAGAGAGTGGTTGCTTCTGCCGTCAGTAGCGGATGCAGTCTTGTTTAGGTAGTGGAGGGGATTGAGCTGTGCAAAGCAGTTCTGTGACTTTGACCTTGCATAGATGAATTATGTTTCACATGTCACCCACAAAAACAAAACATTTTAGTTGTAAGAATAATCTAAATTTGCTAGAATCAAATTTCATATTGATATGATGATTTTCAAGAATTTTATAAGCCAGTTTACAAGAAGGTATCAGATAGCACATATTGTCCAAATTTCTTAAAATATAATTCCTTAAAAAAGTGCATTACATATGTAAAATTAAAGTGTAGACCAACATGCAGGAACATATTCCCTAATTACAAATAAAACACACAATTACGGAATAATCGAATTCTTTGATCATCATTTTATACATCACCAGTTACTTCACTTTGTAAACTACAATAATCTTATGGGGAGGCATCTGAGGGAAGAACAAAAAAATGATTTTGCTAGATAAAGTACTTATCTTTCAAAAAACGATTGTTTGAAATAGATAATTCAATTCACTTTTAATTAACGCAGTCCAAAAATCGATTGATATGCGGAAACTTTAATTCCCAGAAATCAGTGCTGAAGGATTTCCGGTCCTTATTCCCACATTGTTTGCTATAAAGCCAATACTGCTCTCGAACGTGAGTTTGTTTGGTTCCAATGCTTGTCAATCGACAACTTTCATTTATAGATTCTCACATACGATGATGTTCATTGGCTGAAAAAAGCTGTTATTTATCCGATCGCGAATGACATCAAAGGCAGCCACACTTACAGGTTTGTCACAGTGGTTTCCCATGCTACAATGACAGCTTCAAAAGAGTCTCGAAAGAAGATTAGCCAAGTTACTTGGAGGTGCTATCACCTTGACCCTAGCAACATTGTTTGCAAGTGGTGCTACTTGAAGATGGACTGCAGTTTCACAGCTTGGCTCAACAAGATGGACAGGAGTTGCTCAATCATTTCTCCTCATCTAAGATCAAAGAGCAACTTATCTTTATTGACGGCATACATTGGGTTTTGCCATTCAGTGTTTTAGGCTGCTTGTGATCACACTGGTAGAAAGTCAGGGTGGTGGGTGGGGTGCAGGGTGGGGAATTGACATGCAGTGGTCAGGGAGGAAAACAGAAAATAAAGAAAACAGAGAGCAATGTGCCCCTCCCCCCGAAAAAAAAAGTTGATAACCAGTATACCCCGGGGTGAGGGGCACTGAATATTTTTTCTTTATTTTCAAAAATTAAATTTTACATTGCCATACTAGGCGACTTGGCCCTTGAGTTTGATGCCATTCTGTCCATTCCTCTCTTATCTTTCTTTCACTTTTTATCCAATACAAAGTCATGTAACTTGTAGTTATAATATCATGGATATTATACAAATTTGCCTGATTACTTTTCCCAACACACACGCACACACACACACACACACACACACACACACACACACACACACACATATATAATGCATTTGTGTCCTTTTTGTCCAAAACCACTTCCTAGTAGTCATTTCCCTATTCTGCGGTCTGAACTATTTGCTTTCCATAAGCTAACATTACTCAAGTTTATTGTAAATAAATTTGGTTCTAAATGTAAAGTCCTGAAATTAAGAACAAATACGACAAAATCTCAAAATCTGTGACAAAAATGTATTATATCTAATAGTATCCGAAATATTACTGTCCGGGAAAGGATAATTAACTACTTCAAAGTTAAACTCATCTATTTTGTGATAGACTTGAATACAAAACCTGTCATTAGTGACCTGAATATCCAAGTAAAAAAACACATCACTGAAACCATCTGAATTCTTACTCTCCAAACGGATATCTTTTGGGTAGATTTCTTTAGCGATTTCACTGAAATTTTGTACTGTTACGCAAGCAATGTCATTAATATATCTTGCATTGATTCATAATTTTGTAGCCTTTTGACAGTCCTTTTTTCAGCAAATTATCCATATACTTAGATTGAAGCCAAGTTAAATACAAATCCGCCAGTAAAAAGGAGCAGTTGCTACCCATTGAAATGCCTTTTATTTGTTGAAAAACCAATGGTCCGCATTGAACAAAAGTATTATCCAAAAGAAATTTTAAAGCATCTATCAAAGTTTCAACAGTGTAAGATTTAACATTACTTTTTGAATATTTATTGTGTGGCCAATATGCTTTCTTTGTATATGAATTGATATTAATGTATGGTTTACCATTATGTTTAAACATTTTGCTTTTTAATTCTGAAAGTGAGCTTTTGACTTCATGTATGGGTAGATTTGTGTACAGTGTAAAAAAATCAAATAATTTGATATTTTTTGCTTTTACATCTTTGATTTTAGATAGAAACTCGGAAGAATTGCTGATACTCCAAAAACAATTTATTTCACAATTTCTAGAAATTGCATTACAGTATTTACGAACATGATTCCTAATTGCAGTCAAACACAATGTTACTTCTTTTGATAATTGTTTCTTTGTACAATTTGCAGCAGCGGCCGGCTATGAATCTAGATTTAAAAGGGTTTTTATGTAATTTGGGTATCCAGAACAAAAATGGAATAGAAGAGATCTCTTCGGAAATTTTGATATCAAAATTCATTTTCGTCTCATCTTTATGTGTATCTATCAAATTATCAATGGACTGTTTGTGTACTTTATATACGTCATTTCCTCATGTCTAAAAAAATCTTTCAAACTTATGAAATTCCATTTTTTCTTTCTTTGCCCATTTCATACAGTAGGAATAAAATGCATCACACACACACACACACACACACACACACACACACACACACACACACATATATATATATAATTAAGAGAACTAACTCTTCTTCCTGTGCCTGTCATGACGACAGGCCAACTGCTGCTTAGCTTGATGCTGACGGCAATATATCATGCCTTGTTTCTTTAATTTTGGTACAGTGGGCATTCCTCGATCATTGTGCTCATTTTGCCACCAAAAAGTACAGCAAGTTGATCAGGGATTGAGCAAGCTAATATTATATGCTTGTTGGGCTTAATCATGTTTTTAACGCCATGACTCTGAAAGAATATTAATGCATCTGGTCAAAACATGGAGGGAGCAAACAAGTCTCTTCCTCCATATTGAAAGTGCCTTCACTCACTTTGAGAGTCCAAGTTTGATTGACAGGCAGTATTGTGACAAACCGCACCTATCATCGTCATTTTTTTCCCTATCAGTATTGGAATAGGGAATCACGAGCACATTGATTTCAATATATTCATGGCTATTTAGTCACCACAATACACCAAGTAAGTGCCAGTCTTGATCTTGTAAAGCAATTTACAAGAATTACTAGCAGCACACCTGCCAGGTTGCAGTTGGTTGCTGGTTGTTGTACGGCATTTGGTAGTGGAAAGCAGCCAACTGCTATCCAAACTTGTGCATAGCAGTTATGTGCGACTTATTTAGCACACACATGTCAACAGCCATGCAGGCACTCACTCCAGCAAAAATATGGGCATTTTTCCCCTTTGAAAACATTGTTTTCCTTTTTTGGGGTTCATGTTTCGTTACCGGAAAGGTAAATTGCCAAACTTTGTAAAAATGGAAAAAGTCATTTTGTGTCGGGTAATGATTCTGTTGTTACAGCTTAACTTACTTTGCTATCTTAAGGTAGTGGTGTCTAATGCAGGACTTGTTCACAACTAGTAACAGCCAGCAATCACCAACCGATATCACTACCTTCCCACACAATGATCAACAAACACTCACTATTTCATGAAACAGTCTGTGGGTAAATGCATATTCACCCACATGCTGGTGCCACGAGTCCTTGAAAAACCGGAACGACTATGCTGTGAACCTTTATAATGCACATTGGTCCCACTTTTCTAAATGGTGCTAGTTAAGAGGCTCAGAGCCTCCCTAGAATGTAGCTGTCTATTTCCTGTTCCTTGCAGGGTCACAAAGCGGCCATTGCTTCTTCCTTGCCAGAAGGAATTACTCTGGTGGGCAGGGACCCTTCTTTGTGTTAATTTATTAAGAACAATTATGTTGACCAGCTGGTAGTGACCAATGTTTTCACCATAGAGCGACCTGGCTTTGGTTTTGTCTGCACTTACAAAATGGATATTTGTGTCAAAAGAGATTGCTTTAGTGGAGGCCAGGCATTTGGCTTACAAGACTGTTTTATTCCTGGCTTTGGCCTGTGAGGTAGGCGTGGCCATACTCATTTTGTAGACTTCTCTAGACTCTGGTACACAGAGGGTCTCATTGAGGCTATTCTCCATCCTTATAGTAGTATGAGACCATTATTAGTCAATTTCACTGTTTGAAAATCAGTCCAATTTGAAAACCATCCAAATCTTGATAAGCCCATCAACATGAGCCCCACAATATCTAAAAGCAGTCTTTGAATATGCACCAAGTAAACTATTATTGATTCCATATCTTAAGACGATAAGACGTCACATAAGCAACATAAAATACTATTAAGAAAAACACAAGCAAGCAACAGTTTTAGACAATGCCCAGGAAGCTACTCAAAGCAAAGAAGAACCATCCACGGTCAAAACATCAGCCATCAAACCCACAAAGTCATAATCTAGAAGTCCAAAATAGACACAACAACCATTAAATAATGATTTTATATCTATGAATGTAAATTAAACGCAACATGAAGGATACCATGTTTCCTTTGACTTAAGACAGCTACCTAGAAAAAAGAAATAAAATTTATGGTAGCAGCTCTCTCCTTAAAGGAATTTCTTGCCTCATATCTATCTATCTATCTATCTATCTATCTATCTATCTATCTATCTATCTATCTATCTATCTATCTATCTATCTATCTATCTATCTATCTATCTATCTATCTATCTATCTATCTATCTATCTATCTATCTATCTATCTATCTATCTATCTATCTATCTATCTATCTATCTATCTATCTATCTATCTATCTATCTATCTATCTATCTATCTATCTATCTGTGTGTCTGTCTGTCTGTCTATCTATCTATCTATCTATCTACCTATCTATCTCTCTATCTATCTATGTGCACACACATATGTATACATATATATCTTCATACCTTCCTGATAGCAGATAACAAATTTGTATTTTTATCTGCAAACTTCAAAAACGGTCACATTTGTTTTATTTTCGAATATCCACACTTTTTAAGTGAATGACGAGACTCAAAGTCGTCCAAACCGATGCATACTCTGGAGAAAGCAACCTTAAAGTCATCCAAATTGGTGCATAATCTGGCAAAGGCAACTAAATTTAACATTCAGACACCATAAGCTAAACTGACTGAGTCATTAATATCCAGTGTAAGTCATATGTTATATTCAACCTCATTACGTTTGTTATTTGACTTAAGATTTAATACCCTTTCGTCAATATTTTATATTATCATTATAACTTTATTAAAACCCTCCCTGTTGGGGGAAATCAAATTGAAGTACATCAATAAAATATCACGTATATATAGAAGATAATAAATTATTGTACATTCACTTATATCAGATACATGATTCAAAATGTGTTATATTAAAAACTTCAAGTTAAAATGAATATCACTTTATGCTCATCTGAGCTGCGTCAATAGCATTAGTCAGCCGCCAAGGTTGGCCACCAGGTGTCTCTTGCTTCACATTGAGAACATGGCTTATGCTTTATTAGTGTACTTACTGTGGAATAATGAGCATGATCATCTTTGATTACCAAAATAGAACATCAACCTGGTACATTGTATGTTGTTTATATGAGTACAAGTTCAGTTAGTTTGATATGCAACAGTATAATGCCATGTCTTATGTCTGAGAGTAAAATAATTTGTTATTGCCCTAAAGGGAGGCCAAGAGTAAGTGTTGTTGCAATGCATAGTCTGTTATGACAGGTGGGCTCTGTAGCTAGCACAAGATAAATATGTATGTATAAAGCTGAGTAAATTCTCTAAATGTCAACTGGTATTCCTGAAAGAACCACCCGTGTTGACAAGCCACTCATTGGCCACAAAAGACAGGTACAACTAAAATATAATATACACACACTATCTACCATATAAGACCTGTCTCTCTTGTCCTGCTCCAACTCTTGTTACTTTACATATTATGCAGATTCTAGTTTTGAGATACACTGGCCCCTGTTTTGAGAGGCCACCCCTTGTGTAAGTCAAAATGTGGTCTCTTAAAGCAGGGGGCTTTCATTAGAGACAGAATAACATGGAAAAGATAGCACAGTATTCTAAGAGAGCGATATGCAGTCTCTCTTTGGAGTGGTCTCTCAAGAGAGGGTGATCTCTTAAGACCCACTCTTCAGATATCACTTTAACTAACCCCAATTACTTGTTTTACCATGTTAATTTACCTGTTATAGGAGACCACCTGTTTTATGAAACCATTGAAATTGGCAATGAGAGTGATCTCTCGAGGCAAAGACTAATATCATATAACATCTGCCATAAGAGACTTCCCTTCCTTGAGAGACCATTTTGCTGTTCTTACCATGATCATTTACTTGTCATGAGAGACCACCTGTCTCAAAAGACCACTGTTACCTTGGTAATACGGGTGGTCGCTCTAGCAAGGATAAGTGTATCTTAGTATTTGCATTATAAACCTCTTACTCCACCTGACCCCTACCCAATTTCTGTCATGTGTTAATGTACCTGTGATGTGAGACCATCTATAAATAAGACCATTTTTAATTTGGTAATAAAAAAGATCTCTCCGGGCAGGAACCACTGTAAAGTTGACATATTCAGTAAGAGACTTCCAGCTCTTCAGAGACGACTTTGTGGGATCTCGAACAATATTTTCACCATGTGAATTGACCGATCATGATAGACTACCTGTCTTATAAGACCACTGTAACATAGTGATAAGCGAAATCTGTTTAGATATGAACTACATGTACTGTACTGCTGTTGACACAAACAAATAGTGAAACAAAGGCAACCATTATGGGTGATCAGATTGCAGTTTCCTTAATGAGGTGGTCTTTCGTTATCATAGAAGGCATTGATAAGTATACTTGAATACATAGAATTTCAAGACAGGTGGTTTTTCATTAGTGTGGTTACTTAAGACAGGAACTCTGTATGGATTCTGGTATGTAAGATCACCCCTTCTATTCATCACAAGTTTTTCTACATAGTGGTTAATATGTACGCTAGTTAAAGAAACAATGGAATTTATTGGAAGGGTGGTCTAAAAAATTGAGCTGGTCTTTCATGACAACTGGTCTCTACAGCAGGTACTTAAAATTGTAAAAAAAAAAAAAAAAAAAAAAATTTGAAAGTGGTTAGTTGTCTCATGAGCTTTGACAAGGGTATGATCACAATACAATAGTTTCTGTCACAAGGGTGTACTCCATTACCACTGAAAGTGGTCTTATAAGACAGGTGGCCTCTCATGACAGGTAGATTAACATGTGAAAAATATGATTTGGTAATCTTCCATGTGGTCTTTCAAGAAATAGTTGTATCTTATAACAGGGTCAAGAAAAGAATCATTTCAACCTTTTGCCTGTATTATAATCAGGTAGGCACCTTGAGCTATAATCTGCATAAAGTCAATATTCATCTCTGTTTTGTGGAATAAAATTCAGTATTTTGCACATAAGACACCACCTCCATGAAAAGTGGGTTTTTTTGTCCAGTTTATTGTTGTGGGGCAAAATGTACAACCAGGAGCTTTATGATCCCGAAACAACTTTTTGTACCTAATGAATGTTAGGGCCTAATCATTGTAAAGGCATGGACTGCTGTCACATTATTCTCCTTGTAACAGTGTGTCACCAGTGGTGACTAACGCTATTAGATCCAGGTTTATCAGGAAAGAGTCTCAGTGAATCGGTGATACTGTCCTGCTCCATCTACCAACTGAGACTCCCTCTCATAAAGATTTTCTTTAAAAAAGAGAACTCAGCGGAAAGCCGTAACCTACCATTCTATTCCGTACAGTTCCCGGAATGGACCTCCCAGTAATTATAAAAGTATATAACAAATGGGAAAATATAGAGAAAGCATGAAATTAACCTGTACAAACCCGGCATATTGAGGAAACAGTATCTGCTTTTACACAGTCTCTAACACTAGGAATCTTCATGGCAGCTAGAAAACGACTATGGCAATGATAATTACCCAACCAAAGCATCTTTTAATAATGGTACCCTGGGCAGATTCTGAGAAAAATTCGTTCAAGGAAAAAGAAACACTTAGGATCTTGACTTCGTCGACCGTTTAGAGACGCTGATTTCCTGATGCCCAATTCATTGGAAAAGAACCATGTTTGAGGGTAACATTTTGAATTTTTTCCACGATCGTACATTTCGGTTAACTTGTGCCAAATAAACATTCCCCAAAATTTGCATAGTCGTGACATATATGTATATATCTATTAATGTATGGACCCTGACAAGGTTGACGAAACAAAGGTAATATCATCCGCAGAAGCAAAACTGGTAACGTTTGTCTGACCTATTTGAACTCCTTGATTTGCCTCCTTTAGTTGTCTTGATAATCCATCAATACAAAAATTTTAATAATTTTGGGGACAGGGTACTTCCTTGCCTGGTCCCTCTTGTAAGTCGAAAATGTTTGCTTTGAGATACTTGCCACTTAGCCACAGCCCATAAGTTTTTGTACCATTTAGATAGGAATAACCAGTCAGTTAAATCTATGATACCCCATAATTGCCAGAACAATTCCTCATGCAAAATTTTGTCAAAGCACCTCTAGGCATCCAAGCTGCAGACAAAATACGGGAGATTTCTTGAAGTGGTAATATGCAATAATATTGCGCAATAGAACTGTACACAGATCACTTCTTTTTTTTCTTCGGAAACCAAATCGGCTGATACCCCATAATTGCCAGAACAATTCCTCATGCCAAATTTTGTCAAAGCACTTCTGGGCATCTAAGCTACAGAAAAATACAGGAGATTTCTTGTAGTGGTAATGTACAATAATACTGCGCAATAGAACTCTACACAGATTACTACTTTTATTTTTTTCGGAAACCAAATCGGCTGTCAATGACTGTATCGGGAGCTTGTACAGACAAATCAGCGAGTTTAGAGTAATAACAGCGCACAGTGATGGGTCAATAGCTAGAGGGGTCATTGGGGTCAAGGGCATCTTTTTTGTAGACAGGTACAATGACTCCGTCCTGTGAAACAGTCAAAACAGTAGGAATATTTGTGTAATTGAAAATAAATATAAGAAGAGAGAATAAGTGGTTCTTTAAAATGTCGCTGTTTTCATATAATAAGGGCTCTGCAGTGACCCCATTCTGGCTATGACCTCTTGGAAATGATAAGCAAAATCATATGCCTGCGAGCTGGAATTTAGCCATCTTTTTATATGTCTGTTTATTCAAAAAAGTCATTTGCCTCTCATAGAATAAACTATTCAAATTATTTAAACTATTATTCTTAAAATCCAAAAAACATTTTCTGCTCAATCGTCTTAACTGTTTCTTTAGATGTTTCCCTATATTGAACCTGGACAACCTTTCAGCCAGCCTTTACCAATCCACAAATGCCACCAAAACGTCTTCTGATCCCTGAGCTTAGACAAGTCGGGGCACCAGTATGGTTTGGGCTTAAAAGTCTTGATAGTGATACATGCAGCTGCATATGTTGCTGCATGGATAGCAATGTTGTGAAAATGTGTATGGGTGTTTGTTTTCATTTGGAGAGGTCACTGTATTCATTGAGCGTGTGACGGGTCATTGAGTTCAATGAATACTTTGCAGGGTCTCTGCAGAATCATTGACTTGGCCTGTTTTGTGGGTGACTTGCATGTAACTGGTAAACATGTGGAATAAGCTAGAAGGGTGACCTACATTCATATGAAGTGATCCAAACAGGTCTCAATGCACTGGGATGCGTGACTAATTGGAAAACTCTGGAACAAATTAGAGATTTCTACGTATAGATATGAAGCAGATATTTTTCCTAAGAGGGAGGAGAGAATTATGAAGGATCTGACAGATGCTGTGTGTTGCCATCAAGACTTTGGGACAGTGAGCCATTTTTTACACTGTACCTGTGGAGTGTGGACATTGTCTTTGAGTGGACTGGTATATTGTACCATATTGGAACCAAACTGTACCTCTGTGGGATTGGATCAGCGCCACATCTCTCAGTACCACATTGGACACAAACCGCCCCTCTGTGAGATTTGTACCAGATGACTTGGCACCTGTCATAGCACTTGGAACTATGGGAGAGTACCTGTGGATAATGTCACCAGGGATTAGGATTTACCTAAGACAGTTTGACTGTTGAAATACCAGTGGAGATAAGTTTACCTTCTTTGTACTGATTTTGATTGTTTGTACATAATTATCAACAAAGTTTGCTTCTCGTCTTCTGGACTGATGATATCTAGTACTGTGATGGTATGTGAATTTGCTTTAAGAAAAGAGTTATTATTTTGTCTCTTATCATGGCTATTCCAATGAGGAAGGGAGGCAGTCTGATGCCTGGAGTCAGACTTCCTCCCCTCCCTCCTGCCACTAGGCATACCCATTTTTAAACATGAAGGTAAATGAACACTTACAATCTCCCTCTTTAAGTGGGAAATCATGACACATAGATATATTATCGACATTATGATGTACAGTAAAACAGTGATCTATGCATGTCAAGGCAATAAGGCCTGTTTGAAACGAAAGTCGAGGGCTATCAAATTATTAGATGTAAAAAAACTGTAAAGTATTTCAGTGTGTGATGTATAACTGTTTCCACGAAACCATTTTTATGAACTTTTGCACTATGTGGGAGAGGAACATTCCAATCCCCTCAGAATGTAATGGGTGCTACCGATGCATGGTCATCCATGATGGACTGAAGTGCATCAAGTGTATTAAAAAAATCTTTAGTTTGCTGTCATTTATATGTGTCAAAATAAGGGATATAAACTGACACAATAATATGCATTATGTCACCTGTAGAGTTAGTGATCACCACTGCTACAGCATGAACTGTCTGCAAAGATTGTTCACGTGAGCAAAAGTCTAATATATCCTCGACTATTATGGCAACACTACCATAGGGGCGGTCACCAAAGTCACCATGAAAGTAACTCATATTGGACCAGAAGAGTATACTCTTTTGGGTATTGGAGGCAGTTAAGGTGTCATTTATTGCATTAAGATTTTCTGGCTTGAGCTATGTTTCTGACAAACACATCACAAGATAAAAGTCTCTCTATGATATAAATATGAAATTGGGTAAAACCCTTGCAGTTAAAAGAGTCAAACACTATGTAAAAAGAGTCACAGTTTTGGTTCTGGGAAGACCTAACAGGGAGGCCAACTTTACAAATACCTGTAGTTGGGCAGTGCTGTATAAGTGGGCAGTTGACAACACTGGGGGTGCCAGTAGCACGTTGCACTGTGGCCCCTGTGTTTGCATGCAGCTTGTACGTTACAACATTTAGGGAAACTCGGCTGTCCACTGAGTCATGGCTATGATGGAGGCAGTCCCAATTGAGCAAAGCAATACCGTCCATCGTTGATGCTGAGGTTTTGACACATGTTTTCAACAAAGGGCTGCCGAAAATTTATAGGTCTAGCACCAATGTCAGAGGCGTTTTGAATCCTTTAGGTCCAGGATAAATTTGCTGCTGGTGTAATTGAGTTACATTCTGTATACTCCTGGTACCTTGTTTACAAGTATTTGCCCTGGTGTTTTGCTTTTGATTTTGTATGAGTTTTTTTTTAAAGATTTAATGAAGTTTGTTTCTTTGCAGTTAATTTTGGTTCAGATTCCACATAGGGTCCGACTTTGACATATTTCTGCCAATTATCTTTAGTAAAAGCAATGTCACTTTTGTATGCTGGAAAACCAGCTTAGAATGATGCCTAAGGTCCACTAGGTATTAATGCATGGACTTTTTGGTGGCATTTTATACCCATACTGGATAAATAGTGTTCAATATCACTTAAATTGTGCGATTTTCCAGTCTCCTTACGTACAATTAACAATATGTCACCACAGTAGCTGCTGTAAGTACCTGTATCTGGTCAAGGACATTTATTAGGTTCACAGCAGCACTTTCCTGAGCAAAAGACGCATTATAAAGCAGCTGTTTTAGCTTTGAATTACCATCTCTATTGCAATTTGTATGTAATTTTATTCTGATGCTACTTGAGAGCTTTGCTCAATACCACATCATTCATCAAGTCTATTTCATCTTCAGAGTCTTAGTTATCATGCAAAGCCAATAAAGGGTTAGCATTTTCAGTGACCCTCCGTTGGATTGACGATTCTCCCTTTCTGTGTGCAAAGCCTCTGTATAACAGCCTGCATGCTGACTATCTGAGCTTGCATAGCACTAACTGAGGCTGGGAACTAGGTGTAGTGTCAGATTTTCTGGGACCTATCCCACCACTGTCATGTAAGCCTTTTGTGTCTTTGGGTCCTTGTGCCTTTGCTTGCTTTTCGTGAAATATCTTCTCTAAGTCATGCAGGGGCTGTTTAATGGTGAGACTAAAACAAGCTGTACAAATGTCTGCTATTACTTTACGTTGGGCCTGCCTCTTAAGATGATGCCATCCCTGAAATTGTAGGAAAAACATGGGTTAATTGGTCACACAGATGATTGTGTAATGATGACAGCAAAGCCGTATGTGGGTATTTTAGCAATATGCTTTTAATATTCTGATGATGCCACTGGAAACTCGAGTCCATTAAACTCTTAAATCCGATGACAAAGTTTCCTTTGTGCTTTTGTTTACAAATCTTGCAGTTGGGCGATATTTGAATCATTGGTATCTGCCGTTAGCACTCCATTATGGGAGCTAGCACCTTTTTGCTGATCACCTGTGTGTCTGGTACAATCTCTCTGGTCCTTCCTAAATCAACTGAAATAATTTATATGTAAAAACAATTCTAAAACTTTGAGGCTCACCAACATCTGTGGTACTTCCCAAATTACATGAAATAATTTATCTGTAAAACATTTCTTTGTTACTCTGTAAAATAGCACTTGGTTCAGCACAAAATTTCCAGCTTGCTTACTCCCTTGTGTACATGCACACTCCTCCATTATTCACCATAATATCCAGAAATAAGTATCCCCTGCCATTCTCCGTAGTTTCCTTTAGTTTCTTATCACCAAGGTATATTTGTGAAGTATATTTTTGTTGATGCTTGTGTAAAGCTCATCATATATTGAAATGTCAAGTTAAAACGTTGCGCACGGTTTTTGTTCTCATTTAGCAGCTGAACCAAGAGAAGTTGTTTATAAGCATTCCTGGATTTCATCACACAAATTTTGCAAGTATCAAAAAAAATTTGTTTGTGCAGTAAAAATCTCATGTTTACAAGCTACCACTTCTGAGCTAGACTGCCCTTGCATATCTTCAGTTTATCTTACTAAGAGGCTCACCCATACTGGAGGCAAATGTTCAAATGTGTGACACACGAAACAGGCTGATATATTGCTCAATGTCTCTGTCCTAAATATCATGTGTATAAAATGCTCAGACATTTACAAACAAATGCACTAAAAGCATACAAATACCAAGAATACTGTTTATTGAACTGACACCTGAAATATATTGTCCAGGTCATCAACAAATATTTATGCTATAACATATTACCAATACAGACATGCTATACCATATGCTTGAAGCTCTCTTTTATCCCTCTGTCTCCATTGTGTTTTTTTAGATTGGTAGAGGTTCACTAGCAGACAGAACAGACACATATTAACTTGAAAACCAAGACCACATCATTTTCGGAATTGCAGCCAGCCATGTGGTATTGGCCAGAGATTATAACATTATTTCTTCTCCCTTCACTGCTGATAAGAATTGCGGGTAAGTAAACCACATTATGCTTTGTCGAGTCATACATATAATTTGGGAATTTAAGTAACTTTAGCTACTTCCATGTGCTGGTTGAGATCACTAGCCTGCATTCCACCCATGAGTCCCAGAGGAATAACGGCCAGTCCATCTTCCTTTGTACAACATAACTGATTCCATAGCATGTTCTATTTAACTACAACTAACCTGAGAGTAGTTAAATCCGATAATTCATTGAACAACTGCACAGCAATAAGACGTTTTGTTTTAAAAGAAAGCTGTTAAGTTCAAACAGCAAAGAGGGAAGTAGTATATACCTCAAGCAGGGACAAAAAATCTTTTCATTAAACATGGTAATTGTAACTGAAAATTCAGGATATTTCTAAATCCCACTAATTTCAAGGATTGAAAGAATGGGCAATTTCCCAATTTACCTTGCCAAATATAGTCTCTGCTCTGGGACGTAATGAAGCCTTGGATATACTTGGGCACCACAAATACTGGCTGTTGGCTACGACAACACATTAAATAAAGCTGATTTATACTCCATCATGCTTCAATCATCAAAGCGGGATGGCCAGTGACAACATTATTTTAGCTTATGACGTTTCATAACGTGGACTACAACACTGTCAAAATAAGTTGGCCCATCAAACTTTCAAAGATGCTGGCAATGATGCACAATCCAGTCAGCACAATGGTGAATAACACACAGAATGCGGACCTCTCAGCATTGACCCCAAGTCAGACTGTCACAGCATAAAAAAGACACACCCCGACATCAAATAATTGAGCCTTTGCCATAAGACGTATATTTACTGTGTAAATACTATCATTACACATCAAAGTTTGAAGCTGAGTGACTGGGGGCTTGTAAAACATGACAATTGATTTGTGAGTGAATTTCAAAGTCCAACGAAAGCAGCATTTTTGCCATAAAAATGTGTCTTTAGTGTGGTCACGGGTCATGCCACACAGAAAAACACTCACCTGATTGGAGTCTTTTAGCAAATTCAAATTTAAATATTTTTTGTTTCATTTGTATATAGGTGCATATAGTAGTTCATAAAAGTTAGCTAAGTCTTGCCATTGTACGTAAGAACGTGTGATACAGTATATGTTTGGGTATTTCCTATTAATGCACATTCAGACATTGTGTTAACTTAAGTAATCTGTCTTCAGGAACTGCAACATAAAGGTATGCAGCCGCCATCAGAAAAAGGCATGTCCAGGAGTTTTAAGGCTGTAGACTTGCCAGATGGGTACCCATTAATAATTCATTTATAATTTCATTTGCAAAACTTTTAAATCAAACATGATAATATTTGTTATCTGAGGTACAGGTTTAAGTAGGAGTATGACTGGATTGACTAAGGAGCTCACAATGATTGTGCTATTTGGGGGTTCAGAACTACGCAAAATATAGGGCACATATGTTGCTGTTTGTATGCTAGATTATATGAGGATGCCATGTGAACCTATTATTCATGTAACACTTCTCTATCAGGAAACATTGACTGATCGTTAGCATATTTGGCTGATATCAGTATATTACAAACATGAGACTTATGAGCTGACCTATTCATGAACTTTAGTTGCTAAATTGCATAATTATTTGAATATTGTTTTTGCACTGTCAGCGGTTCCACCTAACTGCTTTGCGTTGTGACAGCATTTCATATATATATATATATATATATATATATATATATATATATATATATATATATATATATATATATATATATATATATATATATACATATATATATATAAATATATACTGTCTTTACACACCTGCTACATAAGAAAACATTCCATCTGACATTCTCTGATATGCAAAGCTCATTTAGCGATAAGACAACCTTTTGTGCTGCCAGGATGGTAAGAAGAGTTGCTCAGAAAGAATTGCATAACATGTGAGAGTGTCCTTTTTAGGGCCCATGACTTAGAAATTCCGAACATAGATATAATGTAATTGAGGGAGTTGTTACATGCAGCTGATTTGCTGCCAACATAAGCCATCTGAGCAACAATACTCACAAGGTTACCAGAGCATTGATATGACTTATAGAAAACTTAAAAAGAGACATTTATACAATTGAGACTCTGTGTCAATATTTTTCATATAAGTTGAAGCAAATTACTGTGCAATATGTATGAGACTGTACATCTCCTTGCTTGACACCATTTGTGCCAATGAACATTTTGAGTGGAATTTGTTTTCCAGTTGACATGAATATTTTAACTAATATACAAAGTAACAAATAGCATTTAATCCGGCAAAAATTTTCTCATTGAGTAAGCTTTATAATTTCACATACTGTACTCTGTCAAATGCCTTCGTTGCATCCAAGAAAATTTGCATAAACATCAGAACCATATCCCATGCAATTATTCTACATTCAGTAACTACACATGCACACTGATTAATGGATATTTCGGGTTTAAAGCAAAACTGCAATTCAGATGTGGCTAAAGTACATCGGTTGCCATGAATAATAATTAGATCAAGAACTTTACCCGATATAGTACTAAAAGCAATACCTTGTAATTTCCCGAATCACTTTGTCCTGATAATGTGATACAGCATTATGTTCAGCAAACCAGTGGGCACATGCCTGTAAAAGCATTGAGTGAAACAAGTAAGATAGATGTCTGTGCAGAGAAAAGGAAGCATTCACAATGTAGAATTAGAATAACACCCAATTGTTCGCATCATGCTTACCTACCTTCAAAAACTTGGTAGCTATTTTTACTTTCACTGAAAGTTTAAATAAACTATCCTAGTCAATTGAACTGGAGGTTATATTTTGTGATGAATGAATGCGCTTATTGATATCTGACTGTAGTTCAACGTTTTCTGCTTTATAGGAGACACTTATATCATGTAAGCATGCTTTTCCGCAAACTTGTTGGCGTTATTGTCACTGTCTGAGTGAGCGTCTACAGTACTAAAGACATTATTTGAGATGGGTTTTTTTTCACCTCCCATCAAAAGTCTTTAGTACAATTCTTAGAAATGGATTGGTTAATTTCTTGGCATGTAACTACTCATGGTTCGTATACAAAGAGTGGAGAGCATATTAAGCGCTTGTAATCCTTCTCATATCAGTATTAAATGCTTCACATGCTTTGTTATTAGATTTCGATATGAAATGCCGAAATAAAGAAAGCTGTTACGTGTGGAATATTTTCAAGTCCTGCTTCTGGACAAGCAAAAATAATTATGTCATGGCAATGTTCCAATAATTCTCTGTGCCCTTAGAAATATACCTTTTGGCATCGTACAGATGCCCACGGAATGCCAATGTGCCCCCATATGACCTGAAGGGGTCCATGTAATCTTCTATATCTTTATGTGATACCAGATGCCACTGTGGCCGAAAAATGTGGACATATTTCTCCGTATTTATGTGATAAGTAAGCAGGTTTAAGGTTAACATTATAACTGAATGAGCCTGACAGTTTATTGATACCACCTGCAAACTAAAGTGACCTGTATTATACATTTAAGTAATAAAGGCCCAGGCACAAATTTGGTGTCAATAATTCACTTAAATTCCCGCAACACGCCACATAAAGCAGCTGAAATTCTCAAGTTTTCTCCACTCCACTTTTGGACATTGCCGAGCACTTGTTTTATTTTCCAGACAATTTTTGTGTGTTGGACTGCTCAGGCATAACATAAGCTATCCTGTTGACATTACAAAATATTTCACGCAACACCCATATTTCCCATATGGAGGCATATTTCGAGGGACCCATGTTAAACCAATGGGGGTGGCAACTTTTTTCTGAAGCAGTTTGTAATTGTGACAGGGTACTTTGTATACCATTGTGATATTCAAATTACATAATCAGTATGCAATTCACATATCATTCCAATAACACTTGACTCTGGTTGAAACTTCAGGCATATATTTTAATTTACATCATACCTATCGTGGGTATGAACGATCCCAATTTTACAATTATATGCTGATGTAGTTTGCAGAATGATGTAAAGTGCACTCTCTATCTTAAGTGCAAAGATGGCAGACATGGCGATACTCTATAAGTATACCACATGTTATATTTTGAATTGATCATGAATTATTGGATAACATTGGGCTTGACTTTGAAGTTTTTTTTATGATAATATGCACTTGATATGCCATGGATATTTGTGAATCTCATCTCTGGCAATAATGGGTTAAAGAGTCCAAACATATTTAAATGACTACCCAATATAGCTTGCAATATCTATGATAGCATAACGATATTGCCATGATAGAAGATCCGTTTTTGCACTGACAATATGAAAATATCTTGTTCCAAAGTTGTATCAAAAACAAGTTATTATTTTTGCAGAAACATATATGTGCTTGATCCTTCATGTGACCAATGACTTTGACGTTACATGGCTAGCATCAGAAATTTAATAAAGGTTCAATACCTTTCAATCTAGGAACCATAGTGCCAAATTGAGAAAAGTATACACACCAAATAGTGAGCCAACTGTTCAAATTCTTGCACACTTTCATGAGTAAGAACTCTCAGAACTCAGAACTCAGAACTCAGAAGTGGTTTATTTGACACAAATTCATACAGGTGAGGTACAAATACGCATACATAACTGTTCCATTGATAGATAAGGGTACATTATACAAAAGGTTAAGAGGTTATGTCAGGATGACCCGTGTTAAGAACATGATGTCCGCTATCACTGGGGCCACCTAGGATATTAGTAAACATAAAACAACTTATTTCTGCAGTAGATTGATCATAATGGAATAGCAGTTAAATGAAAACGAAAAGACACGGCGCTTTAGTCGTTGCACACAAAACAATCTGGAATGATACATGTTTCAGAGTATTTACTAATGAAATGAATTTTAGCGTATTTTGAAAAACCAGATAGAGAATGTGTATGAAATTTGTCTTTAATGCAAGGAGGTGTATTTTTAAGGAGTGAAGGAATCAAAAATCTGATACATTTTCGGATTCTATTTCTTTTTGGGACAAGTAAGAAGGTAATAATATGTTGCTTTTGTAACCCTATTTCAACCTTTAAGCTGCAATTGTGACTTGGCTATCATGCATTTCTGGAAAGTAGAGATAAACTTACAGAAAACATGACAGAATTTGGCAGCTGTGGTGGTAAAGTTGAGCTACAGTTTGCCCTTAGGTCAAGGATTATCATGCCAGAAATTAACATGGCATAATAATTAGGTAATTGTTGTTGGAGTAAACCTAGTTGGTCACATAGAACCAGTGTTCCTGAATAATAAGGACACTTTGTAGGTCATTGCTGAGTTGTCTAACAAACTCGAACCTCCTGGTGCCGTGACCATGGGAGCTGTAACTAACACTGGAGAGGGTTTGCATCAATAGTAATAGAAATACACAAAAACGCTGTAAACCCATCCTTGATTGGTTAAATATCATCCACAAAGGTATCATGTCTAGGAAAGATATATTGTCATATTCTCACACCAGCATGCAATAATGATTCACTGAATAAGTCTCTAAACTGGCAAGAGGGTACCATCTACCTGAAAGATTTACATTTTGAGTTTTAATTTGAGATGCATTCTAATGTAAGTATAACAAACCAAGCAGGTTGGACATGTATGCATAAAACACGAATAGATATCTGTCTATACCCTATGCACAAACAAGTCTCTGGTTGTGCAGGAGAGCCATAGGAATGACCTGAGTTTGCTTTGCCAGTCATGGATATGTGCCCTGTGTTATCCTGATGATGATACTTATGATAAACATGTGATGAGATCTCAAAGCCCTCTGAGTCAGCACTGTGGTTTGTCATTGACACCAGTTATCAGGTAAACCACACTGAGAGTAATTGACATCACTTTTCACAATGCATGCACTTTGCCTGTCAGGTGATGCCTCACTGTGTGCCTTGGACTGACAGTCAGCGAGCATTGGTAAACAATCAGTCCTTTAACAATTCAAATGATTGTTAATTAATACTACCCCTGGAAAGAAAGAAATCTGTACCCCACTGACTGTCACATGGTCCGCTGTCACAGTTCTCATCTCAAAGGTGGAGCGGGCATCATTTCTGGGCACACTGTGTTCTATGTTCTGATGTACAGTGGTGTTATTCATCATGGACCATTATGCTGCAGTCTGATACAGTTAGCAGGGACTTTCTTTTGTGCACCAACTGTTATGAAAATGTGTATGGCTGTTTGTTGTCATTTGGACAGGTCACTGTATTCATTCAGTGTGTGCCGGGTCATTGGGTTCAATAATTACTGTGGAGGGTCTTTGCAGAGCCACTGAGTAGGCCTGTTTTGTGGGTACTCACATTAACATGTGGAGTAAGCTACAATGGTGACCAACATGCACATGAGATGATCCAGACAGGTTTCAATTGATATATGACTAATTGGTAACCTCTGGTACAAATTAGACATTTCTTTGTATCTATAGAAAGCAGATGTTTTCCTGAATGGGAGAAGAGAGAAATCTGAAGGATCTGACAGAAGCTGTGTGTTGTCATTAAGCCATTGGAACTGTGAGCCATTGTTTATATTGTACAGTGTGGACAGTGTCTTGGATGGACTTGCATATTTGGTGCTACCCATTTATACTTGGTGCCTGTGGATTGTGGACATTGTCTTTGAGTGGACTGGTATATTGTACCACATTGGAACCAAACTGTCCTTCTGTTGGATTGTATCAGCACCACCAATTTCATTACCACATTGGACGCAAACCGTACCTCTGTAGGATTTGTACCAGATCATTTGGCACCTGCCATAGTACTTGGAACTGTGGGACAGTACCTGTGGATAATCTCACCAGGGATTAGGATTTACATAAGACTGTTTGACTGTTGAAATACCAGTGGAGATAAGTTTACCCACTTTGTACTGATTTTGATAGTTAACATATTGTTATTGTTCAAGTTGTAGCATTGTTGTCATTCTTGGTTAAATTCTGCTTATATTCAAAAGGTGGGCATCGTAAAAGCAACATTAACATAAGAAGGTTTGCAGCCAACATCTGCCAGCTTTTCTTTTAATCAGATGTTCTTGCATATGACAGGGTCAAAAAACCTCTTGTGTGTTTGATAAACACAATTCTAGCCTGTTTTATCGATCAGTGAGCGAGAAGTTATAAAGCTCTTCTGGGTATGACTGGGAAATAATGCTCAGACTGATCGCATCAACTGCAATGACAGGCAACTTGTTAACTTCTTCCAGCTTACTAATTGAATTATTATTGATCGAAACATAATCACCATTCCTACATCAACCATTTCATTGGCCAGAAGAATCTTTGCAACCTCTTTTGTCCCCAGTCACAATAATATCACATTATTTCCGCACAGCATTGTTTGCATCAGATTTGTTCCACAGGGCATCAATCCAAACGGAAATGTCTTTACCAATAGTGTTCCAGTATGGCATTTCTAACATTCTCGACAGTACAAATCTGGACATTAAATAGAATATATGCGGGGGTGGGGGGTGGGGTGGGGGGCTAAATGATAACATTACTGGCATTAATCTGTGAATCATGAACTGGCCCACCTGTTGCTGTGGTGATATTTTTGTTTGTATTATTAGTGCACTGATTGTTTCCAACTTGACAGGTAGTGTCAAAATTTTCACTGCCATTAGTTTCCAGTCTTGTGAGTGTCTGTAGTCTCTGTATCATGTGGGTTATATCATCATAGGCTGGAAACTTCCACTCTTTACAGTTCTTCTAAAGCCACAAGTCCCCATCATAACATTCAACTGTTTGCCTCTTTTGTGTTGAAGGCTTTCACGTACAGACACTTGATATACTGTGGCATTCTTCAGGTATATGTGTTTTTGTATGTTACACACACTTATGCACAATTCTAGAGCATTTTGGAAGCGTTGTTTGTTGCTTTCAATAGGTTAAAGCAACTGGCATACATGAACTCATTTCCCACTGAAACGTTTAACTATTTTATTGTTTTGGGGCATCTTTGTAACACAGTTTGTTGGATTTGTCATTGTTTCATCAAAATGTCTACATGAGCTGCCAAACAGTACATTTTAGCTTAAGAATGCACAAAAAATGTAATCATATAGGTATGAATAAAACATCTAGATGCACTCCTTTCATTAGACAGAATGTAAATAGTATAAATTTATACCGGTTGTTTAATGAACAGGAATCACGGGTTGCTAATTTGACCTAAACGGCACTTTGTATCCATATGGCACCTATCTTAAAGATTATACATCTACTGCAGCATAATATTCACTAATCAAATGACTATGCGAAATAAATCCCCATTCTTATAATTCCGTGCATGTGGAAATTACTCAAGAACACGATATCTAAAGTAGCATTGTTCTCAGACATTGCCACAATTTTTAGATAATCTGTGTATTCTTTAGATGAATATATCATGGATTGGACGGTAACTGTTTAAAATTACCTGCGATTAATGTGATATGGAAAGGAAAAAAAGAAATCAATGCCACAGACTGACTGTTTAGGTGTAATGTACAATTTTGGTTTTTCCTGTTGTGGTGGCCTGAGTATATCTTCCATAATGCAGTTAATTTTAAATGATTAAGTAATAACTTATTTAATTTAGATTGTAACGACTGTTCAAAGTTTAGGCATGCTACATAGAAAATGAGTCTTATTGAAAGAAATTTGCAAAAGTAAAAAAACAGAAAAAACAACATAATTATAGATCTGCTGTTTACTTTGGTCAGTTGAAGATAAAAAATATAAATGGAAAGGAGGAGGACAAAAAGGAGAACAAAAGACAACGACGATGAAGAAGAAATAGTAGTAGTAGTAGAAGTAGTTGTGGTAGTAGTAGTAGAAGAAGAAGAAGAAGAAGAAGAAGAAGAAGAAGAAGAAGATATCTGGCTGGCCCTGGCACAAATTCGTATGATACTGTTCTGCAATTTGAAAAATGGATCAGCTTTGAATATCACAAAAATACTGTATGCACAAGCACTTTAACGCCGAAATCATGAACACAGAAACCTGGTATTTGCAGCCTGCACTTAAATGTGCATTCCACAACGAGGCAGTGGAGTATTACGCAGAACAAAATTACTAGGTCCACATGAGGAATTAACATGCAGAAAATTGTAAAATTTTCAGTCTTTGTCAGTTTCACAATCATGAATCTTGCATGCATAATAAATCAGAGTGGCTGTCACCTATATAATTTTTGTGCCCACTTATCCTAAAGCACCAGATACCCTTGTTTCAATGTTCATCTTGGCTCCATATCGACCGATGTAATGATACCTTTTGTTTGTTAATTAAGGTCAATGGAGTGATAAGTTGCTCAAGCTTCTCAGAAACTTCCATGAGTATAATTCATGGGGATATTCAAACTACCCTGTTCTTGCCAGTTTTTTTTTCTGCTGACAGCTTCCAATCTTGGGGTGCTGGACACCAGCACAAGCAGACAGACAGAAGCATCTACTGAAGATTTACTCCTGAAAAAATTTACAAACACCACATTACCAATTTTTATGAGTGATGCATTTAGCAATGCAAATGGATCCACCAAGATGAAGACTCCAAGCCGAACATCATTTACACCTGATAGAGTCTCCAATGGTTTAATAGCTTCCCGCCGCAACCAGTCAAAAGGAACAGGTACTTAAAATTTCTTTTATTTTATTGTCATTGTACATAGTTTAATTAATACAGTGACGCATGTAGATTATAGAACACTTACCCCGACCTGCTAACATTTCGGACATCCAACTGTTGTGTCAAACTGAATAAATAAATTACAAAACTATATTAAAAACCTGTATATACTGTTATGATAAGGCCATTTTATCCAATTGCTGTGAGATAACAATAGTTGTTTTATAGCATTTGATTAATATGGCATCGCTATGACAGTATTTACGTGTTGTAATTTATTTCTGCTCTGAATTGTCCTACTCCAAATTATTACACCAGGCAAACTCATTCATAATAGGGAAATGTCATACTCAATTTCATTTAATAGGAACAACGACCATTTATTATCTGAAACATTACACGACGACACATACTCAAAATGTAAAACAATGAATCTGTTCCATGATTTGTCCATTGGCTGAAATTATGCCAAAAATGGGGGCTGGGGGACCTGTTGCCCATTCTCAATCTGTCTGTCTACAATTTTCATTTGGGGCTTATTTTCGAAACCTTTTGCTGGGATTTTCTTGAACCCTGAGGGATGTACCTTGGCAAGTGTTCTGCCTTCTGCATTTTATTTTATGTTCGGAATGAGTGGGATTTTTTTCGAAAGAATCTGAATGAGAGTAGCATTGGCATTATTTCATGATTTTGAATGATTATTTTGGGCGCAGCGGCCCATTAACGTATACATAATCATTGGATAGTTCATATGGCAATCAGAATGTTAGGGCTTAGCTGCGACGTATCTGCAGCAATGACAAAATATTTACTCCCATGCCCAATTAAATTCGAACTTGGTCTGTATATGACTCTCGTATATCTGTACTTAGCTTGCACTTATAGGGCATTTGCCAGGGACATTTCGAAGTGTCTTTCGAAACCACTCGGGCATGTACTTTGAAATTGCTAGGAACAAGTGTTGGTATCCAGATCTGAATAGATGTTGTGTTTATAGTTAACATGCGGTGCATAATTTTTACTTTGCACTTAAGGGTGTTTTATCATTTTATAAAGTGAAATTCAAAAGTAGTCACTGTAGATCACATAACCAAACCTAAACATTGTTACAACTAAATTATGACGGACCTGCACGAGTATCGTAGTCTATTAACACGTGGACAAAATCAAATGCACGTGATGGACGTTTGATTATACATCGCACGTTACGTGGAATAACTATGACGAGTGTAAACAAACAAAGCACACCAGGTTGGCGTTGAAAGTTGACCTAAGGTATATTTTTTGCTGTGATTATCTAGTAAAACATAAAGATAATATAGTTATGCATGGCTGGAGAATGAGTTGCTATTTTTGTCGTACTCGGGATCGTTGGTTGTGGAAAAAATCCGCTGTGTCTTGCAGTCACTCTTGATTTTCCCCACTGACAATCATACCTGGTGAGTGAAACTAATAATTCGCTTCTAGCCATTTCAGTTTATCTGTGTGTTTTCTTCTTTTAAACCAGCGGCTAGTTTTTGTTCAAAACTTTCTCGAAATGTATCTGGATTTCATCTCTATAAAAACTGTTTACCAAACAAATGCTCAAAATTAGAAAAAAAAATTGTGAGGTCATGTTATAGGTCAATAAGTGTATAAACCATCATTTATGGTGAAATATTTGTAATATTATTGCATGTAGGCATATTTACGTTATTAAAATTTGTAAGACAGATCACCTTCATGCTTGATGGATGTTTAACTGGGTTAAATTATACATTCTTTCTCAAATGTGTTATGTTGCAGTGATATAAGACATTTTCTAGTACAATAAACGTTTCGTCAAGAGTTGAGCAAATTTTAAGTAAAAACTGCTTTTCTAAACCTGCAAAGCATATTGTTTGAAAACACATTGGGGCACATATGGACTGTTAATTGCAATTTGTGTTACATGGTTCACCTTGACACATATACCACAGTCCAGAATCAACTCAAAAGTGATTGTCTTAGGTTATTTGACAGAGTATTGGTGAACATGCGTGATCGTTCATAACGAAAATACACATACACATGATACATGCTGTGCATATCAGTGAGAATGAGATTAGGAGCTAGTTGAGTGCAGCACTCTTAAATCTCCTATTACTTTGACTGATGAGATTTCATGACTGGGATGTACAAACGGTAATTAATCTAGTTTATTTTATTGTTATTTGTATAAGTAAATTGCGTTAAGATTACTGGCTTGGTATGTGGTAGCCTTATGAAATGCCCCCCAAGGATATCCAAAAGATATGCTTTAGCTGAAAACAAGCGACTATGCTTGAGAGCAAAATTATCCTAAGGCACTTAGTATAATTGCTCATCATTGTACTCCTTGGCTCAGAAAGCTGAAAAGCAGTGGCATTATCTATACTGTCTGTCTTCTCAGCACCTGTTGCGACTCTAGTCCTTGCATACAGGCATGTGGGCATTATTATTTTACCAGGGTTAAACATCTTATAGTGTCTTAGACGCCTGTCAAAGGTCAATTTCATATCTTTCTATTTGACTCAATTTCTAGAGCTCAATGAACAAAACATTTCCATTCCAAATCAAATAATGAAGCTAATCATTCGCAATAAACATGACTAAAGCATCCAGATGTGCTTTCAGATGCCTATTGAGGGTCAAATTGATATCTATGGGTGACTCTTTTTCACAGTAGCCAGCAGGTCATGAAAAATGACGTCACTGCTGTAACTCTTAAAACATTTCAGCTGGCCATTAGCATTTTGCATGACTTATGTGCAGTTTCAGAAGTCCTTGTCATGTGACCTGGGGTTATACAGATAACTTGTGGTCAGATAACCATGGCTTGTGCAGGTAACAACGGCTGTTGACACAGGATCAAATGAGAGTGGTTTCATTTTCATAAGCTTGGGTCGAGTCCTGGTTTTGTAACTCCAGCTTGTGGACCTTGAAGGTAAACGTGGTGTGCCTGTAGGGTGTAAAGCGGTGCATTTCTTTTCAATTATTGTGTTACTATCCATGTTGAGGTCTGTGGGCTTGTTGTTTCGTTCCTGACGTCATATGTAAACTGGTGACAGCAAAATACTACTGCCCCAGGAATAGTGCCGAAACATGGGAAAAGAAAAAAAGGGAAATCCAATTTTTTTTTTCTGATTTGGAAAATAACATTTTTAATCGAATTGGTGGCAGAGGAGATTGGAATTTTGATAACAAAAAAAAAGCAAAAAAAAAAAACCAAAAAAACCAAAAAAACCAAACAAAAAAAAAAAAAAAACAAAACAAAAACAACAAAAAACAAACCCCCCCCCCAAAAACACCCCCCAAATGTAATGGTACCAAGGTGTTGAAAAAAGAAACAGCATTGGATAGAATAACAAGTAAATTCAACAGCCGACATGGCGTTAATCAACAAGAAAAAGAACAGCGGAAGAACAGTTGGTGAAATGTGAAAAAGTGAACAAAACAGATGTGACGGTGCCGGTATAAGTACATTATCCTTGTCTAGTCGAAATGTGTGGCAAAATTCAACATCTTCATACATAATAAATGGGTCATTTCTCGGACGAAATGTACGTGCTTGGTGAATCAGACACTCCGCGATTTGAAATTGATCAGTCCAGTAAGTCTGCCATAATACACAATTTGTGCTCTTGTTTTTGAATACAAATACGTTTCGTCTTTCTTTTCCCTGCCCCGGTCAAATTTAACCAAGGCACCACCCTGGGTTACCATTCATAGGCAAATTGATTATGGCTTCATAATGACCTCAACTTCTGAAAGAGACTCTACTGTTGACTCTGAGCTTTAACTAGGACATGAGAGGGGTTCAAATTGACCACAAGTTGATTCAACTCCTGAAACTGGGCATTAAGCATATATTAGGTGTATTGCAGAAATGTATTGAAGGTCATAATCACATATCCAGTCCTATGGAAAGTGCCTTTAAGTTATATAGATTTATGCTAGATACCAACCAATTATCTAAGAGGAAGAAATTACCTCTGTTCAGCACAAATGCCAATTTATTGTCATGTTATTCACAATTTAGTTCCTGGACGAAGCCTGTTGGTTCACACCAATATCCCTTTATGAGACAGATGTAAACACACTTATTTATTTTATATCACTTTGCAGCTGCAGTAGATACCAGATATATTTTAAACTCGCCATTGTGTCCTTCATATTGTGAACAACATCTTTTTATTGTTGAGACGTTTTGCTTCACATTTTCGGCGTACACTAGGTTATTATCGGAATATAGTCCATTGATTTTGCTGTTTGCCCCCGACTTAAAGTTGCGCTTTGTGACAGCAACAATATGAATGCATGTTGCAGTACCCACGTGTACTCGGTTGATTTTAGGGTCAAATGAAGCAGAAACACTTTTCTACTCTGTAAACTGCATCATCCAGTTTTGCCAATGGTATGTGGTGATCGAAAGCTAGATCAAATTTCAAAGCATATTAATCTTAAAAAATGCATTCTTATTAGTTTGTAAGATATACAAGCTAAACCAGTTTAACTCTGCCCCGTGCGTTGATATATAAATAGCCTAGCTCTAGGGTAGGTCTCGAAAAAAAAAACGCAAAAAGGAATTAGATTGTAACTGCATATTACAACATGCTACTTAGTTATCAATAACTAATCTTTCCTGACACTGTGTCGACTGCTGTTACATATCTCTGTGATGTATTGATGACTTGGGAGATATTCTCAATTTTGAGTTACAAGGAGCCGCACAAACCATATCACAAACATTCATTTACAATGTAAGATTAATCAGCTTTAAGATTGGTCTCACAGAGAAGTAAAGATAGGATTACTTCTTTAACTTGGTTTTAAGAACAAATAATTCAAATTTTTTTCATGTTAATGATATAATCTTAGTTTTATGTCCCATCTGACATTGAGAGACAAAGTAATGAACCGGTTTGTTGGTATTCACAAATGTACTAATATCACAGTGTTGTCATTACCAAGTGATTGAATCTGAAGAAAACTGGCCGGTTTCACCAACCTTTACACTTAACGCGAGTCAATTTCCATTTCCTAACCGAAATAAGCACTTATTCAACCCAGTACGTCCAACCAATCGTGCCATTCCATCAGTTACGTATATATCATACCGGTATTTTCCAATTGAGACTGCTTCATACAGAATGACCAAAATAGCATGGCACATACATGGTTTGGACATCTGAAATAGAAAATAATAATTTCACAACATCAGTCATAGACAAATATCATGCGTGTCTCCACTGACATGTGTGTCAGATAGTCATAATAAAAACATTTCAAATTATACAAAATAAATTCTGACTTTTTTTTCAATACAATGCACTGTGTAATTATAAAGGAGAAATGATGTTTAGCTTTTACATTATGTTTTCAAGATATAGTATTTCTTATTTTATTTGTTGTTTGCTTTGGCAATAATGTTTGCTTTTATAAGTTTTTTAACGTGTTATATTTCTAACTTTACTTAATGTTTGCCTGGGCAATGCATAACATACAGTCAATGATCATTAAGTGCCGTATGTTTATACATTATATAGCTAATATTATATTTATGTCTGTGTGCCATATATTTTTCTTTCTTTCTTTCTTTCTTTCTTTCTTTCTTTCTTTCTTTCTTTCTTTCTTTCTTTCTTTCTTTCTTTCTTTACAGGCAAATAAGTCTGACATTTCATTTAAAAAGTATTACAGGTAGAAACTCCAAACTTTACACAATTATACTTCTATACATGAAGTCTAGCCTTTTTATAATGAGAGGTCATGCTTTTTCAAAATTATGCAAATGAGGGCTTATTAAAATTTTAAATCTTCAATATGTTATATACTATAGTAGATGTGGCTCCCAGTGTATAGGAGTTTGATCATAGTAAGGTAAAGGTCATCTTAAATGTCAAGGTCAAAGGTCATGTCAAGGTCAAAGGTCAATTTTAGGCCAAAATGTCATTTTTGAAGTCATGGTTCACTTCAGGTAGAAGTCATCCCAAGGTCAAAGGTGATGTTAAGGTCAAAGGCCACATTCAATAATGGCTTTCTTCTTGGTCAATTTTTATCCAAATTGGATCATGTTGGGATCAAATTGTAGCTATTGTAACATTGCACATTTTTGAATCTAAATGTGACCTCTAAAGGTCAAAGGTCAAGGTCATTTGGACCTTTGAATGTTTCATCCAGTCATAATTTGGCCAATTTCCATCCAATTCTAATTATGTTGGACTCAAATTTCAGGTATTGCAACAGGACATATTTTTGGTCACTTTTCATCCGATTTGGTTTATGTTGGGCTTAGATTGTGGGTATTGTTACACTGCAATTCACATGTCACCTGTAAAGGTCAAAGGTCAAGGTCATTTGTACTTTGAAATTTGCATGCAGGTATAAGCTAAATGTTATGTAAAATACCAAAATATAAAAGTAGTAGCATTTAATATTTAAAACGTTTGAAGGCACACAGACAGATTTGCTTTGCACCAAATCTTCTTTTCTAGTTTTCTTAAAAATGCAATGAATTGGTAGGCAGGAGTTCACTGTTTAAAAGGTACCAAGCTTGCACATAACCTATTCTCTCATTGTCTCCCTCCGATGGCGATCGGCAAAGGAAAACCGGGACACTGGGGCCTTCTAAAATTACCAACCGTTGTAATTCCAACCTTAAGCTCAAACATCTGATGAATATTTAAACAGCCAATTCTTTTGTACAAAAGGCGATAACCAATATAAATGTGACATATCAGTTGCGAGCGCAAAAGTCTATGTTAATATAGCAACCATAACCATTGCTCTCGCCTTCATGCCAAGGAGCTCAGCCATAATGTGAGCATGGGCAACCATTAAGAGATGCGCCTCTAGACTATACGTTTTAACTTTCTTAGCCCTTGAAAGAAAATGGTTTATTACAATCCACAGTCAGCACAGAGAAAGCAGATGTCAAAAGAGATGCACAATTACCATGTTCCAAATATCGATTTATGCACAGGCATCTCTAAAATGTGACAAATTTTATTTTTCAAAAGTTGCAGCTGTTATGAGGAATGGCTCACAGGTATAAGTGACCAACCCGCTAAATCTGTCATTTGTCCAGATTATATATATATATTTGTATAATTTGTTTTTCATTGATTCAGTTATGGTTATATATAGTATACCTTACATTACCTAAATATGATTACCATATGAAATGTAATTTGTGTGTCTGAAAGTAATTCATTTCTGTATGGCAAAATTTATACAAGCCTCACTATATGCGTGTCTAACAGAATTTGTATTTTATCTAATTTAGATCCTGTTTCACTACAGGTCCATATTGCTATTTGCCTTTTCACTATATAATTGGCACAAAAACGTTAATTCATATCTATCGCAAGCAGAATGCTGTGCATGTATATCTTTTTGGTGATATGTTAATCTATCGAAATATCTATGTCTGTCTATCCGCCTTTCAGATCCTCTGTTCTTCTGCAAGGATACACAACTAGGAGAAGAATATAAGGGAAATTTGTCACAAACCTACTCAGGCAGAACATGTCAACGATGGGATCTGATGTTCCCACATCATCATTCAGAAACCGCAGCAAACTTACCAGAGGATGACCTATCAAGTGCAGCAAATTATTGCAGAAACCCTGATGAAGAACCTGAAGGACCTTGGTGTTACACCATGGACCCGACAATGCGTTGGGAATACTGCAATGTTCCACTATGTTGTATGTCACACCATCGTTTATGCATTTTGTTTCAGCAATATGCTCTTTTTGTAATGTTTCTGTGTTATTGTAGGTGTCCCTTAAATATTTGCTCATTCTATCGTTTCTTCCACTGTACAGTCTGCTCTACACTACACGCCTTTGTTTGTTTTAATGTTTAATATTGGCACATGCTACTTAGCTGGCTTGCAATATCTGTACGTCTCACCTCACAAATGAAAGAAAGCATGACCACTCGATGGTCCGTGCAGAACATTTGAACGATATTTCGAAGCTTTCAGATAATGTACCAAACCACACAATTTTCCACCCATGGTTCTATGCGAGGATGATCAATGAAAATTATTATGATCAATGCAGGAGAATACTTCCCATTACCCTCGCCTTTTTGTGCATAGACACCACTGCTGGAAAAACACAACAAAGTGTGATAACATATATATTCTAAATGCCATTTGGCCCCTGCCTATGAATATAATGCCTCAAGAGACGTTCTTAGGTGGGAAAGTTATGACACATCAAAATATAAAATATGCAATACACAGAGAATCAGTATATGCAGAAAGGCCTCATTCATAGGATAGAAGTAAATTATGTAAAAATCGATTAGGCCTATCCACTACCGCCGATGTTTTTCTATTTGAGTCAAACATGAGCTACTGCTAGCAGATTGATAATGATACCAGAAAAAATAAAACAAACATATTTAAATGAGACAGCCAATGGTGCTTCTTGCTTAAAGAATATCTAAAATTCAGAACTCAGAAATCGTGTATTTGACAAAGAAAAATCAAATTACTGACATGAAAAACACATATGTGTTGTTAGACACATAACGGTTGTGTAAGGAGAATCAATGAAAACGTGTGTCCGTTTCTCGTTTAATGCAATTCTGTTTTGGAATCAGCAATGAGTCGATAATGGTCTTTTGATATGAACTAGTCCTCCTCATTTTATATGTGTAGATATCTTACTGCAGTTCGATTGTTGAATTTGATATTTAAATTTCGCTATGTGTAGATTCAAGTTTTGCCATTTTAATGGTGTTGAGCTACATAATATTTAGCTGCTTGAGGGGGATAAGTTGTATTACAAAGAAGACGTCATTCCACTTTTGTGGTGTAAAAATATAAGCTAACTAGATTAGCCTGATGCGAAAATAACATAATTTCAATGTAACATACGGAGACATTTTTGCCTGATCAGAAGGACTCTTGTAGGAATCGTTTTAAAGAAATCCAACTGTTATAGAAAGTGTATTTCCAATTGTATGCAAGTAAACATTCCACGCTAAACCCCCTTGCAAACAAAAACTAAGAAGGATATATACTTATGTGGTCTTAAAATGGGGGCACAATCTAACTTTAGTTCAAGGACATGGCACTCTTTTTTCTGTGTAAAGTGAAATACGATATATAAGGTTTTCAGTATGTTCACAGATACCTTTCTTCATGCCAACGAGTTAGAAATATTGGGCAAGTGTGGACTTACACAGGCAAGTACACACAAAATCCCATCTGCCGATAAATAAAGGAGCATATAGAGGTAACTGAAGTAGTTTAATCAACATACAGTATATACACGCCCAAATGTTAATGCAGCTAAGTATATATATATATATATATATATATATATATATATATATATATATATATATATATATATATATATATGTATGTATGTATATATATGTATATATATATATTATGGAATGCCGCTTCCTGTTTTATTCAGTATTTGATCAAATGATTTAATATTTGATCAAGTGAATAAATATTTAATCAGGAGACTAAATATTGTATCCCATAATCAAATCGATTTTATCTGATAAACAAAGGTTTTTGTTCATCTGATTAAATGCAGTATATTTGTTATTCTGATCAAATTGATTTGATGAGAACAACAAACTGATTTAATCAGAAGATCCAATCGATTTGTTCAGAGGAACAAATAAAATGAATTTGATAACATGGACAAATGCATTTGTACACATGACTAAATTGACTTGTTCTTCTGATCAAATAGGATAAGGTATATCCCGATTTATTGAGCTGAACAAATACATTTGTTCCCATGATCAAATCTATTTGATATGCTGAATAAATAGAAGTTTCTCCACTACTACAAAATAATAACTCCCTCCAGTATGCCGCTTGTCACTTCCGGTAGTCTGTGTACTGTATGTTGCGCTGATCAAATAATGGTGGAAGTGATTTGTTCCAAGCTATAAATGTTTGATCTGCAGAACAAATCAGACATGGAGCGTCAATATAACTAAGTTTGGGGATATTTGTTGAGATGATCAAATCGATTTGGTCAAAAGAACGATTCGATTTAATCATATAATCAAATAGCATCCATTTGTTATTCGGATCAAATCGATTTTATTAACTGAACAAACATATTTGTTCATGTGATAAAATAAGAGTATATCTTTCCTCTTCTACTTTATTCTTTTGTTGTATACTCGGCTGACTTACAAGTCAGGAGAACTAAAGAGTGATAGGCCTATCAAGTCTCTTTCTATCTTTGGCAGAAGTAATAAAACTTTGGGTTTTGAGTGGTTAGGCCTATACATTTTGTCAACACTTTAGTCTGTAGTTAAGGAAGAATATTTCAAAGGTTGGGAAGGCCGGTTTAAAACCACCAGTTGCCTTTTATGGGTGACTGACTGTGTCAAGTCAGGAGTGAAATTTGTTTCTTCACATTGGTATTGGAAGATAAATGTTGATGCTTTGGTAACTATGAAATTGCTTTGCTGTCATTGTTGGGTTTGAGATTTATGAATATGGGTCATGTTTTTCTGTACAATCTGATCAAATCGATTAGATCAGAAGAGCAAAGCGATTTAACCACAACGAAATCAATTTATTCGGAAGAACAAATAGACTGTATTTAATCACATGAACTAATGCATTTGTTCACCGCATGAACAGAACTTATTCTTCTGATCAAATATTTAATCACCTGATAAAATACTGAATAAAACAAGAAACGGCGTCCCATAACATACATACATACATACATACATACATACATACATACATATATATATATATATATATATATATATATATATATATATATATATATATATATATATATATATATATATATATATATATATATATATATATATATATATACCCATTTCATGAATAGGACATTGGTTAGCATCGATACTTTGGAATCTCCCATTTCAACTTTCAAAACATTTGGATTTGAAGTGTCAATCATATAAACATATTATGTCCAGCCAGAGAGGTTAAATCTTAAATCAGTTGTCACCTTTGCTAGCAATTTTGAAAAGATTTAGTACGGCCAATAATAGTGTCAGACCATTAAGTGTCAATATCGCAGTACTTCATTTGGTCCAAGTCAAAAACAATCCAAATTTGACAAGTCTCTCGTCATGAATATCACCTGATTTAACCGCAAGACACGAATATCCATTAAGCAATCAATACTTATCCATCAAATATCTAAAGATGATAAGATGTCATGTTGGCAACATAAAATAATATCTATCATGAAAACTAATGCCACACTTGCTAAAAGAACGTTGGGGTTTAAGGAATAAATTTTTTTAGGCAAAATATTCATTTAATCGTATATAACACTTAATTGAATGATTTACACGACAGGCAGTACAGAAAAGAGGTGATGAATTTCAGATTAATCACGTTTTTGAAAGACGGCATGTGAATTTCAAACTATTTTGAACAATACCAGTAGTCAGGAGCGGTTTGTCGGTCACTACTACCGACGGTGGCATAGGCGAACAAAGAGTTAGTATGGGTAGGGGAAGTCAGCTGTCCATCTGTTTGTCCAGCAGCATAACCTTTAATTCATAGATGCATGCATCATACATAAGGCATGTGCACTGGGTACTCTTTTTGACCTCGACATATTCTTAAGTTGACTGGCTAAAAACATGCGCATTTTCTGCGATTCTTACATACATACATACATACATACATACATACATACATACATACATACATACATACATACATACATTCATACATGCATATATATTTATATGGAGCAATTCAGGTTTTGCCTTTGATGTTGTCCACAAAGAAGCAATGGAAGTGGGATGTTGGGTAAAACTTAATTTTGATAACCTTGATTGTTTTTCCAGTAACATTAAGGCTTTTTCTTTGATACTTGCAATAAAGAAAATTTGTAGTAAGCGTTTGGGAGCTATCAGTGACCTTGCTCTATGATGGGATTTGCTTTTAGAGTTAATAATTGAATTTGAATATTTGCAAGTTTATCAATGTATGTAAGTATGTATGTATGTATATACATATTTATATATATGTATGTATATACGTATGAATGTATGTGTGTGTATGTATGTATGTATGTATGTATGTATGTATGTATGTATGTATGTTTCCTGCTTCTTTGGGTACTAATTTTTGAGCGTTTTTCACACACATCTATAATATATCTCTAATTGGGATTGTAGAATATAGTCTGCATTTTTGTTATTACTGTTAGCTTCGTTTGACCGATCCGAGACGCATGTGGGTTGCTACAAACCAGACAGTGCACCAGCCCCTCACAACATCTCTTGTCTGAAAATGTGGTGGGCACAGGCAGGCTGTCTGGAAGCAGGATTTAACAGTCCACCCAACAGAATCGATAAGAAGGACTGGAACACCGGGACTGCTGGAGAAGTGAAAAATCTAATGAAGGAACACAGAACCCTTGCTGACCAAAAGAACGTCATTTCCATGTTGTTGTGCCTGGGACGCAACACATATCGTGAATAATGTTTCACTAGTCTTTTATCCGTCAAATTGTTTGTTTTTAAACAAATACATCAATAGGGAGAAAATCCCTGTGCAGGGCTGTTTTTGATGTCCCCCCCCCCAAGTTATGTATCGTGTGTATTGCTGAGGGGACAATTCTTCGATCCAAATGTGTACTCGAAGCATATAGTCGATATAGATGGCATCAAATTTGTAGGAAATATCCGTCCCTTCATCCCCAAACGCTAACTAAAAAAATTCACTCTTACTAGGTAAATTTGATTCTTACGACTTTCCTGCAACTCATAAGATACATGTTGACCGATGATCCAAAAGCGTGTCTTTGTAATATTTAAAATTTGGTCTGGACAAATTCTAACATATAGCTACCTTTGCAATTAAAGAAATGTCATCCTTACATAGCAGTTGCTTGTATGTTGTAAAGGCAGAGGGTGCAAAGGTGGTCAATCTTGACGCGTTGATATTGCACGTTTTATATTGCCCAAAATATGAAGCTGTATCCTTGACATATGGGAAACACGACGACGTAATCTCTGTCTGTCTGTCTGTCGCTATCTAAAAGACACTTGAACGAAAGAGCGCATATATTTACTGATTCTACGCTTTTAGCATACAAAGTTGGAAAACGTCTCTCAGACTAACAAAAATTGTGCGTTAATTGATCACTATGAAGAAGAAATGCCTAAAATGTGACAGGCATTTTAAAGTGAATTTCACTCATAAGCATCCTTTTGAATGGAAGTGTGTGTTTTTTTTGTGATGGGTCAGATATAGGTACTTCATTGCTTCAGTTCAATGATCCCTTAATCAAGCCATGGCCTGATACATATAAAGAGAAGTTATCTCCATGGTCGATTTATAAGTACATTGAAATCCTGGCGCTCGCTCTCGCTCTCGCCCTCGCTTTCGCTCGCTCTCTCTCTCTCTCTCTCTCTCTCTCTCTCTCTCTCTCTCTCTCTCCCTGTCTCTCTCACTCCCTGCAATGAGTGAAAAAAAATCATAATGAGTAACATTGTCCTCCAAATCAAGGGGAATTGGATACAATTCCGTGCTATATTTAACCTGCAAAACAAACAAGTAATTCCTGTAAATTAAATTTATAAATAATCTTGCCAGATGCGGTAATTATCAAATAAAAATTATTTTGCAGCTGAATGCCAACTGCGTGAGGAATCTTGGTACATGTTTATCCCTGGTCCATACCACATAGGCTGTCTTGATCGTTGGTGGAGAGATGCAGGATGTCATGAAACAGGTGTAGGCGCCCCTCTGAACAACCCACATTTTGTAGATATATGGAATCTGTTGCCTATGAAAACTGTGAAAGAATTTATGAAGAATTATAGGAATCTGGCTGATGGGAATGAAGACCCCACGTTCAATCAATTTTGTTTTGGAAAAAATGAAACAAGTAAGCTGAGATCCAAAGAAACGGGACTTTCCGTTTGTTTAACCTGAATTGAGTTTGGCTGCAACTCTCCCAATTTTCATGGTTTAATGATTTTTATTGTATAGAAAGCTTTTTCATATATAATCATCCATTATTTTGGAGGCAGTTTTCTATTGTTTATGTTTATAACATGGCATGCCTTTGCATTTTGTTAAAGACAAGCACATGTTGCTAAACACGCCGTAACATCAGATTATACTAGCACAGCAGGCAGAACAGAGTCTTCCGTTTGATACCTTGTATGATGTCTAAAATCTTATAATTAAACAAATTCATTGCATAGAGTCGCTGTTTGCATTTCAGTGCAATATTGCATATATTTTCAAATGCACTCAATAATTTTTTCCAGACAGGGAGACGTCCTTTTCATTCAATGGTAGCAAATACATTGTAGTAGATGTGGGACCATCTGGCATAACATGGAACGCAGCTGAGGACGATTGTCAGAAGAGAAAGGGGCATTTAGTTTGCTTTGAAAGCGATCAAGAATATGATTTCATACACAATATAACTGGAAGTCTAACATTAATAGGTAGGTCATAAAATTCAAATATGTGTACCAAGATGCTGTGTTTGTGACTATTATTGTTCGACCATTCAGTGACAGTAAAAGACATAAGTTTAATAATCCCAGGCTAGGGTCTCCACTTTACACAGGTTCCATGGACAAGCATGTCAAATATCTGTGAAGGGAAAGCAAGAAGGAAAAGGGTATAGTCCTTTCACCAATGTAACCAAGATTACACTATCAATGCTCCGGTTGCCTTTGAACTTGTCATTGAAAAACGATTCACACACAGATGTCAACATTTTTAAATATCAGGAAACAGGCCGTTTAAAATGCATTGATGTTTATGTTCCAAACCCTTTAAACACAGACAGAATGGTACAAGTTTCTGACAAGATTTATTAAATCTAAATATGTACACACAGACAGATATACAAATATATATATATTTGTAAAGGAGTCTTTATGTCTAGAACCACTTCCTGGTTGGCACTCCCGCCTTTTTTCTTTCCAAACTCTATACACTTCATAAACTAGACTGTCCTTGTCTAACATATATGCATATAAAGCACTTCCGTATATATAAGGGTTAGACAGTCAAGGTTAGCTTATGCAGTGTACAATGTTCCGACTACAGAATTTGGTAATTAGATAGTGCCATTACAATTTCCAAACAAAAGCCCCATTTGAACTAATCCAAGTCAATTCCAACCAAAGGCAATGTTCCTTGATATGTATAGCTAAATCACATAAATTTATAGTTCGTCTTTACCCAAAAGAGTCCAAAACGTGTGTACAAAGGTCCATAGGGTCAAAAAAGCCGTGTCTAGTTTTAACATGACGAAATGCAAAAGGTTTTGTTTAAAATTATATTCCTATTTCAGTAAATTGGCTTGAACAGGTGCATCATTCATGTGCATATAGGACCGTATAATTCATGAAAGGGGACCAAAATTTACAGCACATCAGAGAGTTTGCAAGCACAGGTTCCTAATTTGTTGAAAATGTCAATAAAATTCAGCATTTAAAAAGGTTCTTGTCGCAAACACCATCTCCATAATGATCATCATCCATATAAGACCAGAAAGTGACACTAACACCAACATCAATCCATCAGAAAAGCCCCCATAGGCCTAAAATGACCATCAACAAGAATCCAAACAACATGATTATACAATTCGAAGTGTTTTAGACCTGTAGTTAAAGGCATGATGTTGTTTTAAAGGAGATAAACTAAGAGTATTTCAAAAAGAAAAGTTTTAAATGTGCAAATATAGTTGTGAAAAGTCAATACATTGTCATAGTTTGCAAGTACACTGGTTCAAATGTTAAACATCAGCCAGACACAAGTGACCTCAGGCGTCAAAACATAAAACCGTAGTCAAAAATTTGCATTACAATAGCCAGATTTATAAGCATAACAGTCACACGACTACCAGGAAAGTGGTTCTGGATGAAATGACACAAAAAGAATATATATATTCATAATCCGCCATTGCAAGTAGAGTTTGATCGTATGCAATGAGTATTTGTGTATTACTATATATCCTTAGTGTCAAAAGTAAACAGACATGGATCACAAAGAAATATACATAATGGTTACAGACCACAGTTGTGATTGGCCGGTTGTGCATCCCAACTGAGATAGTCCGTAATTGTGAAAATGCTGTGTTTTCAGCATGCTGTACCTCCTGTTTAAATAAAGTTAGCTAAGTCAGGTTTGCTGCATCACACAGTTGATTCATTGGTGGTCATATAGGTGCACTGTCTTCCAGGCCAGGTGGGAACTTTATGTTGGGGAAAGACAATGATGTGACCCTGGCAAGAGCACAGTTTATACACCTCTATAAAGCTGACATCCAGGTGTTGTTTTGTATTTCAATTAACGCAAATTAACGAGCTGGGAATTATATGACAAAAATCCATCCATGTTTTTCTGACAATTTTTATCTGTTAAATGCCGTTCACGGAATTTTAAAATACCAAAACGCTGATATTTTGTCCGAAAAATGCTAATATGAAAAATAGAAGTATTTATAACTGTGGTCTATGGCCTTTTAGGGCTAACTCTGTATGTATTGGGACTCACATGGTCATGTTGTTATTCTATTATCGTCCATCAAGCAAGTTAAAAATGGGAAGTCACCACGTTTTGACAGCTGTCTGGACAATTTTGAGTGATCCTAACACCTACCTCCGGCCAGCTTATACAAGGAGAAAAAAAGTTTTACACCTACAGATTGGCTGTGAATATCAAGTTTAACAGTCTCAAAATTCCAGAAATTCATGAAGTATCACATTTATGTCACAAATCATTGTGCATAGACATGTTGCACCTATCGGTGGAACCACAATGCATAAATAATAACAGGATTCACGGCAAGACATTTAACAAGTGCACAGGCCATGCCTCCTTTGCCGACTGCTTGGAAGATAGATAGCTTCCATAGCTCTTTGTATTTAGCGATACCTAACAGGAACCACACAGGTAATCATATGTGTGTATGAGAAATTAACAATGCTAATATGATATGAATAAATTAGGCTAATCCTATTAATATGAAACTAAGTAACCCTCTGTTTTAAACTTTTAATTTTGTGGCATTGTCATTGTAGGCCTATACCCTCGATTCATATGCAGAGCTGTTTATACAAAATCATGTCAAAGTGATTTTGGGCATACCAAAAAATGCACATTTTCTGTCAGTAGAGCTGTACAAATCTTAGGTAAAATGTAAATTTCTTTGTTTTTTTTGTTTTGTTTCTATTTCTCCCCCCACCCCCTTTCTTTTCCTTTTTCTTTTTTCTTTCTTTCTTTCTTTCTTTTTTTCAGACAAAAGCTTGTCATATATGTGTGTCATTTGACTGGGGTAAATCATTTAAAATCAGGCATGCTGACTTTGTTGGGCTGTTGAGTTCATCAGCATATTATTCTCACATAAATATATCAATTTATATCCATGAATATGGATGACAGCACTTATGAACTGCAGATTTTATAACTTTTACCAAGCTAGTGTACATAGGTGGCAAAACATTTGAACTTCGACATACAACCACATATAATTACAAGAGTTTCAGAAAGTGAAACAAGGTAAAAAAAAGTTAGCTTCAATTAAACACTTGCCTGAAAACACTTTTGCCTGATGATTGGATTGATAATTGGATGCTTAACAAATTTAAAATCAGAGCACTTGTAAATACAAATATGTTTTTATGATATTGGAGTCACTGTACAAGATTGTTCTTCTTTTCTAAGTTGTGCACATACATCAGAAACCGTGTCAATAAACCACAACTTATGCAGTCCACTGCAGAACAAAAGGCATAGCATTATTGGTTTGTGGAAACTACATCACACAACTGCCCCCCTAATGTTCAAACAATGGGTGCGTTAAAATTCCATAATTTTAGTACCGAAAAACATAACTTGCTGAATAATGCTACTCTAATCTGTGACATACTGGTCTTAAACTGTGCACTTTAATGGGTCAATAATGTTTAAACAATGAAACTTTTCCGTTGTCTGTCATAATGCAGATTATATCAGGAAAATACTGCCATAATGACTGGTATTAGATGCTGACTTGGTGTAACTGATATTCCCCCCATTCCCCATTAATTCCTCAGCAGTGATAGATTTCATAATTTTTGCAGACAAATGTTATGAATCTATCCATAAATAGTAAAAAAATTGCCAATTTCACCTAAAAATTAATAAAATTTTAGCAATGTATTCAAAATTTGGGTTAAAATTAAGGAGTGGGGCATTGTAATTTAATCGCTCATTGTAAGAGCAGGACATGCAGGCAAGTGATTATGGGTTTGCATCATAGCCCATTGTGTATCGTATTCATATTGGACAGGAAAGAATTGATTGGATGCAATTATATAATGTTCCTCAAAATTTTGATTAATCATTTCATTTGTCATAAAAACTTATTTTTCAGATTTAAAGGTTGCTTGCAAAAAGGTTGAAATTTTCCTTAATATTAAAGTTGGTCAAGTTAATGCAAATCCTTTGCAGAAAACAACTTGTTGCTTCAGTTAAACAAGTTTTAAAAATTTTGATAAGTCTATTAGGTTACAGACCACAGTTGTGATTGGCCGGTTGTGCATCCCAAGAGATATAGCCCGTAATTGTGAAAATGCTGTGTTTTCAGCATGCTGTACCTCCTGTTTAAATAAAGTTAGCTAAGTCAGGTTTGCTGCATCACACAGTTGATTCATTGGTGGTCATATAGGTGCACTGTCTTCCAGGCCAGGTGGGAACTTTATGTTGGGGAAAGACAATGATGTGACCCTGGCAAGAGCACAGTTCATACACCTCTATAAAGCTGACATCCAGGTGTTGTTTTGTATTTCAATTATCGCAAATTAACGGGCTGGGAATTATAAAACAAAAATTCATCCATGTTTTTCTGACAATTTTTATCTGTTAAATGCCGTTCACGGAATTTTAAACTACCAAAACGCTAATTTTTTAGACTGAAAAATGCTAATATGAAAAAAAGAAGCATTTATAACTGTGGTCTGTGGCCTAATAATGACTTCCCCCAAGGTTTATGAAAATTGCGGGATACTTCGGACTGAAGTAGAAGCTACTAGATAAAAACCACTTATGACTCAAAGTAATGTAACCTTCTTTATAATGTTCTATGTAGCTTGGTGAGTAGGATTTCTACAAAATCTTTACAAAGAAGGTACTCGCGACAACAGCATTCCTATGTTGAATCAAGACAAGTACTCAACCGTTTGTCTGATTATACTGCTTGATGGGCTTATTTACTGTGAGCAATTTTTGCGAACGCCTGCAAGAGTCAGTATCACTGATACTTTTCAGCTGGACAGGTATAATATGTTTCTCTAAAATTATGTGTCACAATGCTTCTGATCATTCTGCTGAATATTTGAGCACAATGTGAAGTAAATGAACTTTCCGATTTTTTGTTTGTTTGTTTCTTTAGGTCAAGAGATTTCATAACTTTCTGCAAGCACCCTTTCAGAGAAGGATTGCTCCTACATCAAAGTTCTCGATCTTTTTAATACAAGTTTCCCACAACAGTACACTAGTCTTTTTCGTCCAGACCCCAGTCTGGGAGTATCTGAAAATTGAAGGCTCTTCTTCTGGATGATTTTTCATTGACCAATATGATGATCTAAAACAGAAAATGATAAATGCAAGGTGAACGGGCTATTCTCCGCTTCTAACATGTCACATGCACTCTTTTACGCATGTGAAATGCTAAAATCAATTCAACATTTACCTTAGGCAAACGGAATTATTTAATTTACTATATATAGCCCTAGGGTATGACCCTGGCACCCCTCAAATAGGTATTAACTTTATTTCAAAGTAAAATACAAGGAATTAAAGAAATGGTTAATGACCACGATTTCTGTCCAACAAAATTAATAAAAATAAAGCCAGACTGCTTGAACTACTTTCTGGTAAAACTCCTTAGCCTAGGGTATGTTGTATCTTTGCTAGAAAAGGTAGCACCACAATTGGCTCAACTAAGGCACAAAAAAGGCAATAGCTGCTGTGGGCTTTTGCTATTACCATGTGAGTCTATTCAGAGAATAAATCTAGCATACTTGGAAAAAAATATGGCACAAGGCTCTCGTTCACTCCTTGAGCTAAAGGACAATCTACATCATTACCCTTCTTACCTTTTGAAAACATATTGACCTGAGCTTACATCTTGGAAAATGGTGTCATAATGGAACCCCAAACTTGTCTGTTAATATATGTTTTCACTTAAAACTTCAATTGTGTTATAGCAATAGGAAAACAAAAATATACATGACCAAAGCATGAAGGATTGATTTTAAGAGCATTTGGCTTCTTTCAAACGAGTCACCTCTCGGCAAAAGCCTCATTGAGACCTATGTGCAAACTCATGATGTCAAAATCCATTCCCCATACCACATTTGTCAAGCATTCTACGTGTCTTTAAACAAGGAAAAAACTGCAAAATAGCCTGCTGCCAATTTTGGCTGCCTCATTGATTTTATAAAATGTGCCGCCAATATTATATTGTAATTGGAGATAAGATATATTAGGATGTGCATTTCTGATTACACCAGCATTCCCAGGAACAAGTCCGTTGTTAAGCAAAAATGCACGAAGAGATGTGGGTTGAGCCTTTTTCTTCCCATAAGAGGGTTAATTTTCCAAAATGCATGTATATTATCAGTTGCATAAAACCTCACTTCTTCTGAATTTAATGATGAAGCCAATATCTTTAATGTGTCAAATCACTTTTACTTCTAAATGAAATGGAAAGAATAGCTGCAGAGGACAATATAGAGCGGGTACTGCATAATGAATACTATGTTAATTGCAGGCTTGAATGACCAAGCAGTGGAAGGCAAATTTCAATGGTCATGGGGGATGGAAATGAGCTTTTCACGATGGGCCACTAACAGACTAGTTCAAGTGGACAGGGTAGGATTACAACGCTGGAGAGGAAATGAGTTTACTGACTGTGTGGCTATGACAGGGGAGGGGTGGCATCAGATACCTTGTTCGTCAAAATACAGAGCTCTATATGTGTGTGAGCTTATGTATAATCACGGTGGGACTCTATATATATTTGGTACATTATTTCCAAAATTAGCGGCCCTTCACATCTTTTAATGCATGTGTTACAAAAAGTTCTTTCCGCCATCTGAAAATGCTGTCCTTAAAGCAACAAGCAGAATAATACCTTGCATTGTCAACTTTGTTGCAAGAATAAAATGGGTTTGCATTTTTGGTCTCTTTGGGAATTTGATATTTCATTATCCCATACAGACATGATATAATTGGAAGAGAAATGCAGAAAGGATACACTTTTGGGACTTAATGCTATAAACTAATAGAAGTTTAAAAGTGGATGCATCAGTCAATATTTTATAACCTGTTACCATAACATCAAAATCACATTGCACTGATGTTTGAGTCTTGTGATATAACCTATTTGGATACATTTGTCAGTTTTTCTATAATTTTTTTGTTGGGGTGTGGGTTTTAAACCAGGTGGACCTTTGAATCTATTAAAGTATATTGAAGCCCTAAGGATCAATCATTAATGTACTTTAATAGGATTCAAAGGTCCACTGTAAAGAACATTTCAATTTACCAATATACTATATGAGCATACACTGAATTAGATGTGAATATTCCCGAAAAATTAAGAATAAGGTTCCAGGCCTTTTGTTGTGTAGAGTTCTTAGAGTGGGTTTTCTCGCTCAGATGACCTTCTCATTAGCAAAGCTGATGATACTTGCTTGGATGTACCTTTCAATACTGTCTGCTGTATATCCACCCATTGTCCCATCATTCCTCGTGCATCTGTAATTCACACTTTTGACTTTTCCTAAAACATTTCACCTCCGTCTTCTGGCAAAATGTCGTTGGTAGCTTTCAACAAATTTGCTTTCAGAACAAAGGATTTTTTAGTAAAGTCCACCTGTCCATCATCATTTCACATTTATGTTTTCAACTTCTGTCTAACAGTTTGTTGATTCCCACATCCTCTTCATATCTAGTGGGGATACCTTTTAGAGTTCTACTAACTTTGTAAAAGGGGTTATGCTCCAGTGATCAAAAATTAAAATTCTTTTTCCACAAATGCTTTGCAAATGCTTAAAAGTTGCATAAGCGCACTTTTTTGCCCTTTCCAAGATTTCGCACTGCATTTTATGCAAACTCTCTCCAAAACCTTTCACTCATTTTGTGATAAAATATAACAGTACCCTGTGGAATGTCAAACAAAAGAGGTAAAGTACGGTGTTGTTACCCCGATAGTTGATTTTTGACATTTTCAATTCGGGCACTTCTCTCTCATTGCACACATTCCCATTCATTATGAAAGTCATGAGGATCGCAACACTAATTCAACATTTCAACTTCATCAAAATCGTCAGTCAATTTCACTTTAAACTTGGTCAGCTGTATCTCGGACGGGTCTGCAGAACATTCATACAACAGAATACGCTTTAGTGATTTTTTGGATTTTAAAAAGGTTGTATTTTGTTTTCCTTTACTTTGTGGGCGAAACCTCTGAAATTAAACATTCTCAGAAACCACTAAGCTAATAGCTTTTAAAAGCCAAACACAAATAATTTTTGGTACCTATTACCTTTATCTGTGTAACAGTGGCACAGGTTTCTACAAGATTCATACAACAAAATAAGCTTTAGTGATTGTAGGATTAAAAAAAAAAATTGTTTTCCTGAATCTCATGGGCGAAACCTCTTAAATTACAAATTGTCAGAAACCAAGTACCCAACGGCTTTCAAACACCTTTATCTGTGTAACAGCGGTGCCGTAAAACATATTGGCATGTCCACAAGCTATCTATAAACATTTAGTTTTAGAAAACTGGACACAACCGTTTTGTGTTGCGCAGTGGTGTTTATATTAATAGGCCATGACCCGTTAAAACTGTTTCAATGGTGCTAGCAACATTCAATGTACCCAATTTCAACAGTGTTTGTTTTTTTTTTTCGTGTGGAATTACACATGTGCTTTACATCAGCAAAATAGACTTTGAACTCTCAATCTACACACTTGAGGTATGTTTTTCAGTAAACATGTTACAGTGATGTATAAATAAGCCACACCAATCCAAATACAAACAGCTTATCTTTGCCAGCTTGAAGTAGCTGCGAACTAAATGTTATTTGGAATGTGCACATATAGTAGTTGTACAGAATATTGCTCTGTTACTTGTCTTCGCACAAATGGGTATGTAAATTTGTTGACATTACCTGTCAATGGTTCGATATATCTTTCTTATTTCTAATGTATTAAATCACCATGCAAGTACCGTCCTTTTTAAACACAGAATAAGTTCTGTTCATTTTTTGTTCCTTATTTGTTTTTGTGATGGATGCAAGCCTAATATTAGAGATAAGTAGGTGAACCAATATAACATACAGTGACTGGAATCCAATTGAACAATTCAAGTGTGTACCACATATACCATTGCATCCAAGTGCCTCCCTCCCCAACTGAGTTTTAGCTGTACATGTAAACATAGTCAGGATGAATAAAACATGGGATGGAACATGGATTTATTCTGCTACATAGTTGCCTTGAAAGTATCTAGGTTAAGAACGATACCAACTTAAAGCAGGATGAAACCAGCATACAGATTTTAAGCTGGTTTCTGTGACTAGTTCTACAACACTTCAAAGTAATGAGAACTTGTAGTCCATGAGACCATCATTCTGTCTTTTATGGTCATTTAAAGGGCATTATATCATGCAAACCTGATTTAAATTCGAAATATCATGAAAACTAAACAAGAAGTAACTGATTATTTATTTATTCCTAAATATTCTGACATTATAATTGAGCACTACAGTGGGATAATTTATCAGTAGTGCATGGAAATGTGCATCATATATTGTGTACCTGAATATGTGCTTACAGAATGCTTATTCACGACACAAGGGACGTCATATAGCGGTGTTGTGAACTATACTAGAAGCGGACAACTATGTCAACAATGGGATAAAACCTACCCTCATGACCATTCTTTTAATGGGGTTTTATTTCCTAATGACGATTTCGATCTGTCAAAAGCTTCCAACTATTGTCGTAATCCAAACAAGGCTGGCAACCCATGGTGTTTTACAACAGATAAAAGAACCCGTATAGGCTTCTGTAACATACCTCTGTGCAACGCAGGTAATAAAGGTTTTAACATGTTTCATTTGATTTGGCCCAAAGCATACTGTCTTAGAATAAAATGCAAAAAACTTGTATCGTGCATTAATATCTTTAAAAAGTACATCTACAGCAGAAAATCAAAGTTTCTGAAGCAGCCTGTTCTGTCATCAACAAGAACCTAATATATACAGCCGGATGATATGACATGACATGGCCAAGCAGATACGGATGAAGGAATAATGTACAGTTATCTTATAGTCCACTTGTTTAAGCTGTTCTATCTTTCAACTCATGCACTAGGGTGTCTTTGGTCGGTTTGGTCAACTTAACTGTAATTTATATTCCAGTATTAAAACAGTTAATGATCAAAAAGAAAACTGTTTAATGTGCGTTTTTATAGCTTTGTACAGTCAGATTGAAATTTATAGCATGATATTTCGTAATGACCCCTGTCTGGCAGACACCTTGAGTGCAGAAGTTCAAGACAAAACCGTGTCTGTACTCGTGGTCAAACCAATGCAATGATTACGACAAAGTAAAATAATGTTGAATGGGCTTCGACAATTAAACCTCTTGAACAAAAGACTTTCGAAACTGTCAGGTCAAAATCGAATCATAATTATTATTGAGAACATATGATTTCACCACATTATTCCTAATGTATTTTGTATGTAATAAATATTGCTTAAAACTTGCTTAAAAAATTAAGGACTCTGGTTAGCTCGAACAACTATACTGTCGACAGAAGCTAAGAAATCCACCATTATATTATATGAATTGTCAGGATGGGTGAACACATTTAAAAAACAATATGACGACTTATTCAAGTTATCGTATCTAAGTGAGTTTTATTTCGCAAACACCACAGTTTTAAATAATAATTTCATAAATATATCCACTCTTATTCTGTTCTGGAAGAATGTTTACAAACAAAGGATGGCAAGGAATACACAGGCAAATTGAACACAACGAAACATGGACAAGTTTGTCAGAGATGGGACGTGCAGAATCCACATCATGACTTTGAAAGTGATGCTTCCTTTCCGGATAAATCCATAAAAGAAGCATCCAATTTCTGTAGAAATCCTAGCAATGACGAAAATGGACCTTGGTGTTACACAACAAACAACAGATTTAGAAGGGACTACTGTGATCTGCCACTATGTCGTAAGTTTACTTTTCATTATGTCATGTAATAAATTGCTGAATTAGTAGAGAAAAAGGGATGAAGAGGTAGACACAGGTGGATGTACAGACTGATGCAAGGACGAGAAAGACTGAAAAAAATCAAAATTTTATGAGCACTTTTTGTTCTTATTGGTGTCTAGTCTTTTGCAGTCACGAACCACAGAACAGTACATAGTTGATTGTTTCACAATATTTCAGTTTTTCTAAAGAAAACCAGATGGCAAAGTGAACATATATGAATATGATCTATTTTCGCTTCGTTGCCATATTTGTAATGCTTAATAGGCTAAATTAACAGTATATGATGCTAAACAAACTACATGACACAGGCTTGTTTCCATTCAGCATGACACTCGTTCTCGTTGCACCATGGTAACATAAAAAACTGTTATCAATAGAAACAGTATTTTGAACTACACCATATTTAATTTTGCTGGAAACATCACCATGTGTACCAAATATTTACCATGGTAGCTCAGTCTGGCAACACAAGAACCTTTGGAGCAACAATGGCCTAAATTTTGTTTTCAGGTTATCAAACACGTTGGTTTTCCTTTAGAAACAGTTGGTACTATATGCGCTATCCAGCAGAAAGGATGATAGACTGGTCAGACGCTGACTCAGACTGTTTAGGGATGGGAGGCTACCTCGCTTCCATTGCAGATACTCAAGAACATAACTTCCTGACTATTCATGCAGGAATGAACCGTGTGTTCATAGGTATGAGAATACGCCAACACCAAAATGTTAAATTATATCGATTCATATATACAGCAAAAAGAGTACATATCAAAACATTAACATACAACTTTATCATTAATGTGCTAATTTTATCTCTCATTGCCGGTAACAAACTGGAGTATGTCACCAAACGTTCTGATAAACACCTATAAGGAAATCAGTTTAGTTTGACAAAAGTACTGTTATTTCATATTGGTATTCAGTCCGTGTGTGTGTGTGTGGTGCTCATTCTTCAAGCGTTTGGCAGATCTTGCAGCATCTGGCTAATTCCATAAGTATCTCATACTACCAATAACAGTTAAACTTTAAAGACCGACACAAATAGGTTTGTTTACATGGCCATGGGAAAAGGAGTCTTCAATATCTAGCCCTGACGTGAACAGGGTGGGAATTAAGATACTGTGGTCAAGAATAATGTTTCGTATGGTAACAATTTCTATCACAGATTAATACAGTATGGAATATGCCATACTATAGGTTAGTTCACCCATCCATTATAAGAGTGGAGTTAATAATAATAATAATAATAATAATAATAATAATAATAATAATAATAATAATAATAATAATAATAATAATAATAATAATTATAATAATAATAATAATACAATATATATCACAGATTAATACAGTATGGAATATGCCATACTATAGGTTAGTTGTCCCATCAATTATAAGAGTGGTAGTAATAAAAATAATAATAATGACAATGATGACACTTCTACTACTACCACTACTAAATCATAGATTCCGTGGTTTTATAGACTAAGCATGAAACTTTTGTCTATATAGCATGTTGCTTACTTTATCATATTAACATTAGAACTACTACTACTTCTACTACTACTACTACTACTTCTACTGTTACTACTACTACTGTTACTACTACTACTACTACTACTACTACTAAAAATAATAATACTGATAATAATCATCATAATCATCATCATTAATGCTAGTTATTTATACATTTTTTCACAAACAGGTTTGTCCACCTTTGAAAAACAAACCATGTTCCGCTGGTCAGATGGTAAACCTTATATTTTCTCTGACTGGGCCAACTCCGAAATTATTGTTAAGAAGGTAAACTGGGAACCAAGTTCACTGCCTAGTGATAAGTGTGCGCTCATGGACATGGACGGCTGGCACTTAGTACCATGTAAAAGACCACTCAGTGCCACCTTCTTTTGTGAATTTGATGAGGATTTAGGTAATTTAATCTCCTTTAATTCTTATGAACCACATTTATTTTTACAGCTGGTAGGTTGACTTGTTCGTGCATGGACAGTGCATCAAAAGCGCACTGTAACGGCTACGTACAATTATGACAAGACTAAGAGGTTGCCTTAAAGATCACCCTAGTTTCTTTGCATGTTTAGTTTGTTTTATGAGAGTCATTAAAGAAATACAATGTATTTGATGAGAAGTACTTCAATAATTTTATCAACCAATACTGGGCTTTTTCCTAATAATTGACTTACATTCAGTGTGTCACTGGTTCCATATAGTAGCTGTGGGACAATCGTATTGGAATGAAAGTTTCTTTTTATGTTCTGTTGGGTTTGCCCACTCGGACCTGCTTGTGTACGTATTGTGAGGTAATAAGCAACAGTTGATAGTAAAGAAGGGAATCAACACAAGTATGAAATTATTAGACTGCACATGTACAGGCATATCTGTACATCGATCTTAGTTATCTGTGTTCCATTTATGTTAGTGTCTTCATCTCGATATCTAAGCTTGTCTCTTAGACTTTCTGACATACTCCTGTTAAAACCACTTTCGTTTGTAATATTATATATATATATATATATATATATATATATATATATATATATATATATATATATATATATATATATATATATATATATATATATATATATATATATATATATATATATATATATATTTACTCATTGACAAACGGAATCTAAAGATCCATTTCAATCAGAATTCTGCAACAGGGAAAATGACAGAAAAATCCAGTATTGTAACCAAGATATTTGTATTCAGAATGCAGGCATAAAACGAGGTTTGTTCTCTACAGCCCTACATATCAACACAAGTATAGTGTTTACGGAGGAAAGAGAGTGCTTGGATTTTATGTACAAGTGTGGATCAGGCGAGTGTATCTGGGATTCCTACGTCTGTAATAATCAAATGGATTGTTATGATGGATCAGATGAATTGGCTTGCCAAATGATAGGTATCTAAACAGTTATTTCCAATATTTTCTCTGGTGCCTCAATTATGACCTGATGAAGTCAAATACAGAGTTTGTTTTCACTGGCATAATCATTTCCATACTTAGTAACAGAAAGAAAAATCGATGTATATTAATTAATTCTAACTCACGCTTCTGAATTTTTTTTAAGAATCATTGTTGTTCGAACAACACGATATTTTCGGACTAAATTTACAGGTCCAGTTGCCTTTTCATGTGGAGATGGAAGTCACATTCATGCATCTTTATACTGTGATCTCAACCAGGACTGTGGAAACAATGCTGACGAAAATGGCTGCGGTAAGTTGTGTGACGTGTAAATGACGCCGTATGCTATGTCACCAATAAATTGGTTATTGTACGCTGTAAAGGTATTTTGGCATCGTCACACTGAGGCATCGTTCTACATGTTTGATGCAGATATAATAGGTTTCTCTTTCAGTCAGACGTTTTCAGTACTAAACTCCCTCTCACTTTTACTTCCAATTCGATGTGAAAATCGTGACTACCACATTTGCTGCATTCTATCAGTTTGACTTTTAATTCAGTGAAATATCGCAGTTTACATAGTTGCTGCATTTTAGTGTGAACCGAAAAAAAAAATGAAATTTTTTGCGCGAAATTGACGTGAAAAGATTTATGAACGGTGTTTGCTTGTAAGTTTTGGTTGCTTAACATCATCCATTCCCAATCATATCTGATTGAATTGCTCTGCGGTTGCCCAACTGTCAAACATGCTACTGCTTTGTTGCGTTTGAGAGCCATCAATTTAAGTGCTCACTGGTGTCCATTAGTTTATGAAATTGAACTGTTGTTTCACCAAATGCATCTTTAGTGCCCTGTTCCAATAAACTGCACTTCCCGCAGCGTATCAAAAACTGGAATAGGTTCACACTTTCTGCGTTTTTCTTTTTCTGACATACATACATACATACATACATACATACATACATACATACATACACAGAGTCATATATATATATATATATATATATATATATATATATATATATATATATATATGATCGGTATATTTACTTATATTTCTGTGTTCATGCACGGGCATGTGTTTTAAAGGGAACGTTTTCCCTGAAAGTAACTCAAACTTATGTCTTTGTTTATTCAACTTTAGTTATGGAAACTAATTCGACGGTTGGCCAATATTGCACTTGTTGGTAAATTGCATATCTTTTTCCTTTTTGTTTCTTCAAGTTTATGTACAATGCAATGCCTCAGATTATCGCTGTGACAATGGGAGATGTATTTCTGCGTCTAAGAAATGTGACTTTGAAAGGGACTGTGGGGATAATTCTGATGAAGAGCTTTGTGGTACGTGTGTGCTTGAAATAATTTTTCTTCTCAAACTAAATTGAGACTCACAGATGAAACATATTCGTTTGCTCTTAACTTCTTAGCTTGTTATTTACTTTTTAATTCATAGAAAATATTTTGCATTACACGAAACATCCAGACGACATCTACCACTGTAGTTTACCCTTGGTGTAAAGCTTTCCTATATTAAGTTTTTGTTGCTTCTCATTGCTACAGAATTTTTGTTCCTGATGTGCAGGGCCATAATAGGAGCTTTTGGTCGGCATACAGAGCCGATTAGGTGGAACACTTTTTTGTAGTTTCGACAAACGGCCATGACACACGCCACGAGTGCTGCTATTGGTAAGAAAAGATGACTCACTAATAATAATGTTACCAAAAGCTATTATGTTAAACACATTCTTAAATGTAAATGTACATCTATTTTCAGATGAATACGACAGAAATGTTGCTTTCATTTGTTATGATGGGTCATCTATTCCACGGAGCTATGTGTGTGATGGTGTGGGTAATTGCCCCAGTAATCCGCCTGAGGACGAAGACTTTGAAACATGTTAGTAGCACAGAAGGCAATGTAAACATATATGTGTATAAGTATGTGAATAGGAGAAAATAAACGTCTGTGCACTGATAGGCTGATGGGCCTAGATGTACACACACAAACACACACACGCATCTCATGCACACATATGAAGTTAAATGGATACATTGTATGAGGTATGTTTAAGGTATTTGCTGGCTAAACTGGAGGTTATCAGTACCGAATGGGTCAAGGTAGTCAATGCATAGTTATTTATGATATTAGTCCAGTGCCACATATTTAGTACCCAGAAGCTTCTAAATGAAAAAGAAGCACATGTCAGCCTTGCATGAAATCTAATCATACGCATTTGATATTCGTTCCAGCTGCACTCTGACAACCACACTACTCTCAATGAGTTTAATCCACGTTCATTCTGTTTTGGATATAAAAAATTACTGAGCAGGCTTTATATAGTTTGGAATGTGTAACTAGTGTAAATGTGAACATTTTGACATCCAACATTTCGCTCCTATGAAATATAATGTTGTGGTGGTGGTCTGAAAGTATAGTCCTTATATGGTCAAATTTCACACATTGTTTCACTAATCTAGTGTACCCATGATAGGGTCAGTGATAGCTATTGCCTATGTGTGTACTTTAGGCAAAGGTACGATCTCATCTAGATACCAGTGCAAATCAGCACCATTTAGGATCAATACCTCGATGGTTTGTATGTATGACATCGATTACCTTGGAAATTACAGGGGGTGCCGGGATGGATCACATTTGGAGAATTGTGGTGAGTAATGTTTACTTATGACTGGATCTTACTTCAACATAATGATGCCCTTTCCTCATGTGAGCCAGTTGTGGGCGTATATAATTTTGTTACATTGGACTCATGAGTTTACACTTTTGAACAAAAGTTGATGTGCTTTGAATTAACAGAACCATAGCAGATACATTTTGCTTTTAACCCGACCTCTCATTCAGATATCAGCATACTTATAGCCGCATCGCACCGAGTAATGCTCCCGATCTTCAGGTCCCGCACGTTTTTTGGGGCGTTCCACCCAAAGTACACTGACTCAGTCAATGTGTGATATTGAAAGACTTACTGTAGCATGTTTAGACAAATTCAGAACTGTCGAACATGTTGAAGCAAAAAGTATTTCTTTCAGTGGTGTACATTCAGGCACTAGTTGACTGAAGGTTGCATCACGAGCTGTAGAAACACAGAATTTGTAGCGTAGAATGATATTATGCAAAGCAAATCTGGAAATCCAGCACCGAATACATGATGACAGTGTGGCAGCTGGTTTTTGGGAAAAGCATAAAAAAATATTTTGCTGCAAGTCCAGCAAAAATCCTTATTATTTCTTTCCTTTTTTGTTTATAATTATTTTCCATCGCTCAGGATTTCTTTCTGTTAACAAATTTCAATTTTCCTTTTCATCTTCTGCCATATTGCACACGTTCCTCTGTAAAATTTTGACATAGGCTGCGTCAGCCCAAATATAGTAAAATGTCGTCAGTGGGTAGCTACTCAACATGTTTCAGAGCCTATTACCCGTACATGTCTCTCTGAGTAGCGGGTCCTTGTCTAAGCTAAATATTCAGCAAAGACAACCCACATAATAAAGAATAAATATGAACTTGGCAAATGATGAATTAGCTTAATACGTGAAGTTTTGCTTATACATGAAGAGCTTCATTCTGAAAGAAGAATACCTATCCAACAAACCATAATTACTAAATTTGTATAGTACAGGTTCAGATAAGAACAATTTGACTTACCCCTGAACCAATATGCACCCTTTCTAGCTGCACAGCTTCATAGTTAAACCACTCGCCAGTGTCTAACTGAAGTGGAAACAAGCTGGGGCATTATAATCAGTCCCAGTGATTGTAAAATAAACAATTACAGCTAGACCACCTGTACAAACCAAGGGAAATCCTAACAAGGACTGCAACAATGGACATCCTTCTCGTGAAATGTAAAACAAACTCTATGATTATGATGACACCTACCCCTCAAACAATTAAGCTCTATTTCACTGCCAACCCTGAGTCAAAGTATCAACGTGATGTGCAAGGTTTGTGACATTTGAGAACCTACTGTCAATTTTGAGTATTTGTTTTTTTTTTAAATTGAGTAAATGTGCATTAAGGCATGTCGGAATAGAATGAAAGTCATTAGCATATATGCCAAAAACGTTATCAAAACAATTTTGCTCAACATGATTTTAGATACAAATAGGCAAGCTTCTAGCTGTCGTCAGTAGCTACTTGCTACCTATAGCCCTTGGGGGTTTGACCAACAGAAAACAAGCTAGCCTCAAATGTCTGAAAGGTGAACATTAAAACAGAATGATGCCAAAAGATAAACTTAAGGAGCAAAATAGACAAATCTAAAAACTGTAAATTATTGTAGCCAAACTTTCTAATAATTTTTGGATATTAATAGCAAAATTATAGGGCAAGTCAGAAAAGAATGATAACAATATATTAACAATCAAAATCAGTACAAACTAGGTAAGCTTATCTTCACTGATATTTCAACAGTCAAACAGTCTGAGGTAAATCCTAATCGGTGATGAGGTATCCACAGATACTGTCCCACATTCCCAAGTCCTATGATAGGTGCCAAATGATCTTGTACAATATCCCACAGAGGTATGGTTTCAGTCACATGTGGTAGTGAAAGGGGTTGTGCTGATCCAATCCCACAGAGGTACGGTTTGGTTCCAGTGTGGTACGATATACCAGTCCATTCAAACTCAAGCTCCACACTCCACATGTACAAAGTGTAAATGGGTATCATAAACATAAGCATAAAATATACAAGTCCATCCAAGACACTGTCCACACTCCACAGGTACAATGTTAACAATGGCTCACAGTCCCAATGGCTTGATGACAACACACAGCTTCTGTCAGATCCTTCAGAGGTCTCTCCTCTCCAGTCAGGAAAATATCTGCTTTATATCTAGACACAGAAATCACAATTGTTCCAGAGGTTTCCAATTACTCACCCATCCCAGTGCATTGAGACCTGTCTGGATCCCCTCAAATGAATGTACGTCATCTTCTAGCTTATTCCATATGTTTACCAATTTTATGTGAGTCACCCAGAAAACATGCCAACTCAGTGACTCTGTAGTGACCCTGCAAAGTTATTATTGAAGTCAATGACCCGGCACACACTCAATGAACACAGTGACCTCTCCAAATGAAAACAAACAGCCATACACATTTTCTTAAGAATTTTGACCAGTTGGAACCTATCCAATTGTAGCCATGCACGATAAGAATCCGTGCAAAGAGATTTTTTTGATTCATATAATAATCAGTCAGCTCAGCCTTTGATAATACTTAAGCCATCTAGCGGCTTAAGTGAAAAATAACCTAGGTAAGCAAATAGTGATTCTACAAATATATATGCTCTAATTACGCTTTATACACCCTGATATATACAGCAGCAACAAGCAACGACATAAATGTGACATTACATATGCATTAAAAATAGTTTTGGGGAGAAAATATCACATCTCACTCTCACCTTTTTCATGCTACAAGTACAGAAAATTGCACTGATGAAATATCTATATGTACAACATATACATTTTCATTTGCTCTAATCATAACATTGGCGTGGCAGACTTCCTCCTCCCTCAACATCCATGACCGAGACAAGAAGACTGTGCAAAATTTCCCCAGCTACAGCAAAATATAATGGACAGCTTTAAACACATCTGACAAAACCAGCCTAAATACGAAAATTACATGAACAAACTTGAAATTCCACATCAGATACACTTACAGCTTGATACGCAGGTCATTGAAAAAAAGACACTGAAGCAGTAAAAACAATGAGGATACCAACATCTGCCTCTGCAGTGCAATTTGCCATACTTGCAATCAGTTCAAAACCTTCAGTGAGGAATGATAAACACCACTGCGTCAATAATTTTAAGTAAAAAATAAGTGGAATATTGGCGCCGAAACCCCTATCAACCAATAAGGGGAACCTAGGGTTAGTCAAGAAAAGAAATAACCCCACAGTGCACCTGCAAAGAGAAGATCAAGGGCACTAACCTAACAAAGACTAAACGTGGAACACAAAAAAAAACGACAAAAACAGGACACAATAAGAAGTGTCAAGGAAACATCCAGATGGTCACAAAGAGAAAATACCATAATATGAAAGCCTAGGCCCTTAAAACCGCCAGATAGAAACCTCGAATCGTTCTGCCAGGCAATTAGCTCCTTAGGAACGAGACAACCACATGGATTTAGCTGAGAATAAATGAAACACCCACGTTCAGCAATTGATATAGTGATTGCGAACTAAAGAAAATGGATAACTGTAATTCTTCCCCTTTGAAGGAAAAAAAAGTTTCCTTTAACAACAAAATTAAAAATTGCACTCATGTATATTAATCAACCTCAGCATCTCAGACCTTCTTAGAATATTCTAATGAAATGACATGACAACCACAAACTATCTAAAGGAACAGATTTGTCTTTATACCTGGTGTAGACAGTCTCACACTTTAAGACTGCAGAGACCAATGACACCGTCACTGTGACTCAGAATGATATGAAACCTTTTAAGAAGATTGACTTTATCGTTTCTACAATAACCAATTAATAATACTTGTAAAATGAATTCTACCGACTTGAAATCTCTCAAAATGACATAATGCTCATGTAGTTATGGCAAAATATTAACTTGTAATAATCTCATAATATTCAATATCCCCCTACATTACATTTTTCATCCACAAAAAGTTTGCGATTAAGTAACGTTGATCTGAAAATTCATGTCAGTAAAAAAACAACGATGCATCTATTGGACATCAATGAACATAATAAATTATTGTTGACTTTAGTCTCAACCAAAGCAAAATCTAACAAAACAATTCTTAGACATATACACCTTTCATCTATAGCAAGGGGCCAAATACATCTAGGAACATTGGGCTTGTAAATCAAGACCAGTTCTCTCACTTGTATATTCTGTGTAGGAATGAGCCATTTGTCCTCACATTCAATGATGGCTAATAAAGACGGATCCATTTTCGGCAAGAAAAGTCGTTCAAGTATCGCATATGCTTATAACGAGGGAGATAAGCATCCAACCTACTTCTCATGCTGGGTGAAACCTCACGCTTCTCAGATGTCAAAACAAGATACAGAGTCAGAGGTGTGAAATCGTTGTTATCCATACTCAACTTAGTCAATGGTCTACTATTGACAATAGCTTCCACCTCACAGAATGTAGACAATATGCCATTCATCAAATTAAGGGTATGTGGTACTGAAGCCTTAAAAGCCTCTTGAAAACACCTACCAATCAGTCCAATGCACCACCATAATGCGGGCTTCTAGAGAGAAAAAAATTCCATTCAATACCCTGTGGAACAGAAAACTGTGTTACCCTAGTCTTTGCATGATGCTTGAAATCTTTCCTCAATTCAGCTTCATCTTTAACTATTTTGTTCCCTTGTCTGATTATACTTTAATAAAGGGGCCTTTGCGAGCGACAAAATGCTTAAAAGCATTAAAGAATGCATCAGTATCCAAGGAGCACAACATTTCTATGTGCACAGCTCGCTAGCATAAACATGTAAAAATGCACCCATAACTTTTCCTTTGACAACTGCATACTTAGTCCAGTAAGGACCAAAGCAGTGTACACCAATCATGGAAAAAACTTGGCATCAATGGCTGAATTCAAAGCGTTGGCGAACCAGCCTTTTTTTGTTCCATGGGTTTTTAATACAATTTCATACATATATCACACATGATCGTACCACAGATTGGACTACTTTTCTAGCCTTTGTGATAAAAAATTCAACTATTTATGATTGCTTTAAAGACTCCCAAATGAAATTAATAATTTTATATAAATACACTTAGCCATTTATATTATTTCTTTACCTAGGCATTGGTTCTGCTACTCTAAGGATGCAATCCTATATCTGACGCCTTGAGCCGGTATGTAGAAGTGTGTGCACTTTCTAGTCGTCTCTGCAGCCTTAGGAAGCACCATTATTTTCTGGCCCGAAGGGACACCATGCGCAATTATTCTTTCCTGGAATGTTTGCGCTTTTTGGTATTTCCCAACTTCTTGAAGAAAGTCTCCGCTTTTGTGGCAACTATGACCACTACCAATGTATCATTTAACATCATTCACTTCCCCCCCAGCAAGTTTATATCACCTGTTTTTATAGGTCCTTTGGTTTCGTTGCATTGATCATCAAGTACGTTGTCATTTAAGAACATGTTTGCACTTGCATTGAATAAAGAACCATTTGGTCTCATCACAACGACTGGCTACAGTTGCATTATCAGCATTCCTACACACATCTGGAAAATCAGCGCTGACATTGCTATTACCAACGTCGAGTGGCCCAGAGCCGTCATTGCTTGTATAAACAGATGACTGTCATTGTTACTCTGTATAGAATCACCGCGATCTCTGTAATTTTCCATGTTTACATATGTCACTTTCATTTCATAATGTTGCCGACTAGGGCAACGAGCCGCAAAGGCACCACTCACCAAACATAATTTACAAAAGCAGGGGTTGCTTCTTGTTGAGATGCATACCTGATGCAATCCTACAACACCATGTAGTTTGACGTTATGATTCTTTTAATTTGGACAGGGTCTAGTGTCTGCTTGGAGCCAAGGCAAATGCCTTGTGGAACAAACATGAAATTCATTTGAATGCCTTCGCTAAAACCATAGAATATGTTTGCATTTCGTATCTGCTTTGCTGATGTTGTTTTTATTGTTGTTGTTTCATAGCTTTATTCTGCAAGACATTTGGACGTTCTGCTGACCCTGTCGCAAGCTTCCTGACTTGATGTAATTCCAAGAATATTTTACCGTTAAGCGAACTTCACCATAGGAAATAAGGAGCATAACATACTAATTTCTCTTTTGTCATCTGAGATAGTTAGTGATGTATTTAACTGTGATGAGGTCGGGCCAAATCTCCCGTATTTTTGGCACTAAATACTTCAAAACTGCGACAACAGTACCTGCATTATGGAATTTCTTTTCGGAAACAACAACAATGAGTTTATGCTGCAAATACATCTCTTACTCTTGAAATCAAAGATCACCTTGGGAAGAGATGCGGAATAAACACTCTGTACTTCTGTTTATATGCGCGTAAGACTTTTGACAAAAATGATATGGACGATAACAGGGCCTTGGGGTAGATATTTTTTAGTCATTTAATTTCTTTAAATTGCATAGTGATGCGCCCTATGTGCAGGCAAAATTCTTATATGTCTTTTATGATATCACTGATAAATATCTGTGTTGTTTGTTTCTTTTATGTCAATTAGAATTTGTGATATTCTATTCCTTTTTCATCTTTTGTGGCTTCTATTTCACAAGTGGAGATGATAATCATCTCGCTAGATAAGCTATTCAGCATTTGAACCTTTTGGTCATTCGCTCGTGGCTTACAAACCACATCTTGTGGAGTTTTTTACCATTATCCTCACAAACGTTTTTGTTTCAGTGCTAATGTCGATAGCAGTGGCACAAGCAAGTCTTTCGGCTGCTATAGGATACAGACAATATCCATTTGGGATGTAACATACAGAATGTGGAAAGTCTTATCCTGCCATTTGCATCTTCTACTTTGAACTCAGCACAATTTTGTACTCAGAATCTGTTTCTGGCTACTGTGTGAGCTTTGTGAGGTAGAAAGTAGTTATATTCTATCTTTCAAAACATTTGTCAATTTGTTTTTCTATTTCTTGTATAACAGCTGTTATTTGCGGCCGGTAACATTGGAATGTAATAACCGACATTAATTGTCTACATTGGCACCACTCACTTAACTTATGCATCTTGCCCGCTTTGGGAAAACCAAAGACACAATGTTTTTCATGGTTGCCATATAGTAAACACATAAATAAACACTTCAATGTAAAATTGAGATGAAGTAGGAATCAGAAGTAAGGATAAGCAACCTATGAACATGGAGGTACATACTCAGTGATTCTAAGGCATATAGAGGTTGGATAAAACGTGATTCAGGTAATGAACATATGAAAACTTCGACAAGATGGTACCATCCGACACAGCATCTGTTTTTCAAAATATATTTTATGAGAGCATGGTACAGATAACTGAATATGTCCAGAGTTTCTTGTATTGTACTGGTGAACGGAAGCTATAAAATCAAATAACTCTGACAAGTAAGAGAGTAAACCCATGTAAAAATAGCACATACGAATACATGAATGAAGATGATTTCTCTGTCCGACTTTCTCCTATTTCAAATCATGCGATATGATTTTAACATGTATTCGTGCCGGGCACCCAAACATTATTCTCTTAGCTCTGCTTTGTATTTTTTGCAGTCCATCAAGTACCTATTTAGCACAGCACCCCATATTGTTGACCAATAGTATAAGTATGGTAACACTAATATACTCTATATTGTTATTCAGAATTCCTGTATGGTCTATGACAAAACATGGTTTAATATACATATTAGCCAGTTCAACGTGAAAATCAATGTATTTATCCGCTCGCTATAATCCAGATGTTCATCAAAGACAGCACCAGGTTATTACTTTTTTTTTGCCCCTGTGAAACCAGTTTACCGGCAACAGAAGTATTTAGCTCATGACCCTAATTTTGAGGCAACAGGTGCTGTGCTTTGACTCCATTATCACACTGTTTGTTTCATCTGTGTTTAACCTCAACTTGTTGGCATAAAGCCAGTTGTTAACAGAGAGAAGGTGAACCTGGATATTCATGTTGGCAACATTGATATCAATATCGGTGAAATTATCTCGAACCCCCCCCCCAAACATACTGACCTAACAAAATTCCAAACATGAAAGCAAATGGTTCAGATAAATAGGAAATGGCAGTAGTCTTAAAGGTGAACCCTGTGGTATGCCAGTTGTCACCTTTTCGGGTGGGGATAGAGTGTGCCATTTGTGCATGCTATATGGATTCAGATTGAAAGATACGCTTTACACTATGCTAAGCAACTGTTTCCAACATCTCAATGCTGGTTTTTGGAAGAAAAAAATTATGATCAATGGTATTGAATGTCTTGTGTAAGTCAAGTGTTATCATCCCCAAAATGTTTCTATCGCATATGTCTTGATACAACTGTTAAATAAGCTGTGAAGAGACTTTTGTGTGGGGGTGTTTTTCAAACAGCTCTGACTGGCTTACATGCAGAAGCTTATTTTTGGCAAGGAAATCACATATAATTAAAGTGTCAACGATTCTATAGATAAGTTACGAAATCACAGAGAGAACAGAAAATTGGCCTGTCACTTCCTGGATCGAACCTAGAAACCTTCTTGTACACGATGATATAGTCTCGCAGATTTCGAATCAGTAGGGACTGATAGTGATTGAAATGGCACTTGATATATGAAGGCCATTATTACATGAAATTTTGGTGCACGTATATTTCGAGGCTCGTGCGCAATAATCGTCTGGCCTAGTAGCTTTAGTGGTAGACTGAGTATTTAACATTATCAGGACTTCACCAACGGAAGCAGACTTCAGGATGAAAGATGAAGGGTTAGAGGGAATAAAATTTCGACAAAAACAATAAAGAGGAAATTGAACGAAGTTGTATTTGTTAAGCCAGTGTTTCAATGCATGTAAAAATCTATTGAATTCATTGCCAATTTCTGGAGGGTCAGACACAAATTTCTCGTTTTTTTTAAAACCAGTAATGTACATGTCTTTCCGCTCAGATAGAAATTTCTTCCAAGTAAGACTACATTGTATTTTAATTACTCTTGAGATGGTTTATACCATGACTGTAATATTTCACCTTTACTTTCGAAATTATGGATGTTACCTTGTTTTTATACCCTTTCTACGTAGCCCAAATATGAATATCACCTGTCAGCATCGCTGTCAACTCATTTGTTTTTTCACATTGGAATTGAAAGATGGATGTTGATGTTTTGGCAATTCTGGAATCTCTTTGCTGTCATTGTTGGGTTTGGAATTTATGAATATGGATTATGTTTTTCTGTACTCTCTGATCTCATCACATACTGTTGCTGCTTTAATGTGCGAAATATCTGTGATGTGATCTGTTGAAGAATGTTTACCTTTAAGCCATATGTAGTCACTCTTGTTACAACACTCAAACCATTTGGATCCACCAGACACAAAAATGGATCAAATTAAAAAAAAAATACAACAAAAAATCCAAACCAAAAATAAATAAATAAATAAATAAATAAAAAGATATACCCCCCGAAAAGAAAAGAAAAGAAAAGAAAACAAAACACCCCCCCCAAAAAAAACGCTGAACAGTAGTTCTAGGGCATGTATACACTGTGTTAAAAAGGAAAGGTTTCTGCTTGGCAAGTGTATTTGTATCGTCTTATTCCTAAGGTCATGTAGGCCCAATACCTGTATTCTCCTTGCATGGCATACCTTGCTCTATGTACATCACAACTTGCCATTTTCCTTGAATGCATCATTCTCTCTTCTGACAAAGTTATAGCTCTCAATGTTCACAATATCTCCATACCAACATATATTAAAACCAACAAAAGCGTGTTAAGGTGGTTTTGTTTGAACAAGTGGAGGTTTCAAAGTGTTCAATTAGTGTCAAATCAAAATATATGACCTTTAACAAACTCTAAGTTGTACTCCCAATAAGAATGTTAATAGTGCCGTTTTCATACTGCGTTGTGCACTTGTGCACACCATGATGTCAAACATAGCCGGATCCAATTGGATTTAGCATTTACCAGGAGGGGTTCTATGGCATTGAGGGGAATGGGTGCTTTCTGTCTATATACAGATATCCAGTAGGTTTGTGTATGTGTGTGATTGTCTCTCTCTCTCGCTCGCACAAACACACACACACACACACACATGTATATATATATATATATAATATAAGACCCTTTAATTTATTTGGGCTAACACAGCCTATGTCAAAATTTTAAAGAGGAACGTGTGCAATATGGACAATAGAACTTCTATGTATATAATTTAGACAGGGACAGGTTAGCTTATAGAGAGTAAAGAGTTCGGACTACGGAATAGGGTAATGACTACTAGGAAGTGGTTTTGGACAAAAAGACACAAATACAATTCTGTTCGCTTTGAACCATTGATGCTTGGTGGATAGGTTTGTACAGGCTGGTCCCCGATCTATGATTTTCAATGCATACTGGAATTCCAGGTAACGTCTTTAGTCTAGCGCCAATTTGGACTTGTTTTTGTTATTGTTATTGTTAATTTTGTTGCTCGGTGGACTTAACAATGACGAACCAGGATAATGCTTAGGGACATGATTATTGAATAATGGCAAGATGGGCTTTCAAAATTATTTTAAACCTAAAACAATCATGAACAATGAGATAAACAGTGAAAACGGTTCAGCCTTAGCCTCGAGCGCTGATTTTGGAATATATTTTGACGAAGATTGTAACTGTCTATTCTGCAAGTCACATTTCATTAAGAACAAAGAATTTCACAGTAACGTTACTAACAAGAAATTCAAATTGAGAAACCCCCGATCGGAAAATTTGGTATTATCTTGTGAATCTTCCAATATCATTTATTTGATACGGGTAAAAGGCTCTGAAACATGTTGAGTAGTTACCCGCTGAAGACCCTTTAATTTATTTGGGCTAATACAGCCTATGTCAAAATTTTACAGAGGAATGTGTGCAATATGGACAATAGAACTTCTATGTATATAAGTTAGACAGGGACAGGTTAGCTAATGGAGAGTAAAGAGTTCGGACTACGGAATAGGGTAATGACTACTAGGAAGTGGTTTTGGACAAATAGACACAAATACAATATATATATATATATATATATATATATATATATATATATATATATATATATATATATATATATTATAATGGCGTGTGTGTCCAGCCAAGACACAAGCATGGGAAGTGTTCTTCGATTGCAAATTGTTGGAAGTCTGACACCTTGAGTAAAAGGTAACGGTCATTTAGGTGTGCTATGTGGCGTCCACTCTGCTTGTCTCATTCAATAAGTTGGGTGTGTGTTTCGGTTGAAAGAGTGAGCGTCGTAATTGTTATTTTTAATGGTCATCTGCCTGTTAATTTGAATCAACGAATATTTATTACGTAAGTGCCCGCATTATTGCATTATAAAATGGCATATCAGTCAACCTGGGTGTCCACATTAGATCCTGGCCTCATGAATTGGAGATATTGTAAATAATTGCTGACATTTGGCGTACCGGACGTAAAAAGACAAGTGACAAAAATGACGTTTAACAGTTTTATAGATTTTGGCCGCAATTCTCTGAAAACACAACAAATGGAATTTCATTGAATATAACCCCATTATAGTGATGCAGGGAAGAATTACCTTGATCGATTCCTTGAAAATGAAAAGCTGATGCAGCTTTTAACACACCTGGTTTATTCATTTTTCCGTAATGTATGGTGGTCATATATTTGTATTGCGTCTACACGTAACTTTATTTACACACGCACACACAAACATATTTCATTGCTTGGCTTTTACTGACAAAACTGCGTTTACAGCTAACGCTATTTGTCCGACAACATACATCAAGTGCCCGGGAAGTTACTGTGTACCTGTTGATAAAGTCTGTGATGGAACCTGGGATTGCCCACAGAGGCAAGATGAATACGGATGTGGTGAGTCCTTATGGGTACACTGTACCGATATTAGCCTTAATTTTCACATAACACCTTGGAAACCCCAATATGATGGATTGTATATGTATATCAGCATAATCTTAAATTGATTGTAATGTGATCATAGCATGTCTGCCTTATTTAGTCTCTATGTTTACCAGTTAATGTTAACTTTGATCATCATTTCGTGGTTTTGATTATTCTTCAGGAATCAGTTACACAGATATGAAAGTATTCAGGATGATGGCGGCTCTAGAATCATAACAGGTTAAGCAAATGTAGCATTTTAACTTGAAAATTTCCTTTATTTCGATACACTGTGTCTTTCAGATGAGTACAAATGTGAGGGCATGTACAGATGTAAAAGCAAGAGGAATTGCATTATCTTAGAGCAAGTGTGTGATGGAGTTTTACACTGCCCATATGGAGACGATGAACAGCTCTGTAGTATTGCATGCCCTACAGAATGTTTCTGTAAAAGAGCCGATTTCAACTGCAGTCATATCGCTTCCTATAATATGACGTCAATGCTCATGAGATTGGGTGCAGATGCCAGGAGAATAGTATCTACTTATAATAATATGACACAGCTGGAACACATATGGAAATATCCTTACTTGTTTGACTTGAACTTGTCACATAACACAATAACAAAAGTGCAACCTGGAATTTTCTCCTATGCATCAAATCTGCGTACACTTGACCTTAGTTTTAATTTTCTTCTAAAGTTACAGCAGGGAACATTTCTTGGTCTAGGGCGACTTGATACCTTAAACATTGAAGGCAACCCATTCCTAGTAATTATCGAACAGGGAGCTTTTAACGGACTTACATCATTGCGTAATTTGCAGCTTATTGGCCACAATTTAGGAACATTAATAGATAAACAATTTCTTGGTTTATCATCCTTAAAAAAATTATATTTAAAATGGGACAAAATACATACCATAAAGGCTGGCGCATTCCATAACTTATTTATGTTGGAGAAGTTGGACATATCTGGCAATGACATTGTTAGTTTTGACAAATTTATATTTGCTGAGCTCAAGAACATGAAGACATTGATCAGTTCTGATTATGCGTTCTGTTGTGTTGCACCAAAGTCACTGAGGAAATGCCTACCAGAGGCTGATGTGTTCTCAAGCTGTTCTGACCTTATGGCCAGCGAAACCTTGCGAATTTTACTCTGGATCATGGGAATTTTGTCTCTTGTCGGAAATTGTCTGGTTATTGTATTTCGAGCCAGGTCTAAAGAACAGAATCGAGTCCATTCATTCTTAATCTCAAATTTAGGTGCCGCAGATATGCTAATGAGCGTTTATCTTCTGACAATAGCTGTCGCTGACCTTGCATACAGAGGACGCTATATTGAACAAGACAAGAAATGGCGCTCATCCTCAATTTGCAACCTAGCGGGAATAGCAGCATCAACGTCAGCTGTTGGATCGCTGCTTATGCTTCTGGCCATTACTTTAAACATATTCAATGCCATAGTATTTCCCTTCAGTACCTTCAAACTACAGAAGGCAGGAGCTGCTCTTATGGCCATTGTGGTATGGTTTCTAGCTATTTTAATAGCTATGTTTCCTATTATATATTATCCTTACTTTATGGGGAAATACTATGGGCGTTCTACAGTCTGCCTACCTCTACATATTACTTCAGAGAAACACACAGGCTGGATATATTCCTTTCTGTCTTTGTCCGTAATTCCAATACTGGCCACTCTGGTGTTAATAATATCTTATACCTGGATGTACTTATCTATAAAGAAGACCAGTGCTTCTGCAGGCAAGAGGAAGTCACAAAATGTGCACGTATTTCGTCAAATGGTTTTAATTATTCTGACCGACCTTTGTTGCTGGATGCCAATATGTATGCTAGGCACGTATAAAGTAAAACAATGATTTGGGGGTTTTAACACAGGTGTCTATTATTGATAATACCGAGAGACAATAGTCCTTTAAAAAGCAATTTGTGTTCTTAAAACAATGTGTGGCAGCAAGACAGCAAAAGCAATAAAATAATTGCCGACGCCTTTCTTATTATGTCGAGTATATGCCTTATTTTGCCAAATAAAGGACAGTTCGGTCTTTTTGTCAAATTTACGAAATGCCTTGTCATGTGCAGTGGTTTTGTCTCTCGACATTTCGTAGGTTGTAGGCCTATCTTTCTATTTCAGTATTTGTCTGTGGTACGCTCAATGGTCATGTAGCCCTCGTGATATTACATCTGATTTTTTTCATCAGTAGCAATATGATCCCTGGTTCGTCTTCTGTCAGATTATTTCTATAGATGGAAGTGTACAAGAAAGAAAGAAAAAAAAGTCATTTATAACCACTTATTATTGAATGATTTTAGTTCTTAACATGTACATTTTCCTTTCGCACTTTGTCTTAGTATCATCAGCAAAGGGAACAGTAAATCACGTGGTACCCCAGAAAGTCTTTTTTGGCCTGAATAAAGGATGTGCTTCTCAATTATGATAATCTGAACAGAGAGAACAGATCATTATCTTTGCTGGACGCTACTGTATATTTAATGATTTTGCCTGAAAACAAGTCTGCTTTGTGGCTGCTGAGGGTTCCTTGACACATGATCAATCAACCGTGACACTATTTAAGGATGTATTTTTTAAAGCCATAAAATTTCATCGGAGATATTTCCGATGATATCAGGTGCTTGCATGTGTCAAAAATTTGTGTCCATAATAAAGGTGAACTTGGCAAAATCTTCCATTTAGCCATGGTGAAAGTATTTTCATTAGCTGTTGCTTTATCAAGGTATATCAATTAACCATCACGTGATGAGTAAAGGCACATTTGATAGCTGCATCAGCTTTAAGTATAATGTTTTTTCTGTTAAAAAGCTACTAATGTAAGTATTCCCATGTTGAAATATTTTGAGACACTGCATGTATCAAGATGTAAAATAATAGTAGTAGTAGTAGTAGTAGTAGTAGTAGAAGTAATAATAATAATAATAATAATAATAATAATAATAATAATAATAATAACAATAATAATAATGATAATAATAATATTCATAATAATAATAATAATAATAATAATAATAATAATAATAATTAGAAGAAGAAGAAGAAGAAGAAGAAGAAGAAGAAATCATAGGCAGATTCCGTAGTTTTATAAACTAAGCATGAAAACCTTTGACTGTTTACCTATGATACTCATTTTATCATATTAACATTAGAACTCTTAAACACATCACAAATATGCGTTTTTTTACAAACAGAACAATACCAATGAAGAGCAAAAAGGAATTAAAAACAAACTCGTTTCAGTAGGCAAGAAGACAATATATTCTGAATATGTACACCCCTTAACATCTGCAAACCAGATATATTTGCTGACGAATCCTTTATATCGAGTATGCACCTTACAGTATTTAAGGGTGCCTGACGAACTAGTGAAAGTGTACATTTGAAACAAAAGATATAACATTTGTCCATATATATATATATATATATATATATATATATATATATATATATATATATATATATATATATATATATATATACATATAAGCTTCAGATGGACCATTTCTTAAATAAATTGCAGTATAAGGGAGACCACACAAATGCCTAGTATAATTGCTATAATCCTGACAAGCATATTTAAAAAGAATTTTTTTTGTGTCCCGTCAACTGAGTATCCTATTAAGTAAGCATTTATTTTTTCAGTATTATGGTGACCATATATACATATATAAGCGCACAAAGATGAACAGACTTAAGGAGACCAGTGTTTGATCTCCTTAAGTCTCCGGTTTGCCTAAGTCTGTCTTTTATATTCTGCAGCATTATTAAAACATCTCTCCAGTAGATTTTCCTTGTAACAACCTTATACTTCTTTTGGAAGCAACAGTTCCAAATTATTGCATTATTTTTGAAGAAGCAAATTTTCACATTTATCATGCGGTGGTTTTGTTGCCTAATAATGGTTTTACCCTTTCTGATTTGTGGTGTGTTTTAGAGTGTTAATGTCGTCAGGTATGTGTTTGTTCAGTCTCAATAACAGAAGCCTGGGAAAAAGAAATTATCAATCTGCTGCAGCAAAATTATCATAGATAATTTGGTCAGTTTTTCAAACACTATAGCCACCATCGTATTGCATCCCGATCAAACATTTAAAAGTGAATATAACCATTTATTTAATGACAAATATGTTCACAAGTTCAATATATTGGAGTGCAAAATACATATACCTGAATAGGATCCCTCTAGAATGAACGACCTCCACACTTGCTTCTTGACATGCCATTTGTCATGTTGTGCACAGTACAGTATAACAAGACCTGTCCCTTCAGGGCTGGAGCCACTATATTAGAAAGCGTAATATGGGCATATTTGTCCGGATGAAAAAGTCACAAACTAGATCTTATAGACTGAGGCTCGGAAAGTTTGTAAAATATCACTGATGCATGACGAATTGGAGAATATTATTTCAAGCCAATTGACTCCTTTTACAGAACCAGCAAAGCAAAGACTTTTCTCACCTCCAGCAGACTGGAGAGGGCCTTGCGGGGATGAACACTTGTGGGCATAGGGTAACGCATGTTAAAAGTACCAATCTTTAAAGTAAATTTGAGATCAATTATAGAAACATTAACATAAATTGTAAAACTTTTTGATTAGTATACCTCTCAACATCAGTAATGTACCGGGAATTTTTAATTTGAAGATGTGAGAAACTTTTTACAGGCAAAATCATTGAGACCCTCATACGGTAGTCCCTTTCTGTCTACTGACCACCCACACTTGCTTAGATGTCAGTTGGTTTCTGACACCTGTGGGGTTAATCACCATAGTAGTTTGTGAAAGCTTTAAACTGAATACATTTTGGCAGTCTGTGCTCATGATTCCACAGCATATGGCTCTGTGGGATATTACCATTCATACAAGTGTGGTGTTTCAAGGGCAAAACACCATTGTTTCAGTTATGGCAGACACGTCACTGATTAGGCAAGCTTTACTGCCCTAAAGTAGTCTTAACCTATTGTTATAAGTTCAACATTTTATGAAAGGTTTCATGAATAGTTTAGAGGCCATTTTCTTGCCAAGATATTCAAGTTATTTTACCATGTAAACCTTGCTCTGTGGAAAGTGCGTATGTTCAAACTATCCAAGCAAGTAGTCTTACCCCAGCAAAGGGGCTTTCTGTAGGCATTGGAGGTGAGAAAATCACTGGGCACATTAAGTCAATTACCCACATAGTTTTTGACACCTACGCACTGAGTACATTTTGACAGTGAGGAATATCTGCTCACTACCATGCAGCAGCATAGTCAACAGTGGCTACTCACCAATGATTTATGCATGTGCACACTCTGAAAAGATCAACTTAGAACAAGGTACTTGCTAGCATTTCACTGAGGAAATGCAGTTTGTTTTCCCAAAATTGTCCTCATATACTGTAATAAGTTTCCCTTTTCTCATTGTTGTGTAAACATTGTTGCAGCTGAGTTGCCACACTCTTTTCATATGCACAGCTATCTGAACATGTATTCATACTTTCCCATCACCCGAGGTTTGTTCCTGGGTAGGTGCCCATGTTAAAAATATACAATCAAGCAGGCTTGCCCCCCAAAGGGGATTCTCTTGTGAATGGAGGCAAGAAAGCAGTTGTGCACAGTGGCTCCACTTGTGGGGGAAAGTCCTGAATTTCTCAAAAGTGCAAATGGATGAAATACTCACAGTGATCAAATGAGGGAAAAATTTGTACCAGGTGAAAGACATTTTGGTTGCGATACAACTTCATTCTCTGCCCAGCTCAGGTGGCCAATTTTAGATTCCATAATATTGAAAAGCTGTTTACTATTATTCGTATCTTCTGGATCAATTTTCAGGGTTTGCTTCACTTGGAGGAAATGTTCGTCTTCCTGGAGAAATCTATGCTTGGTTTGTGGTATTTATTGTGCCCATCAACTCAGTGTTGAACCCATTTATCTACACAATATCCCCGATTCTTCAAAAGAAGAGGTAAGTAATAAGTATATTTATCTGATCAAGTTGTCCTTAAAGGTCAAATGACAAGCTCAAATTTGCTATTAAATTTGTGTTTTTTCGATGCGAGGCCCCTCTAGTAATCAACAGTTACCACTTGAAGTAAAAAATATGAACCAAATCTGTCAAAAAGCGCTTTTTTGGCAGCCTCAAAGATGGCCATCGTTCCTGAATATTTTGGACACGGCCCGCTGGAGCGCAGCACAATTGTGACGTCATTCTTGTCATTGGGGTCAAGTACCCGGTGGCCATTACTGTATTGATTGCCGGTTGCTACAATAGTTCCCGGGCAGTTATGGTGTATTGCACTGCCGTTGGTTGTACCAACGGTACAAACTTCGGTGGAAGTTTCTATAAGTTTCCAAGAAACAAAAAGTTAAGGAAAGCATGGACGACGGCGATCAAAAGAGACGGATTTAATCCAGACCATCACACGCAACCAGTGTTGTGCAGTGACCATTTTGCTCAAGACGCGTTCGACGAGAAACCCAGAGATAGCACGCAAACTTGGAATGCAAGTGCAGCTGAAGAAGGATGTAATTCCAACTCTTCATATTTAGAACACTCCGAAAAGACAGGGAGATATCACAGATTCAGAATGTCCGCCGACGAAGCGAAGGCGATCGAACGCACTGACCAAACGCCAGAACCTCGCGGTAAGTACAGGCGACACACAGTAGCGCTTGTCCATTTCTGCGTTCTCATTGAGTCCCGGGGGGGTCGCTTATCGGTGATGGCCAATTGGCGCCTGTAATTCACAACGTCCCATGTGTATTCATCATCAAACGTTTGTAAATTTGGCTGTATTGCAGTAAGTTATGGTAGTTGTATAAAATTATGTACAGTGAATTACCGGGTTAATTATTGTCGTCTGTTGTGTCGATGGTCTCAATCTGAACGTGCACGAATGAGTTGATTAGAGTGAACAATAAATATGTTTATTTGGCCATAGTTACATTTTGTGTGTTGGGTTTTGTGCTCGTGAGTTGTGGTTATTATTGAAGTGACAGTTTCATCATGTGTTCATACACTACTGACTTTTTTATTTTTATGTTTAGCTAATTGCAGAACACGACCAGGCCATAGCAATAACCGGTAACTGAAGGGACACAGTAAGCTGTATTTGAATTCAATGGGGTAGGCCTATCAGACAGAGCAAACTGGTACTCAATTGCAAGGGACAGAGCAAGTTGTACATAGTTCCAATGCGACAGACCCACATCTATCTGCTCCTATCCATGTGGACACACCAAAGGTTATTATAATTTACATTATGCCAGTCCAGATAAGCATGTTTCAGTGTACAGAAACAAATATAGTTTTTATGACCATTCATTTGTGGATAATCAAAAGGTTTTTCTACTAGGAACTGCAGAAAACACTATTTTTACTTTCAAGTTAGTTACTTGATAAATGTAGATATAGTGATTTGTGATAGTTACATAATGGTATAACATTTTTCACTCAGTAACAACAGTAGGCAAGCAAGTGCCGAAAAAAAGGGGAAAAATGTGAAATAAAATGCTTCTTGGTGCACAATCACCTTTTTATTATTATTATTATCATTATTATTATTTTGTTTTCATATCATGTACATCATTTTGCAGTCCCATGGTACTCTACTTTTATTATAAAATAGTTATGTTTTTTTACACACCTTACGCCTGCAGAAAGCAAAAAAAAAAAAAAAAAAAAAAAAAGAAAGAAAATGGCAGAAACAAAACCAGGTATCTTGAGAAAATCTTTATTACACTCACTTGAACACATTTTATTCGAGACAATATTGCACCAATATGTATTTACAGTAGATGTCAATATTAATTTTAATACAATCAGATGAAAATACATTTATTCCATTCACCAGCTGAATATTTCTAGTGTAATTACAGGTTGCTATCGGCTTGCCTTCACTTCAACGAGAACAGCAGACATCAACAGGCAAGGGCCAAGGATGGAGAGCTTCAGTACAGTGTGTCTTTCCCCAAGGCAAAGAAGGGAGCCCCAACAATGAGGCCGATGACAGGAAAATGTGCATAAGGTACGTGTAAATATATCTAGGGGATGAAGCATTGTGAACCAAATATAGTAATATTTATTCCAAATTTGAATTACTGGAAAAAGTGCACATGTTGATCAGTATTTTGGAGGCAAAGGTCCTTGTGCTTTTCATTGGTAATATTATGGTAAGTTGAGGGTCCATTTTCTGATACTTGTGCATCACATGCAGTATGGTCAATTTATTATCGTTTTTTTTACAGCATGTGTTCAAGAGCTCACGGAAGAAGTACTGCGATTGAGGACACAGTACCCGAGCTACCGACTTGCAAGGCAACTCGTTCTTCAACTTCAACAGTCCGAGCCCGTAATCCCACCTATTGCAAGCCAATACGAGAGGCCTGACAAAGCAAAGCTATCCGAAGAACACTGGGCCCGGTTTGACCACTGACTTAGAATGGCTTTCTGAGGTAGAATCCCTTGTAAGTCTGGCTTTCTTCTGGGAAACTACCACGAATGACGGAACACTGCGCAGGCTGGATTGGAATCCTGTTCCCCTTTCCAAACTTGCCCCAGATCCAACTGGTGAAGGATCTGTAAGCCACGTAGCGATAGTATAGACTATGCAGAAGTACAGTACCCACAATAATACAAAGTTGCACTACAGTGAACTGACTCTGAAAAACATATGGTTTGTGACAGTGAAATGAAAATGTAGTTTGCTACATGGCTCTTGCTTTCTTGATTTTCTAAATTGTACAAGTGGTGCTGTAGACAGTGACTTGTTATATACTTACTTGTGGATTGGCTCATCATCCCCAACTTCACCATACTCGTCCAGGAATTCCCAAAAGGACCTTTGTAGGGCGTAGACGTTTTGGCAGTTGCCATGGAATCCTGGGTGTTCAGTAATACAGGCCAGGCGTAGTCTGTCCATTTGGGCTTTCACTGGCAGATAGTTCCAGCAGCACTTCCTCTCCTCTTTTGTCTCCATTGGTACACAATGTTTACACTTGCACCTACAGAAAAAAAGTGTAAATATTGGAAAATTGTACATACTGGTCAGAGATCTGATGAGATAACCAGAATAAAATGTGATTTTGTACACAAATGTGTTTGTTATTCCAAATACCTTGGTGCACAATCAGTAACCTTCCTATGGAAAGGTCTAAGTATGGTTGATATATAATTTGATAAAATGTATTTTATATTGTATTCACCAATAATAGTATCTTGGCAAGTATATGCCCCACCCTCATCCTACTTGCCCTGTATATTTCCTTTGCTTCACGAGAGATTAGATTACAGATGACATCCAAGACTGAACTAATATTTTATAACTGATGGTTCAAAAAAAGTAATGCTACACCAAATACTTCTGAATTTATACATTCATGATTAATTTTGCTTTTGTTTCAAATGATCTATATGGGCTGTGACTAGCCATCAACTTTAGGCATACAAAGAAAGATTTGGCAACATAAATTTATCTTCTTCAACAAAGTGGAATGGAAAGTGTAATATTTTAAATGTTTGAATTACAAAGTCGATCTTCAATAATGAATTAATTCTTGGAAAGTCCCAGCAGTTTTTCAGAATGTTGGCTGTCAGACCCAAGATAATTTTTTCTTTCTTTACTTGTGCTAGCCTGCCTAAAAGTGACAAAAATCACAGTTCACCACTATTTATACTATGAACAGGAAAAGGGTTTTAGGAAAGTTCTGACAGTTTTAGTGTATGGTTCAAATTGTCACAATGCCCAGTTGTTTTTTGTTTTGTTTTGTTTTTTTGGTGCAAGTCAAATCAAGAAAGTTAGAGAAAAAGAAAGAAAGCAAGCAAACAAGCAAAAAAAGTAAGACAAAGAAAGAGAATAAAGAGGAAGGAAGGAAGAGAAGAAAGAAATCTTTTCGATACTCGTATAGTCTGAATAAGCCTCAATGCCTCCTAGCTATGCATTCAATGAAAAACTGGGATTTCAAAATTGTCAGAATGCTCCCCCCCTTTTTAAAAAAATTTTTTTTTTTGCTTTTTCACTTCGCACTTTTTATGTTACAGAAGCAACAACTATGTTGAAAATTGCTACGAACTTTTCACCCATCAAGACAGTATTTGGGTGGGAAATGCTTGCTCTCACTCAAAAACCCTTTCATAAATATGGAATATATTCATAGCGATTAATTCATAGCGTTTCCTTTACCCCAGTCGTTCCTCAGCACCGTATTTTTGACTTTGCATGCGCGCCTGTGTATTCTACTTAGCCAGAACAGTAGCTGCCGTTTACCTACCGCCCCCCATAAACTAATTATCACTGTTAGCATCAGTGATTGTGCAATGCGATAAAGCGTGACCCAGTAGCCAGTCTTGTGTGGCCTTGTGTATTACTGCCCCACTCCAAGCTACTCACGATCTGTGCAGACGGCTCGATCAGATTTGACTTTTAAAAAATGTCATTCGTTTGTTACAAGTATCATCACATGCACAATACCAATGGCATCTAAAATACAGACAAACTCGAGTTTACAAACGAGACAAGGGGCTTTACTGAAGTCTTCCACGGGCACGGTACTCCCGAGAAAGGGAATGGAGAAATGCCCCAGCATACACACGTCTTTCATTGCCAGCTACGCGGAATTTGTTGATCTGTATAACTTTAATTCGATACGAAACTTTAGTGTACGCTATTGTGACCACACGACACGAGAAAAATCTACTAAACTCTGTGCGAGTGTCGTCTATTCCTCTCGCAAAATTGAGCATAATCCACATACCACGAAACATCTGTTGGGTCCTCCGGCTCTGGGTCCACGTTCTACTTCTCGGAGTCGCACGGCACCACCGCCACCTCCTCAATATGTCTCCTCTTTGCTAAGGGCTCGTACATGTATGGTTTTACTACGGATCTGAATATAACATGTGGTCCAAAACTACTCTCTTCATCATCTTCCCAACCGAACATAGGGTCAAACATGTATTTTGCCATCTTCTTTCCCACTCGCTTTGACAAAAATGACGTCACAAAGCGCGCCATCTGGCGGCAAAAATGCGGCAAAAACCTCAATAATGTTTTCAGCGGTGAGGGTGATAAAAGACGTTTTTTTTCGTATCCCGGAGGTAAAATCATACAAAAATTCTTTCGGGTTCGAAAAATGTGGTCCTGATGTACACATTAATGCTAAAATATGGGAAATGACCGTCATCTGTGACATTTGACCTTTAATGAATCTGACATGGATGTATTTTCTATATTTGGCAGAACTGAAACTTGTTCATAGCAACACATGAATTATATGGTAAAGGCATTAATGGGGAAAACTTTGATGGAATTATTTTCAATCAATGGTTCTGACAATATTGAACATGGCAATATCATGACTTACAATTTTTGTCTTTGCTGTGTGTCAGCATGGGTACGTTATAAATCAGTAACTGTGGTCACACCTGTACAAGTCATTCATTGACCAAGCATGCTTTTTTATTTATCACAAGCTACTGCAGTTGGATAATTTCCAGGAAGCATATCCACAAATGCAGTAGGCCTATCTAAGCGACAGTGTTAGCGGTAATGGTAAATGGAAATTTATCCAGCGAAAAGCCAAGAAGTCCAAGCAAGGTAGCCCATGCGGTGGAGAAAGAAGGGGTGATAATGGATTCTTTTCCACTTTGGAAAAAGCAGAGAATGAGGTGGAGGCTGGTTACAAATCTATCCAAGCTCAAATTTTTCTCTGCATGGAAAAATTCAAGATGCAGACATACATCAGCCCACATAGCAACTACAGTTTACCCAGGGAACTGAACAACATCAATGGGCTTGACGGATGTGTATTTTCATGTTCCAATAGCAAGTCCAGCCAGAAAAACCTGAGTTTCTCAATGAATGGAGTCAAACATCAGTTCCAAATGCTGTTTGGTGTGGCTCCAGCACACTGTTGTTCTTCAGGATAATGAGCATGGCATTAGATTTACTCAGCATTGAGAACCCCATTGGCCCTGCTTCAGTGTCCCGGTGTGCAATTGTACAATGCGCATAGCATCAGATTAAGGGCACCGCAGAAGCATAGATATTCATATATACATTGACAACTGGTTGATTCACACCCTATTGAGTGATGGACTCTGACTTGTTTGATGTCTGTTGTGAAGGAATGTAAAGATGGTGGGATGTTAGACAAGGTAGTACCATGAGTTGCCAGAGGCAAACTTTGCACCAGTTCTCGGAAGGTGTACCATTCTAAGTTGGCTGGGTTCATTACATGATGTGCAGAACAGAACAGGAACAGAAAATAGACCCCATCTCTCTATCAAGAAACTGGAGGATTTTTTAATGTACCTTTCTTAACAATGTTTAGAGGTTTACACAATAGCAGGCTATAGTTGTGCAATCTCTTCCTCCTTAGACATGAAAGGTGTTAGTGTCAGCTCGACCATAGTGCTGGTATGGAAAAGTGGGAAGCATGGTTTTTAATCAATGGGAACCATTAGTTGTTTCTCATCAGACTATGATCATTGGTTTTCAAACAGAAAAACATGAACACCCTTAGGTTACACTTACTGTCTTATCAGACAGGATGTGTGGTTATGTTAGCCTCTTGGGCCAGATCAAGTTAAATACAAACACCTGGCCATTCCAAGCTTGTTACAAATTCTCTGCACCTGAAGACAGCTCGTGAGGTCAGAACCATCGCTGCCTCCTGAGACGCCCAAAAGCAAGTCACATTTGGCGATTTAATTATGGCATGTTTATGAAGGTCACACAATATGTTATTGAATTTCTTCTTGATGGACCTGTCCTATCCTGAGTGACATCTGCCCACCATAAAAAGTATTCTTACACCCTCATTGTGTAAGCCATTAATCTTGTGCAGCATCCTGTGGCTACCATTTCTTCTGTATGTTGGTGCAAAGTCTCATTTTATCAATATCAATTGAAGGGATCTGTTATTGTAAGTGGAGTACTCCTTTAGGTAAATTGTCTAATTTCCAGAGGGGACATGATTTTCCTCATCTGTTGGTATATCTACCAAATATAGTGGATATGTAATGTAGTATAACACAAATCTGGGGATATTTTAAGTTCCATATTTGCTTGTTTTACTTACCAATCCATTACACAAAAGCCCACCCAGCTGACCACGCATCACATCATTCTAAGGTAGATTCCTCGTGAGAATCTGATGTGAATGGTCAATACTAAAGGCAAATGTTGAGTTCCAAGATCAGCCAGTATAGGGGGCATGGGCCTCTAGTCCAGAAAGAGTTTCCTAGAAGTTTAAAATTTTGGAGTGGATACAGTCTCAGAGAGATCATACCAAATGTAGTGGATAGATACATATGGCTAAAAATATGGCAATTGCAATAGATTACTCAATTTCCTCTTATGTTGTATCTATAAAAAATACATGATACCTCCTCTTATTGGATTAGTGTCTCGCACCAATAGCATCAAACCCAGTGACTTGAGTACCAAATTATTTTACTTTGGCGGAGTTACATTCTACCATTTCCAGCGGCTATTCCTCTTGTAACGACTACAGCCCTTTATGATATAGTAAATATGATTTTTTTTAATCTCACTCATTTTTAACAGAAAAATTTAACTAACAATTGCTCAAGTTTCAAATATAATGTGATATGATATGATATTTATACAAACTGTCATGAGTAGTGTTCCTGGTTGGATCAAAATGATTCTGGGCAGGAAACCACAGCCTCCAAAGGGAGAGTGGCTTCCTTGCACAGAATCATTGAGTCCCAACCGGAAACACACAAGAATGATGGTTTATAATTATCCCGTAATGTTTCTATGGAATATTCTGTTTGAATAAACAACAAACGATAGTTTTTAAGCAAAGAAAAGGCCAGATATTTGTAGAAAAACATAACCACCCAACACTACCATACAAGGATGAATCAGTCTATTTTTCTTGAAACGTAATCCGGCACTAGTGATATGGAAATCAGATGTGATAGCCATAGCACATACCTTTATTACCATCCCAAAGGCCACCTTATGGGATAAGATGTGATATGATATGATATGATATAATATGATGTGATATATAACATAACATAATGTACATTTACATGTATAAAGGCTGCAGGACACTTGGATGAGATATGATTTGGTGATGGTCATCCATTGCATACATTTTACAATGATAAGCTGCAAAGGACAAATTCTTGATGATTGTTGATGTTTTGGTAATACCTGTCGAATCTCTGCCTCTTGCTGTATTTACCTTGGATCTCATTGTTGCATTGAAATTAATAATTATGGGTAATGTTTTTTTCTGAACTATGTCAGATCATGTTGCTACTGTTTCCTACACAAGAAGTCCATTTTGAATTTGCACTCCACACACATATTAGAAGCCTGTGTGCATATATATATATATCTGTTTCAAAATCAGATGCACTGATATACTGTTGTGTGCAATGGCACCTTGATGGGATTGCTTGCAGTAACATATTTCTGTGTTTTTAATTCCTTGAAGGTTATGTCAAAGAATGTGTCCATGCAGAGTGCGAAATAACGCCTATGACCAATCTACAAAAACCAGCATGATAAGACCTTTTAAAACCAGAAGAGGTATGCGATAGATCCTTGCGAACAATTTAGGTTTGGCAGGCAAGCTCGTGCACACAGTGAATTTCACGTGATGTAATCTGGTAGTTACAATGACAATCATTCTTTCACCCGATAATATGCAGTATAAACTTCGGAAAAGTACTAACCAGTGGAACACAGGAAAACGTTCACTCAACTACATGTTTTTGGTGGCTTTAAATTTAAAAAATATAGCCCTTAGAGTACAAAAATGAAACGCGTGCTACCATGCTTGTGTTGGCAATTGTTGTATTAATTCATTCTGCATAAAATGAGCATACTTTAGGTGAATGCACCCTTTTTATTTTCGCTGAAAGTATGTCACAAGTTTACGACTAAGAACATAGAATGGAAGCATTCATTTCTTTCAAATATACGTATAACTCTAAGTGTTTATACAATGGTAGGACCGGCGTACAGTAGGCAGGGAATGTAAACTTACTCATTACCTCGTGACAACAATGCTTGGGAAATATGTCGAATCTTTAATGTGATAACTTTAAGGTTTGCTCACTTTCAAGTTTGTTTATTTGCATGGATTCTAACAATTAAAATGATGTGCATATAGACCATAGAGAAAACTTCAGAAGTATTTCTCTGCTTCCAGAGGCCATTGAAAACCTTGAGAACTTGTTCTTTTTAAACTGTGCACATGATACACCAACGCTCTGTGAATATATGAAGATGAAACAGTTATCAATCACAGCTGTTGCCTTCATTATGAGGAAGATATGTGTATCCATGTGTAGACTGGAACAACTACAGCTCTACCCACTGCTTTGCGGTGACAATATTCTGCTGCTGCATGATACCAAGGTTAGCCATATGGTTCTAATGTGATATAAAAGCTCCCATTATAATCACTTTGAGAGCAGAATGAACATGTGTCATTTGATTATAATTGCATACATTGTTAATTGAAAATTTGCTGATAGTAAGTAGTTCTCCTGACTGTCCATGATGAGTCAACCTTAACACTTTACTGCAGTAACTAAATTCACAGTGGTTGTACACTCACACCCTATTATCAATAATTTATGTAATTGACTGGAGCAGAGGACATTTTATTTTACATTTCCTCCTTTGTACTTGTACAAAACTCGAGGGCCACTTTTTTGGGGGGGGGGGGAGGGGTGTGTGTAAAACGCCTGTACTGGTGTTTCATGCAACTGTATCTGTTATTCTGCCATTGGGCATATATGGCCAATCCAATCGATATTTTAACTGACAGAGCCTTTCTGTTTGACCGTTGCAATTTTTTTAACCTGATCAAGATCAAGGTTAACTAAAACCAATTGGAAGCGATTAGAAATGACCCCAAAATGGCTACTAGAGGTACATTTTCCTCCATATTGAGACTGCTGTGTCAAAAATTGTTTCTTATTTCTGAGCCATTGATCATGAACATATTTATCACCCAAATCGACGTAAGCAATGTATTCTACACGAATAAACAGCATGTTGCACCAAGTGTTACGCAAAATATACTAAGGATACCCTGCCTTACATAACTCGTTATTAGTGCACTTTGGTCATATTAGAACCTTTTGCAGCTGATGAGCCAGGTAATCATGCCTTATCTTATCGTCACATCAAATGTTTCTGTGCCTTGTGTTCAGAAGTTTTTCTTGACAGGGTCCAGTACCGGCACTGTGCTATGCTTCAGCAACAACTTCATCCACCAATAACTGCAGGGAAAGCATCTTGTCCTTTGGAAGACTCCTAGCTATGATGCTTCATATTCTGCAGCACCAAAGAGATCAAGGTTCCTCACAAAAAACATGTATCCAGCTTCAGGAGCAAGTTTGTTTTTGAAACTTTGAATTTTAATTGACGGCCACGCAGGCCCTTTGCGCATTTAGGGGTACTTAGGTTCAATACAGGATATGCACAGCTGGATTATTGGATTTATGGGCCACAAAGCATGCTGGTCGCCATAGACACTGGATTCACAGAAGCGTGGTTGAGAAACATGTCTAAAACTGCCAACACATGTCTGAGTAAATTTGTGCCAACTATCAGCCACCATGTCTGCAGCGAACATTTCATATCTGGAAACAGGAAATTTACAACAAACGAAACGCCGAAAATCATTTGTCTGCATAAACAGATATGTGCAAAGAGAGGGGTGACAGTAACGTGGTAGTTGAATTTTTCTCAATAAATTTCCGCTGAAAGTCAATCCACTACTGGCACTAGTCCCTTTCATGTCCACAGGGAGAGAACGACGAACTATAACTTGGCATCTTCGATGTCATCATCATAAGATCATACGTACTGTGGTTGTACTGCACAAGGTTTATTTACCCAATCGCAAGACAAGCAACAATAAAGAATAATACTTATATGCATGACAAGGACTATATACACCTTTTTTATTTCCTTGATTCCAGCTCAATTGTGCCTGTTAACATCTACGGGGTTCACTCAAATTGTCAGTAATTTTAACTATGTTTCAGTTTATGTTTTCCCTACCCTAAAAATGGTGACTTGAATGTACACAGTAAAATTGCTCCAGGTATCAGCGTAGGATCTAATAAGATTTCCATGTTAACCATTCTGTCAACCCTAGTAGGTGACTTCTGGCAGCAGCAAGCTGTGGGGGACTGGCACTTAGTTGACGCCTGTACAATGGGCTCTGAATATCTCGTACTGAACAGTGACAACTTTGCATAGAAAAGAAGACTTGAACAAAACTTCAAAGTATTGTTGTATGCTATGATTTTTTTCTGCAATCGAATGTTGTGAATTAAAGGCATGCCATCCATTCATCAATATGATGAAAGGACGCATCGTTGAAACTAAGGTGCACGTTACATTAGTATTGCTTATTACATGAAATAAAATATTATTTTTGTAAATAGTAGATATGTGTTTATGATCTTAATTAAATGCCCATTAAATGTCATATTTTCCCTGTCAAACTACAAACTTTTAATTGGAAATATAAAATGTTAAATATGAATTTCCTACATTCAAATCTGTGCAGGCATGCATGATCTGCCTGTATAAGGGAATGGAGCATGACCAAGTTGATCAGATATATTGTAAGTATTCCCAGACAACACTGATAAGCAAATCCTGTTCTGTTATTTTGTTTGTGCCGTATTTCACTAAGTGATATAAATTTTAAATAACTGGATTGACTATGAGTAAGCAATTAATAAAATGACCTGATTGGTTGGAAATAGTGGGCAGGGTAACTGCTTGTTTCTGTAAATGAAATAGAAAATGAATGACCTCCAGAATACAACGTGAAGAATCCTGTCTGTTGGTTGACTAGTCAATATTTATGTATTGTTGATGATATGAGTTTTAATAAGACTTCATTTCTCAGATGCTAATTTATTTACTTGACTATATCCCTGCTTGATGTGATATAAAACTTTAATTAAGAACTGGTCTGACTGATAACCATAATATATTTTAATATGTCTCAGCAAATCACTTTAAGCGAATTCAAAACTAAGTTCATGATGGTCATCTATATGCTGATGCCTCTTCAATTTCTTGAGAATCACGATAACTTATGCATCTCCAATCCCCAACGTATGATGAAAATGGGTAAAATATATTACCAATACACACACACACACATATATATATGTATATATGTATATATATATATATATATATATATATATATATATATATATATATTCACACCCACCCACACCCACACCCACCCACACCCACACCCACACACACACACACATATATATATATATATATATATATATATATATATATATATATATATATATATATATATATATATATGTGTGTGTGTGTGTTGATTTCTCATTTGATTTTTCACAATTTCGTGATTCTTCATTCCCTGGAAGTTCTCTGCATCGATTAGTTTTCATTACAGTGAAACCCAGCAACCCACGTGTAAAGACCAATAAGTTTGTTTGACATAGACTCAAAAAAACATCAGTAGGTGGCTTTCGACAGATATATACTGTTCCATCAATCACTGGAAAGAAACCATAGTTCTACCGCTGCTGACAATCATTTTGAAACATACTTTCCTCTAGAATAGGAAGCAATTGTGCCTTATGTGTATGTCTGCAGCTTGGTATGCTAGCAAATAATATAGGAAAGACACATTGCTACAGCTCCAGACGTGTATCAAAGTCTCTGTTGTGACTTGTTTCTGTTGAAAGTAACAGTGGACGTGATCTCTCTCATCTTCTATTGTTGATTTCTGTTTGGTCTTTGCCTTCGGTTATGTCATCCTTCTACGGTTAAGCAACTGTCTTGGGCTTTCATGTAGCAAGAAGAGGACAAAAACTGATTACCTTCCAATGTTTTGTTGGTGGGGAGATAGGTCACTGACTAAAAAAATCTATTTCTGCACAGTATATCCGTATATGACGTTGTATTCATAACTGAAACACTAATTAACTTAAGAATTTTTGCGTTAGATCTATACCTGGAGAGACATTATTACAAGATGGATCATATATCCATGTTTTTCATCATATCCTCTCTATTTACACGTTAAGTAACACTCAGGCAATTATTTGTGTCTTGCAAGATATGTCACAATTGTTTGCAACCAAGAAACTAATGACATTTGAAACATAATTTAAGTTTTGATTGCACAGGGCTATCACATTCTTCTAAAAAAGGCCTATGTTAGCAGCTCTTATGCAGGAAAAATCGAAAAAATTAGAGCTTGCCTGCCAGCTTTTGTAATAAGCCTAAAGGGTTACTGCAAAAAGCTCTCCAAACCAAACTACCATATTTGAATTGTGCCTACATTTTTCTTTATAGCGCTATATATCTTCATGTGTGTACACACATAATCATATATGAAGCGTCAAGCTGTTGTTTAAATCGTCTGTACTGGAAACGATGTTAGAGATATTGCATTTCTGAATTGAATACTTATGTCTCAATTTGAGACTATCGGTGCGCAATAATTTCAAGAGATAAATTGATTATTTCCAAAATAGCTTGTTGAAAGTCTCTGTGAAAAGCTAAGAAGTAGTCTCATAACTATCAGGCGTGTAATTTGATATATGATTTAGACGAGAAGTCAACATGCAACATACCAGTCAACATCACAATATACTTTATTTTAATCTATGTTAGCTGAACAGCAAAGGGTAGCTTGTCTAAGCCGGACGTAATATTACCTCATATTCGTATTGTATTCGGTAGTTTTACTTACATTTAAATGGATGGTAACTGCCACCATAGTTTTATTTTTCTACATCATCCACGGGCAAGTCTACTGAATAAGCATGCCTTATTTTTTTTAATTTGCAAAGGGATTAATAAAGGTCATCAGCCAGTTTCCCAATCATTTTGTCCAAAATTAAATAACAATTTTATACCAATTTTACTTTTTCACATGAAGTTACCAGTTACTCTAATTCGACACTATCTACATGTAGTGCGGTATAAGATTGCCATGCATACAGACAAGTCATCTTTAGCTTCTATACATTTCTTTGTTTCAGCCTTACATGGTGTCAATTATGTCATAGATTTAGAAAACAAACTTATTTGGAAATCAAATGGGTAATTAAACGAGTTCCTAACAATACATACAAATAAAATGAAGTCGGTACATACAAGGTAACCATTACAGCTCCATATAACGTCACATTTATTTTTAAACCATAAAGATGTGGTGATTATATCCTGCAGTGATATATATGGGGAGATGGCAATACAGCTGCGTCCCTTTTAGTGGAGAAATACAGAATGCAGGCAAGCGCATAATGATGATACTTTTGTGTATTTGAATCACTTCTTTCCACAATAACACAACGTACTGTCAATTTACCAATGCAGAGCTTCAAATTCTGATTTCTCTGTGCTTTAGCTCCCTTCAGCAACATTAAAATCTATTGTTATGTCATGTGTTGTGTGGTTGTGTGTATTACAAAAATGACATATATTCAGCTGTTAACAGGAAAAAACCTCTAACAATCGGCACTTGGTTGAACAGTGTGAGTTCCCAAGTGTTGAATTATGGGGCACATTATGTCGTGAAAGTGGACATATATGTGTACATGCCGGAAATGCATTTCTAACCACTCCAAAAATTACTTGTGCTGGCAGAGAACAAGCACAAGATGCTAAGCAATTTTGAAATGTTGAAACATGGGTAACCAATGTTTCCTGTTGCCCTTTCTTCTTGCACTTTAGGCCATAGTAATTTGCGAGCCTGCACCACTTTGTCTAAGATATTCCTGAATCATTTATTTATCCATAATTAATAATTATTTTACCAAAAGCATACTTGTTCCACATATCAGCTTGAAAATACAAGGGAGCGTGAACATATTTATCTGTCACACTGGTTTGGGCAAGGGCATCTCTGGCCTTTTCTATGCACCCGGCATGACACTTTTTATTTAACTAAACTGATTCGTTTTATTTATTAATGATTAATAAAAAATTATATTTAAAGCACTTATGTCCTTTACATACCTTGTGGCAAATATAAATGAGCATGATATTTTTTTATTTGTCACACTAGTTTGGACAAGGGCATCAGTGGCCCTTGCCATGCACCTGGCATGAGAATTTTTATTTATCTATACTCATTCATTGCCTTTATCTATAATTGATCATTAATTTTACATATAGCATATTTATCAAACATATCATCTGGAAAATATAAGAGAGCGTGATAAATATTTATTCTAGCAAAGTGGTTTGGAAAAAGGCATCGCTAGCCCTTTTCATGCACCTGGCATGATAATTTGCAATCACTGATTCATGCCATGTGCCCATAGCTAATAATTAATTGTACATGAAGCACATATATCTTACGCATCATCTCAAAAAATAAGTGAGCATTGAATAATAAGACTAACCAAGTAGAAAATACTGCACTCCAGGACAGCTGAGTTCATGGCCAAATCACTCTGCGTGCAAAAACCACACGAGGAGTGATTCAGCCATGAACGAAGCTGTCCTGGCCTGAAGTACTCTTCACGTGGTTGGTTTTATTTTTAATTCAGTCATTATAGCTGTGGTGTAAAAAGTGACTGAAATAGCTAATGTACAAATATAACAGTTTTTATTTCTGAAACCAATTGAAATCATCTTACAGTTTTATGCATTTGACCTATACAATCAGCTCTCAGATGTACACAGTTTATGCACTCACCCAGGGAAAATGATGACGGTGATATTGATGGTGATGATGATGATGATAACACCAATAATGTAGACATATCTTTGTAATTGGAAGTCGCATGTACTCGAAGTGCGACTTTTAATTTGTCACATTCTAAGTGCCAATAAAGTAGCTAGGCCTGCTACAACTACAACTACTAGTACCATTACCAGGCCTACTACTGCAATAATATCTGGCAAACATGCGTCTGTAAAGAGACCACTTCTTGTTCCAAACTAGTATGGCGATACCATATATACACAGTGTGTACTTATCTGATTATATATGTATAATCACTTTGACTGCAATACCCTGCGAATGTCCTCCTTTGTCATTCTTTACCTTCAGTGGTGTAAAATGACATAATTTCTACGCGATAGTGAAAAAAAAATCATTGCTTTCACCAAAGCACTAGATTCTTTCTCCATGCGGGGCTGGGTGGGCTGGGTCGGAGGTGGGAGCGGGGTGGCTTCTTGGTGTGGCAAAGGGCAGGAATTTTCCATGCACATCTTGATCCCTATTTTCTACATGTACATTAGAACAATATATGTATGTATATATATATATATATATATATATATATATATATATATATATATATATATATATATATATATATATATATTATAGATTATAGCATGCTTTGTTGACAATATGAAATATATCAAGGAGCACTGGATTCTGAAAAGAAGAACGAGTGCGCTTCACTCACTCGTTCTGCTGTGTGGTATCCTGTGCAAGTTGGTGACTTCATATCATCTACAAGGCATGCTATAAAATTTCTCTCATGTTTGGGTCGATTTGTACATTTCAATAGACAAAGCAAAAATTTAGAACGACATTTGCAGAAAGTTTTACTCCTCATCAACACAATAACCGATGAAACCTGACGAGTACCGATACCACCGGCAGAGTGCTGATACCACCGGAAGAGTACCGATACATCATATCGCGGCGCTGTAGCTTTTAGACCTATGATACGGTATTTATACAAGCCTGTTATAGTACAAAAATCGACCCAAAGATTATATATATATATATATATATATATATATATATATCGGAGCAAAGTTCTGCACAGGGCTAAAACCTTAAATCAGAAATCTATGTACTTCCGTTTAAAAATGATATATTTTTTTCCTTCATAGAATGCGATCCAAGTTACACTTGCCATTGTTTGTCTAATCTAAATAGAATCAAACAATTTTGCTTCAGTGGGGGTCGATATTTCAGGCTGAGTGCATTAAATATGGGGTGAAATCTTGATGTGCAAAATGAGCGGTTGTGCTAGTGTACCTGTTAGTCATTAAAAACGCTCTATCTTCCTCGGGCAATTCATTGCCTTTTCATTTTGAGTTTAGCCTTCATGCATGCCCATGGAGTATCAGTTTTAAGTTGAAAGTAGTATGTCACCTCCATAAAGAAATTCAGGGGTCACTCGAGGTCTGGGAGACAGCTTAGGCTGCCAGCGCTATAATTGGACTAGTTAATTACAATGATCATGTTACACATGTATGCACTACTCTGAGAAAGCTATAGCCACATCTAACATTTTGACTGGACTCCATTTTTCTGATGTTTATTCTAATATTGTCTGTGCGTGTGTGTTGTGGGTGTTCTAGATAACATTTATTGTTTCTCATAATCAGGATTTTTTCACACTGCTCTCCCTACAAACGCCACCTGACTAGGCGGTGATTGGGAGGGGTTGTAACAACCCTTTACTGCTGGTTGAGTCTTCACAATTTTTTATATTCCAATTTAAACTCATGAATAGTTGTGAAATGAAATGTGGGAGGAGGGAGAGCAGGTGACATGGGCCAGGCTAGAGAGAAATACTTAACCAGCCCTCACCTCATCCCCTAAAGAACAGAATGTCCGGAATGCCTAAACATTTTTAGATCTTTGCGAATGTGGCATTTAAAATAATTGGCTTTTAATATTTTTGCCATTCCGCAGAAAATTTCTTATTTCCTTTTCCTTCTGATCCTTTACCAACTTTGGGACTGGCATCCCTGTGCCAGTGCACCATACTTTTGGCAATGCTCAAGATTTTAGCACTGCTGCTTTTCCGACATAAGTTATTTTTCTTGGTTTCCATAATCTCATTCATTTTCTGAATGTCTCTAGTACAGTCTCCCAATAATAGCTAGTCACGACACTTGGTTCATTGTAAATCCATATACCTAGAACCTTTAACATGTTTATACTGGAGGTAGAGCTTGTATATTGGTCATGTCTTTTACTGCACAACAAGATGAGCAGTTAGTTTTGTGACTATCTAAGTTTAATTCATTTGTTCTGCCAAAATTTTCTATGAGATCCAGGGTTTGTCTAACTTACTCTGCATTCTCTACAAAGATCAAGGTGTCATCAGCATAGCCTTTAACTTTATTTTCAGATTTGTTTGCAAATGTGAAGCCTTTAATATTGCTGTTGCATCTTATATTACGATTCTGCTGCCAATATGTACAACAGAGGTGGCACCCTTGCCTCACTCCTCTACTAAGCATAATATTTCTTGACAAGAAATCATTTGTGATTATTTTGCATGTTGTGTTTTTGTAGACAATGGTCATCCACTTTCCAAAGTTTTCGCTGAAACCATATCTACTGACAAAATAAACAATGGTTTATTCTGTTTATTGTCCAAGAAAACCGAGTCTTGTGTGAAGATTATGTTTTCATATATTCCTCTTCCCGGTATCCCACGTTTTTTGGCCTTTTTTCACAATTTAATCCATCACTTTTCTGACCCTTGTTGCCCAGATTTTAGCCAATAGTTTGGAATCATAAATTACTAATGAAATTAGTTTCCAGTTTTTGAGATCTTCAGTTTCCCCGTCTTTATACAGAAGTATAAGGACAGCGTCTCTTAAATTTGGTGGAAGTGTTACCTTATGGCATGCATAATTTCACACAGTAACTTGTCTTTCTTAAGAGCCTTTCTGAATTAGTTCGTTATAAAACAAAACAGCTAATGAGTATTCTAAAAAATGAATGTGTGTGTGTGTGGGGGGGGGGTCGGCGGTCATAGCATCGATCTAGAACAAGCTAGGCTGCGAAGCTGTCCTGGAGAGGAGTGAAAAAAGGGTCTTCCCCAGGGTTCCAGTAGAAGAGGGTGAACATACAGCATCAGTACGTGCAATAGCCAACATAGGGCCTTATCTGCAATACAGTATTGTGTATTCATCTGTGCAGTCAAGGGAGTCAATCGTTCGTGCTTTAGAAATAAGATGGGGATTGACCTACAAACAAGAAATTATGTAGCCTGTGGGGCCTACTGTATCAGGGCCGCCTGACAATACGTAGTGGTTGAAGGTCCACCTCCAACTTATTAGCACGAATAATTGACTGCACAGAAGAGTATACCATACTTTATTGCTGATATGGCCCGATGTGCACTACTTCCCCAAATTTTTTATCGGGGTGCGTGGCTCGACATTCCAAAATCCCTCCTTTTACGGTACTGTTTCACAAAAATTTTAACTGTGTTAGGGAATTTTTTAACGGAACTAGTAGAAGATACGATCCTAAATGGGCGTGAAAAGTGCTTCTCGAAGAAAATTTTGAACTGGGGGAGTTTTCACGAATATTGACACGAGCTCTACCAGGCTCAACATCCACCTCAGGCGAAATTCAGCACATTACCTTACTCTTCCAAAGACATGAATACCTCGCCAGTCTTCTGCGTGGTCTATCTCGCTCTCTTGTACTGTTTCTTCTCGTTTTATTGCTTAAATGTGATTTTCTACTTTGCTAGTACTAAATAAGTGGTTCCTTGTTTTATATTTTTGAAGTGTACTTGATTCCGACGTATTAATATATATTTACCTTTCCTATCGTGGAGGTAAAATAAATCAGCATCATCATTCCTAAATGTTTGAAGAGAAAACTTTGTACCAAGTTTCAATTTAAAATGTTAAGCGTACGTCTGTAGAAAAGCCAGTAAGAAAATGAAAAAATAAAATGTGAATTCAGGCAACAGCGGATATGATATCTAACCCTGCACTCTACTCGTGCATAAATCCAATACTGCATTTGATACATACATTATATATATATATATATATATATATATATATATATATATATATATATATATATATATATATATATATATATATATATATATATATATATATATATATATATATATATATATACATATATATATATACTGCATATGTATTTCTTTGTATTTTGCATTATATGCATTTTGAATTTGTGATGGACCATTTGAAATAATATTACTACTATCTACAGACATACATAGATCCACTTTGAATCACGTTGGACTGAAATTGTAGATATATTAACACTGCGATTTTTTGTAATTTTCACGAGACCTCTCAAGTTCAAAGGTCAAGGTCAAGTTTATTTGCACCTTATGAAATTTTCATCTAGTCATAACTCTGTCAAATTTCATCCAATTTCAACCATGTTAGACCGAAATTGTAGGTATACAAAGCAATACTCTATATTTTTGTGATTTACATGTAACATCTAAAGGTCAAGGCCATTTGACCTTTGAAATTTTCATCCAGCCATCACTTGGTCAATTTTCATGCAACTTTCATCCTATATATATCCTAACTCAAATTGTAGGTATTGGAACTCTGCACATCTTTATGTAATTTACATGTGACCATATAAGGACAAACGTCAAGGTCTTTTGAGTATTTGATATTTTCATCCAGCCTAAACTCAGTCAATTTCTTACTAATTTTAATCAGGTTGGGGTCAAATTGTAGATATTTTAGCACTTCACATTTTTGAAATTTACATGTGATCTCTTAAGGTCAAGGTCATTTGGATCTTTGAATGTTTCATTCAGCCATAACTCTGTCAATTTTCACAGATGTTGTACCTAAACTGTACGCATTGCTGCAGTGCATATATTTGTAATTTACGTGTAACCTTCAAAGGTCAAAGGTGAAGGTCACTTGCACTTTTGTAATTTTCATATAGTCATCATATGGTCAATTTGTATCCACTTCTGTTCATGTTGGACTCAAATTGTAGGTATTGAAACTCACGTTTTTGTATTTTACATGTGACCTAATGGTCAAAGGTCGATGTTATTTTGCCACACGAAATTTTCTTCTTGTCATAACTCGGTAAAATCTCATTCCGATTTCGATCATGTTGGGCTCAAGCTGTAGATATTGTAACATTGTACATTTTTTTTTAATTCATACGTGAGCACTAAAGGTTAAAACTTAAGGTCATTTGGTCCTTTGAAATTTCCATCTAGCCATAACTTGATCCATTTCCATCCAAATTCAGTCATGTCGGGCTAAAATTGAAGGTACTTCAACACTGAACATTTTTGTAATTTAAACGTGACCTCTGAAGGTCAAGGTCAGTTTGCCTTTGAAAGTTTCATCTAGCCATATTGACAACTTTTGAAGGCACAGAGACAGATTTGCTTTGATGCAAATCTTCTTTTCTAGTTGTTCCATTCTCTTGCATCTGCAGATATATTAATCACAAAAAAAAAGTCTTGCAGATTTAAGGGTTTAGATTAACATAATCCTGCGATGGATTAAGACCCTTTTTTACATTTCAGGCAGCCTTCTTTACAGGAATAATTACACATACACACATATATGCCTACAGTTATTCTTCAAATGTGGTCTCATGGAGAAAAACAGAATTTAAAATATGCAAAGAAGTAGATTTAACCAAAGAAATGCAGCCACGATGTTAAAACGTAATGTGGATTCTAAATGCTTTTCTTTGCTGCACGTAAATTGTACTAGAAGATGGATCACGTCTACAATTTGCATATTTTCCACCCTGCTTTGCACAAGATCGAAATACCCCCCCCCCCCCAAAAAAACAACATGTAACATATGAATATTTATTTCCTGAAGTGTGCCAGTATACTTGCATTCTGGGTGTGAGCTTGCTTTTATGAAATTGAAATTAGTGTTTTTAGTTTGCAGAGAATACTTGGTCCACGTGACACAGCTCAATGGGACCAATAAGGACTACAGTCATAAATATAACCTCCCAGCATCATTCATTTAACTTGCTTGAATAAAGTGATTCACACAAATCTTTTCATTTGTCACACACAACAGTGTTCAGTTACTTACTGCTTTAAATTGAAAATATCATATCAAATAGCACGTCTTTGTGACATTATCAATAATGTGTGTGATTAAATACATCTTAGCACACGTCTATGCTGTTAAGTAACATGTAGGTGTTCTGTTCCTCCATATGTTGATTTAAATCTTCACGGAAAATGCCCTTCACAATTTTAGCTGGAGTCATGTTACAAGATGAGGAGTCCTCATACTGTAATTCAGTCATTTATTGTGGTCATATTGTTTATAATTAGTAATTTATTTTCAAGAGCTGTTTGCCATTAAATGAATAAGTCCGTAAAATTATGTTCTAAATTGTAACTTTCTTTTTTTCTTTTAACTTTGTAATTTGGAAAGGAATATACCAGTACATAGGCCATGATAGTAAATCACTAAAATTACTGAAAACCATTCACGTCTCACTTTGCACAGCCCAGCACAAGGTCCAAATTTTATCCAACAAAAAAACTTGCACTTCAAATATTATATTTGTTGCGATATTATTCAGTTAAAAAAAGAGAGATCATATCATGAATGAGTGGATTTCCATTTGTTTCAACTTATTTTATCCGGCAAATATTTTGATTCAAACGTCAACCGCAAGAATGAGTGCCTTTCTCAGTGTCAGAAAATGGAATATCTTTTGAACTGAGGATGCAATTATTCTCACTGATTTATTAATTTTTTTTTTCAAATAAACTCTACAAAAGTCACACAGTAGGTCAGTGATGAAGACAAAGAAATTCCACGTACAGTTTCATATACAAGGTCCTGAGCCCAAGCCAGCACATTTTTTTAACATATCATGCGGTGTAAGATCATTTTGAATGGTGAATTTTATTGAATTTACAATATTTAATCACATTATAACTACTAATGAAAAAAAAATGGGAATTGAGACAAAATTCAATAAATTGTGGTAAAATAAATTGTCACCTACAGAAGACGCTACATTTTCCGGCTAGGGGTATCACTAAAATTTGCATGCCATTGCACGAAATGCATCACAAACCACCAAATAACAAGTTTAGTACATCTTTTTCAACCAGACTCAATAGACAATTTGATGTGACAATTCTATTCATGTGAAGATTGCAAGCACATATTACACTTTATTTGTGCATATTGCAGCCATGAAAAATACAAAAAACATACATGGACAGACCCAGCTTTTATTGACGGGAGTGGGGGTGGGGGTTGGGGGCTTCAACAGCACCTGAAAAAACATGGAATCAAAATGAGAACAATTTTGTTCGACAGTTTTATACAGGTAGCAAGCATAAAATTATGATTCTCTTTGCCAAGCCATATTATAACTGTATTATCAGTGCCTTAACTTATAACTTTTAATGGAACAAAACATTTTGTTTCTTGTTTTTCATTTTTTAAAAATTATATTGGAGAAAATGTTAAAGGATTAAACACTTATCAAATTGCTTGCCCCATGAGGAGGGGGAATCATTTCGCACACCACAAAAACGTGGTGGTGGGTGGTGGTGGTGATATGAGTGAATACAAGAGAATTATTTAGCAGATATATAAGCAGAGGTAAAGTGACGCAGAATCATTCAGTTCACCATGGCAGTTACCACTATACTGTCAGGCAGCATGTGTTCCAGCAAGAGAAACTTTCCGTGCCCTGCTAATACCATCATGCAGGTGAAGTCTGGCAAGACATCATCGCACACACACTTCTTCACATAGAAGTTTGCAGATGCAAAATGGACTTCCCAGTAATCATTTGAACTTGGGAACAAAGGATCTCTAAACCACAAAGAACCAAATCCAGATTGAGGCCCTAAATTACAGGACAGTCCACGGTACTGGTATGCCTGCAGTATAGAACCCATCTCGGTGTCCAAGCAGCACCTAAATGCGACCAGGCCTGTTGGAAATTACCATAGTAGATATCAACAAGGCATTCAATGTTTATCCTCAAATACAAATGCACAAGTATTCCAATGACTACCTGCACCTGACCGAAAAGACAAGGCTGTCCTGTTTAGAACATTCATGAAGACCATTGGCACCAAAGGAAACACATCAAGAAATACTACAAGAAGGAAAGAAAACGACACCAATGTATGGCTCTCCTCCAGGCCACTACATTCTCAAAAAAAAAAAAAAAAAAAAAAAAAAAAAAAAAAAAACACATCCCAAAATAAATTTGGGTAATATGCATCATTTTTTTTACAAAATGATATACACATCTGTAAATGTCTGTAACTTAGACAACAATTTTAAAATCCAGAATATCAATATAAAAATAAGCCTATAGAACACAATTATGATAACTTAAGATATTGATGTTAATTAAACAGTAATTAAGTTCAAATACATGTATATTCTTATTTTATTACGCCCATTTATTTTCTTCATTTTGGGGAGAAGTGACGGGGTCCTAAACACTCAAATTTTAAACAAAATTCTTTAATACACTGGTTTTTAATCACAACTTCATTTTGCTGGTAGGTATCCAAATTCTGCACGAAATTACTTGTATGTTATTACCATCACCAAAATGACCCCAAAAATTGCACTAGGCCTTAAGTCAAACTGATCTTAATTGTCATAGTAATAGTAGATTCTAGCCTGCTGAACAACTTGTCTTTCTATGAAAATCCGAGAGGCAAAGTATTGTAAGGCACCACACTAGAGTCTGTCTAGCAGTCGAACCAGATTCATATGACTTGTAAAATACCTTTCATTCAAGTACCACCATGTCCATAGTTTCAGAGAAAATATTCCAGGTTAAGTTTTCTTGCCACATTCTGGGTGCAAAGCGCCCAAAGCGCACCAAAGGAAGCTGTTGACTCAGTCTAAAATTTAGTATGGTATGGTATGGTATGGTATGGTATAGTATAGTATGGTATAGTATAGTATAGTATAGTATAGTATAATATAGTATAGTATAGTATAGTATAGTAAAGTTATGAAGGCTTAAAGCCTTTTGCATCCCAATATATTGCTAATTTAAGTGTCACAAGAATAAAGTTGTGTTAATGTTCATTGGTAAATGTCAGTGGACAATCAGGAGTATTGTCAATTGTCATGTAGCTTTTGCTAGATCTTTTAGTACGCTATTCCAGTCATTTGCAACACGAATGATAAATGTATGCTTCCTGATTTTAACAAAAGGGCTTAACTTGGCAATGAAAGGATTAATACATTTTCCATCATCTTTTAAGAGATCTGGGACAATCCGCTCCCTCTTCTTCATGATCAACGCATTTTAGACGAAAGGGGTAATCCCCTATTTTTTGCACATTACTTTGGACATTTCACATAACATTTTCTTCGGTGTATTTGAGTGTTGCTCCTAATATACACCATCTGGCAACTTTTGATACCTAAAATGATACACTCCCACTTTCCTATTGCCGACTGTGGCTTGGTGTTTATGTGGAATTTGGATATAATTGCTCATATTGACTTTGACCATTGCTTTGTTTATAATGACTGTTGCTTGGTTGAGATTCGCCGGCATACTGGGGTATTCATTTTCATATAGGAAATCGTACGTTTTTTGGCTAGTTTGTCTTGTATATTCCTACAGTAACATTATAATAAAGTAGGAACTGAAGAAGATAGTTCCAGAGACAATATGTCAAATAAACATGGTTTGAAAGAATCATATTCACAATCGCAAAGTTAGGTGAACTTGTGGGTATTCTTGAAATTTTGATAAAATATCAAAATTTCTTTAAGTTTGCACTAGAATTCAACTGTAGTCGCTTCCCACGGCCTGCCGAAAATTTGACTGCAGTTGCCTCTGGTGGTGAAAGAGTCAATAGGAATTTGGATTCCATACGTAAAAAGCAAGATGATGTCAAATTCCACAACACCACATGCCACAAGGTCTCTCGGCTGAATGCACGAACAATAAACGCAAATGTTGCCAACATCTCCAAAGTTCATAAACTGTGAATTTTCTTATAATTGAGTCATTCTGTACATCAGTGTAACATTATGTTTTACAATTATGTCCACAGCGAATAGTGCACAACAAAAAACATTTTAAGCCAGCTTTGAAAAGCCCACATGCTCTCCCACACCCTGTCTTGCAGCCACAGGGTATCATCTCCAGGACTTCAGGTGCACCCACTGGCTCATCAGTTTCAACTGGAACCAAAAGTCCATCCTGATATTGCCAACTGCAGTCAGTTGGCAATAGTGCATTCCCATGCCACTGTTGGACCATGTGCTATGTTCTAAAGCTGTGGAACTTCACAGCTGTAGATATGGGTGCGAGTGATTCTAACTTAAGAGTTGAAGACATGGATGTTCGATGGACAGCACGAAAATACATTGAATTACGGTGGCTGGCAAGAGACTTTGATTTCCCAGCTCCATAAGATTGAAGAAAGAACTGTTCAACTGTCTCTGCTACTTGGTCATACGTAATGCCTGGTGCAGAAACTAAATTCCAGAACAGCCAGTTGAGACAATCTGTCAAGACAGGAATGGCTTTTTTCCCCCCCTTGAATGTAAAGGACAGGCATGCAACTGCATGAAAAAAGCAAGTATTGTTTAAGACCATCAATCGCTACTCGAATGTCACCAACGTATTATATCTGCAAAGCATTTCTCCTGGAAAGCATATATATATGTCTATGTCTGGACTTGCATGGTAAAGTAATATAACTAGCAAGTCCACATCAGTGGCAACAACAACAACATGTTTCATTTTTGTGTTAGCTACATCCATACCAATGGGCACTATTAACCAACCAGCATCAGCAATGCCCTGCTTCAATTGAAGACTGCTGCACTTAAATGCGTCTCAGTTTTTGTATGAAGCTACCCTTTTTTTGTAGCAGTGGCCAAAAATGCCTTATGGGGTACACCGGCTTTCGTATCCAGCTCAAACAAAATTTCCAAAAGGATAAAAGTGCGTTCAGATATGAAACTAGAAACTGGATACAACCAATGGATCAGTAAATGCTAAAAACAACCAGGGACATGCTATATAGAGTCAGAATCGCGGGTCTCTGAAGCAGCCAACTTTGCTACCAATAAAGATCCAGTAAATATTCAAACCGCAATACAAACCACGGAAGAAGATATAAACCATAGATATTAAAAGCTGTATTCCTGTGGATACTTGCCACAGATTTCACTGCTCCCATATAAGGGAAGCTTCTGAAAAAAGGCAATATCACATTAGAGCCTCAGCAGAAAAGTTTCACAGTGTGCTCAAGTCTCGACAGACACCAAGCAGAACGAATCCAACCAGCACTTTCACAGGTGTGGTTAGATCATGTGATTGCATGCATGCATAATTAACCCATTTTCTATACATAGACTTCTGGCAATCAAGGAGTGTGCAGACACTCATTGCTGAAATATTGTAATCCAATTGCTTGCTTTGAATTACATAATTAGAACATCTGCTCCCTCCAGTGGGTTTGTGCATGAGTGAACACGAACTCTTTATGCAGAGATCCCAGTCAGCATGGTGAAATGGTACATTTTGGTGCTACATTTGAACTTGAGGACTTTACTAAATGGTTTTATATGTTTTACAATACTATCTGCTGGTTTAAATTTGGATTTATGCTAATAAGTCGCTCTGAATTGGCTTTATTTGATCCAGGAAATAATAAAAAAAAAGTTCTGCATCAAATTCCATTTAAAATTATCGTACAAGAATTTTTTCGGAAATATGACAACATGCCTTGAAATAGGCATTATTCGTGATAGCTGTGGCTGACATTTTGAATTGTGAAGTTGCCATAAGGGTGACCTTGATGAACTGTATGGGACTTCATGGGAGGGGTATGTATACATGTTCCTGCACCTCTTCTGAAAAATTCAGCTTTCTATTAATTTTTTCCGTACTTTGCCCATTTATTTTCTAATGCTCCTGGACTAGTGGTGATGTGAAGAACATTTACTGCCAATGACTGATAATGTTCGCAATGTCAAAGTATATTAAAACCACCTACAGTGCTTTCATAATATTTTGGTTTGCGCATGTGCATTATGGTTTCAAAGTTTTGAAAAGGTCAAATTAAAACAGATGATCTTTAAAAGACTATCGCTTGCACTAGCAATAAGCATGTTAATTGTGCCATTTGATACTGCATTGTGCACCTAATGATGTCAAACAAAGCCGGATCAAACTGAATTAAAACAACCATTCACCAGCAGGGGCTGTATGCCATTGAGAGGAATATGTTCCTTCTGTCTAAGTAGCGATATACAATAGTTGTGTGTATGTGTGTGACTCCCATATATATATATATATATATATATATATATATATATATATATATATATACATATATATATAATATTATATATGTATACATATATATACATGTACATTTGTATGTATGTAAGTATGTATATATATATATATATATGTGTGTGTGTGTGTGTGTGTCCAACTAAGACTCGGTCATTACAAGCACAGTAAGCATTCACTGTTTGCAAAATGTTAGATGTCTGAGACTTTGAATAAAAGATAACAGACATTTAAATGCACTATGTGGAGTCCATGTCTCTGGTCACAATCAGATAAGCTGGGGTGTATTGAGAGACTGGGCGTCCTTATGGATATAAATGGCCATCGATGTATTAACTGGTGTCAACGTTTATGATACGTAAATTCTGCATTATTGAATTTTAAAGTGGCATATCAGTCAACTTATATTCTGGGCTTCCAGATTTGATCCTGGCCTTGCTAGTGATATAAAGTGTAAACTGTTACAAGAAGCATATCCTCACTTATCCTGCTGCTATGTTCTTGCCTAGTAATTATTTTATCTTTTGGAATATGTAGGTTGTTTTTAGAGTGTTTATGCCTTGATGTGTGTGTCTGTTGAGCCTAAATACCAGAAGCCTGGGCGAAACAAAACTTCAATCTGCTGCAATGAAATTATCACAGGCAGTTTGCCGAATTTTTCAAACCCTATAACTGTTGTGTATGTAGTCCAAAACAGTCAGACCCCAGAAAATAACAAGCTGCCACGACGTTGCTGTATATGGTGATTTATTCCTCAGGGAAATACCATCGTTCCTACAGTCCTATTTAATACACTATTTTACGAGTACATCCCACGCACCTGTCTTTTATAAAGCAGGAATTAATGGATACCAAACGTAAACCAGAATTTAAATGCAATATATTTCATGTTGAAAAAACATATGTGAATAGGCAAACTCATATTGTACACATTATATACTCATATTTGCACGTTTGGAACCGTAAAAATACAAATATACTTGTCACCTAATCGGTAATTGCGGAAACACATGCCAGATAATTAAACCTACATATTAAGAAATCTTTATGAGATATACAGGTGCCACAAAAGAACAAATATATCCTTGTCTATGTATGTGAAGTGTGTCTTGAATCAAAGTATGTCTGAAGATGTAGCATAACATACTTGCATTGTACTATATAAGACACGAATAGCACTAAAACATGTTTACAGTGAATATATATATATATCAACCATGTACTTTCATAACTGTTACTGACAGGAAAATCAGGTCCTCGTTATGGAACAACGGACCACACAACACAACGTGTTTCCGTGCATATGTGTAGTGCCAATATGCTACAAAAACACCGTTGAAATAGACATAGATATTACCAGTCAAAGAGACGTCTAAAGACGCTACATAACGCACTTAAAAATTTGAAAAAAATTGAGAATCCGTCAAATGCAGACCATTATACTTATTTCATGGTTAATGTGCCACTGACAACGTTCAACTGCATACCACCACTAGTAGAAGCCCCATGTTGCGCTGGGCAAGGCGTCAAACGACGCAAGCTTTGAAACCACTGCCAACTATCAGATCTTATGTTGTCTCGTGCGCACACTGAAGTATGTGCAGGGCCTTATATATAGCAGTAACTACGCGAGAGTGCATGAACTCATACCAAGACATCTGACCAGATGGGTGTCACAAAAAGATAGAAAGTTGAAAGATTGAACTTCCAATGCACCAGGCTTGTGTACAAGAAATGTTTCACACCGTATAGCAGACCGTACGCATATCAATCCTTGATATTTTCATTTTCCGTTTACAGATTTATTGTATAATCCATACTTAAAATGATGAGATCCCAAATGAATATATCACCATACAAAACACTTTTTACTTTTTTACCTGCATACATACAAGAACAGAAAATCAGCCAGTCTGTATTGGACCATAATAATCATATACTATTGCATCGGGTCAAATATTTAAAAAATAAATATGACCAATTACTGTATGACATATCTATATGCAGTTAAAATAGACTGGAATGCAAATTACATAAGCCTATGTTGTAAGCCTCTAGATTCTAAACCTCCACATTCACATCCTGACATGCCATTTACTATATTGTGCACGGTACAGTAAAACAAGACCTGTCCCTTGAAGGCTGCAGCCAGTATAGCAAAGGTAATATTGGGATATTTGTCTGAAATCACAAACCCAAAAACTTATAAGCTCTATCAGAATAAATCTCGAAACGTTTTTAAAAAATCACTTATGCTTGAGGAATTGGAGGATATTAATCATGATCCACCTGAGGCACACAGCTATCAAGACACATGATACCACGCCACTTTCTCAAAAGAGTGAATGGGTGGAAGACACACAGTGACGCATGAGGCAAAAACTTTTAACAGGTGAAAGACATTTTGTTTATGATACAGTTTCCTTTTCTGCCTAGCTAGGGTGCCCAATCTTAGATTCCATAAGCTTGAAAACTAGTATTTTATTAATTTGTATCTTCCTCTGGATCATGATTTGCTTCACTTGGAGGAAATGTTCATCTTCCAGGAGAACTCTTTGCCTGGTTTATGGTATTTATTGTACCCATCAACTCCGTGTTGAACCCCTTCATCTACACAATATCCCCGATACTTCAAAAGAAGAGGTAGATATATAAGAATATTTATCTGACAAAATTCTCCCTAATGTATCAGTGATATATCTTGGATACTGGGCAAAACTGGAAATTGTTCACAGCAACACCTGATTATTGTGGTAAAGGTATCATATGGGAAAATTTAGAAAAGACTACGTACAATCACTGGTTCATGCCAATATTGAACATGGCAACATCATGACTAACAATTGTTTCTGTGCTGTGTGTCACCATTTGTAGGTCCTTAATCTGCAGCTGTGTTAAAGTCTGCACACATCGTTCATTGACCAGGTACACTTTTTTTATCACAAGCAACTGCAGTTGGCGATCCAGGCTAATTTCCAGGAACCCAAGCAGCAGGCCTTTCTACATCAGAATCACCAGGAAAAGCCCCGAGGCAGAGGAGCAGTGACAATGGTAATGGCAAATGGAAAATTATCCATGGAATGGCCAAGAAGTTCCAGCTAGGTGGCCTATCGGATGACAAAGGCAGGGGTAGCCATGGATTTTTTTCCTACTTTGAAAAGGAGGACGATGAGGTGAGCTGGTTACAGATCGTTCCAAGCTCAACACGTTCCTCTGCAAGGAAAAATTCAAGAGGAGGACACATACCTGTATAGCAACTGCACTTTATCAAGGCACCTGAACAACATCATTGGATATGAAAGATGTGTAGTTTTATGTTCTGATAGCAAGTCAAGCCAGAAATACCTCAGTTGCTTGGTGAATGGAGCCAGACATTAGTTCTAAATGTTCCCATTTGGTCTGGCTTCAGCACCCCTGGTGGCATTGGATTATGCTCACAATTGAGCACGCACATTCGCTCTGCTTCCAGTACCCTTGATGTTCACTATAATAATGAGCATGGCACCGGATTAAACTCACTGCAGAAGCATACAATATACACAGACAACTGGTTGATTCGCTTCCTATCATGTGATGTCTCTTAGCAGATATGTTCCTGATTTTTGTGACCAATCTAGATTTGGGCCTGCTAGTGGATTATCCATAGTCGAAACTGGAATCAGGATCACTTTAAAAGGCTGCAGATGATATTAAACTTTTTCTTGTCCTAATCCAAGCTCACAATCTGTAGTAATGGCAGAGTTGGATAGATATGCTGAAATCTCTAGTCTTTCAGGTCCACATGGGGAGACTTTACCAAAGGCACATACAAGTGTTTCTAGTCTCATAAAATATAGTTTCCAGTCAGCAATCATTAGTTATATCCAGCAGTCTTTCAATCACAGCTATTGTAGATCTGAGCTGCAACGTGATGCTGATTCAGACACAGGTCCCTTTTTGCTTGCAGGAAATTATTTACCTAGATGCATCAGTTTAATGATGAGAGGGCCTATTTGGGCTTGAAGACTCTAGCTGGAGTTTGCCCTCCTCAATACTTGCCCCTTCAATTGGCTGCAAGTAAAGGCCTTCCATTGGCACTGGAGAGTTCCTGGTGGAATCTATCTAAAAAGCACATACTCATCTGACTGCACAATTGGATGAGGGCTGCAAGTGTATACAAATGGGGTGATCCAGTCCACACCCTTGTTATGACTGACCAAAACACTTCTGCTCTGGTGTGCAGACAGGGGCATAAGGCTCTGTTGTGTACATAATGTCATAGTAGAAGTACTCCATGTGAAGACTGACCAGCTCTCCCACCCACACCAGGGAAACAACACAGAGTGGGCTAACAGCTATTCTTCTACTCTAGGTTGAAGAAGGGGGAATTAATCTTGATTGTCCTGTTGCCGTCAAGACGGCCATGGACAGTGGAGATCCTGAAACTCAAACTTGACCCCCCCACCGCCCTCGTGCTCCCAGCATGGCCTTCTCTATTGTGACAACCCTTGTCCAGCATATTTCGCCACAATCTAGCCATCATTCCTCTTCATATTTGAAGTCTATTACAAAGGGCTTAAGAGATGTTCGATTCTTAGACAAGGTAGTGGCATGAGTTGCCAGATGCAAACTTTGCAGCTCTACTCAAAAGGTGTGCAATTCAAAGTGGGCTAGATTTATCACCTGATGTGCAGAACAGGAACCAAAAAAAGACTCTTAGAAGGCCTCTACCAAGAAAATGGTGGATTTCTTACGATGCCTTTTTGAACAAGGTGTATATGTTTGCACAATAACAGACTATAGCTGCGCAATCTTTTCCTCCTTAGCCATGAAATGTGTTAATGTCAACTCGAGTATAGTTCTGTCTTGCAAGAGGAGGATGCAGTGTCTTCCATCAATCAGATCCATTAGTCGTTCTCATTAGACTACATTCACTGGTTTTCAAACCCCAAAACATGGATACCTTTGGGTTAGACTATCTGTCCTATCAGACAGGCTTTTTGGTTATGTTGGTCTCTTGGGCCAAACAGATAAAAAGCTATGCCTGATCATTCAAAGCTCAATTGGTCAGAACGTCGCAAAGAAGAGGTTAATTGGCCCGTGACTGACTTGGCGGATTTTCCATCAAGCCTATGTCCCCTGACCTGGCTCAGCAGACCCTGATTGATCACTTTCCGACTTACAGGGCTTAAATTCTCCCTAGAAAGAGCAGATCGTATCGGAAATAGCAGATCCACAGTTCTTACCTTTAAACTAAAAGACTTCAATCCCACAAGATTCACCACAATCCTGGACCTGCAAAAACCACACCAGAATAAAGTTCACGAGGTCAAAACCATCAACACCAACCTGTCCTATCCTGAGGGATAGCTGCTAGCCATAAAAAGCATTCATACACTTTCAATGTGTAAGCCCTAATCCAATGCAGGTCCTATGGCCAGCATTTCTCTAGGATGCTGTTATATATTTCATATTATCAGTATCCATTGAAGGGATCTGTTTGGGTATGTGAAGGGCTTCTGTAGGTATATTTCCTCATTTCTAGAGACCTACTGATTTTCCTCATCTGTTGGTGCATCTACCAAATTTTGAGGATATGTGATGTGTAATGACACAAATGTGGGAATATTTTAATTTATATAACACAAAAGCCCACCCAGTGGATAGAATCTAAGGGAGATCATACTAAATGTAGTGGATTGAGGTATATTACTAACCAATATGGAAACTACAATAAATTACCCAGTTGCTTCTCTTGCTGCATCTGTCAAACCTACATAATACTTCATCTTATTGGAATGGTGTCTCACACCAATGGTATCAAAACCCAGCGACTTGCTTTGCAAATTAATGTGCTTTGTTGGTGTAGCAATGTAGCATGCTCAGTGGCTTTTCTATTATATATATATATATATATATATATATATATATATATATATATATATATATATATATATATATATATATATATATATATATGTATATATATATATTCTTACACAAGGGATACAATATATATAAAAATGGCAAAATAGCATACAACGTGTATATATGAATTATGACTAAAGCCCTACATGATATGCAAAAATATATGCATGTTTTTCATCTGCTTATTTTGCACAGAAATTCAGTCTAACAATAAACATTCGTTTTGGGTGCTACACAGATCAAACTACTTTCAGCATTCCTTTTTTATGTTTTTGATAAAAAGTGACACCTTCTGGATAAAATTTGGCAAATTTCATTTCTTAGACTGACCAATGAACAAGTGCGTAAGTTTCAAATATGAATATATTATGATATAATACAATATATAATAATATAATATAATACATTATAATATGATATGATATGATATGATATAATATGATATGATATGATATGATATGATATAACGTAACATATATAAAGGCTACAAGACACTTGGTTAAGATATGATTTGGTGATGGTCATCCCTTGCATACATTTAACAATGGTAAACTACAAAGAGCAATTTCCTAATGGTTGTTGATATTTTTGGTAATTCTTGAATCTCTGCCTTCTGCAGTATTTTAGTTGACTCCTGTTGGGTGAAAATTTTTAAATATGGGTATTTTGTTCTGAGCAATTATTAATCTAGTTACTAATGTTGCCTTCACAAAGAAGTACATTTTAAACATTGCACTGAGAACACACATAAAAATTCTGCGTGGCTGTATATCTGTTTCAAAATCAGATGCATCGATATACTGATGTGTGCGTTGGTACCTTGATAGAATTACCTCCAAAAATGCATGTATGTATTTTTAATTTCTTTTAAGTTATGTCAAAGTGTGTGTCCGTGCAGAGTGCGAAATAGCTCCTTTGACCAATCTACATATACCAGCATAGCAAGACCTTTCAAAACGAAGCAAAGTATGCCATAGATCCGTGTTAACAGGGGAGTTGGGTTGTATAGTGTAATTTCATGTGATGTAATCTGGGACTTATAATGAAGATCAATCATTCATCCAATAATGTCGAGTAAAAACTTTGGAAATGTACTAATGGGTGGAACAGTAAAAAAAATGTTCAGGCTCAAATGCATGATTTTGATGGCTCCAAATTTAAAAGGTCGAAGCCCTTGGAATTCCGGAATGAAATACATGCATGACGATTGTGTTGCCATTTGCCGTGTCAATCACTCTGCACACAATTTGCATATTTTTGGTGAATGCACCTTTTTATGTTTGCAGAAATAATGTCACTGGCGTATGACTAAGAACATGGAGTGGCAGCACTCATAAGTTTCAAATACAGATATATCTGTTAGTGTTTATACAATGGTGGGACTGGTGTAGAGTAAACATGGGATGTCCACTTGCTTACTGCCTGTGTACACCGATGCTTGGGCAATGTGTAGAATCTGTAATGTGATAACTTTCAGGTTTGCTCACTTTATGTATTATTTCTTGTTACCAAGTTTGTCATTCGCATGGATTCTAACAATTAAAGTGCTGTGCATATAACACCCATAAAGAAAACTTCGGTTGTATCATTTGTACTTCCAGAGGACACTGAGAAACTTTATTGTTTTTTACAAACTGCACATATGACACAAAACGCTTCTTGAATATATAAAGGCCTAACAGTTATCAAGCATAGTTGTTGCCTTCATTATGGGAACATACATGTATCTTTCTGTAGAGTCTGACAACAAAAAGCTCTGCCCACTGCTTTGTGGTGACAGTATTTGCTGCTGCATGACGCCAAGTTAAGCAATATGGTTACAACGTGATTTAAAAACTCGCATTGTCAATACCTTGAGTGCAGGACGAGCACGTGCCACTTTATAATAACATTTCACATCGTTATTTGAAACTATTAGCAACAGTAGGTCTGCTGACTGTCCATGATAAGACAACCTGAACACTTCTCTACACTAACTATGTTGACAGTGGGTGTACACGCACTGCTTTTCGTCAATAATTTACGTAACTGGCTGGAGCAGAGGACATTTCATTTCACAGTTCCTGCTTTATAATTGTACCAAATGAGACGGCCACTTTGTTTGTTTGTTTGTTTGACCCTTGCAAATTTTAAACACAATAAAGGGCAAGCTTAATTTAAACTGATTCGAAGCAGTTAGAAGTTACCCGGAAGGGTAATTACAAATACATCTTCCTCCCTATGTTGACTGATGTGTCAATAATCGCTCCCTACTCCTGAAGCATTAAGCATATATATATATATATATATATTTAATCCAAATTGACGTGATCAATGCATTGAACACAGATATACATGATATTGCACTACGTAGTATGCAAACTATGCTTAGATTATACTGTCCAACATACCATGCTATAAGTGAATCTGCATCATGTAGGAGTTTTTGGCAAGTGATGAGGCAGGTAATCATGCCTCATCTTGTCTTCATGTCAGTGTTTCTGTGCATTATATTGAAACAGTTTTACTTGACAGGGTCCGGTAATGGCACTGTCCCATGCTTCAGCGACAGCTTCAGCCTCCAATAATTGCAGGGAAAGCACCTTGTCCTTCGGAAGACCCCTAGCCATGATGTTTCATGTTGTGCAGTGCCAAAGAAATCAAGGGTCTTCATAAAACACGTCTCCAGCTTTAGGAGCAAGTTTGATATTGAACCTTAGGATCTTAAATGATGGCAATGAAGGCCTTTTATACATTTAAGATTGCTTAAGTTCAATACAGGAGAGCATTTTAGTCTGCTGTTGTGTTCCATTCTGTTATCACCATTCAACCAGGGGCAATAAATTTTGTGTCTACAACCTTCCGTGAGATAATGAATTGTAAGAAACGTGGTTGAGAAGTATTTGTACAGCTGCCACACGTGTCGTTTCAGTACATTCGTCCCAACTATCAGCCATATGTGTGCAGCACACATGTCATATGTGGAAGAAAATCTGCAACAAACTCAACACCAATGATCTTTCATCTGCATCAACAGATATTTTCAACGCCAGGGGTGCCAGTACCATGACATTTGAATGTTTCGCAACAAATTTCCGCTGAAAGTGAATACATAACACTGCCTCATTTTCTATAACATGACAAGAAAACAAAAAATTTCGAAAAAAAAAAATTCTATAGTATTTATTCATCAAACACAATCACAGGTTAAATGAAATACACATTTCTGCCACTTACCTAACCTACATCACAGGATAATGACAAAATTGAACATGTTTTATGCTTTTCTTAGCACAGAATAGAAATCATAAGGTTCATACTCTTTCATTTCTTAACATGCAATGATGTAATACTAAAAAGTAAAAGAATAAATAAATCAAATCAAATCATGATCAGAGAATAATGCACGAAACAAAGTCAAAATCGAAATTTTTAGTGCACTGTCAGACTTCCAGTAATTGGTATTCAAAACCATACACTTGACTTGGAATAACATGCACAAGTGCCCATACTTCAAGTTCACACAATAGTAAAGTGTCCCGCGTCTATGTAATAAATTTTCTCTCAATTGCTCGAGTGCACGTATCTCCGGGTGTCCTCTTCCGCGTCTGTGCTAAACCCAAATTAACTTAACGACCGCATGGCCCGCTGTACCTATTTACAGACATACTTTTTGAACTTTTCGCAATAAACTTAACATTTCAAAGCATGATAATAGCTACATTACTTCCTAATAGTGATGTTTGGACCGTTTTACAATAGATACATTGTGGTGAGTGACATTATTTCGGTGAAGAAATGATCAATGGTTGAATGCCAATGCAGCACCCAAGAATGAACACCCGCAGCCGGGGTCGGGCCGGCGTTGTTATTCATAAAGAATTCAATCCCAAATAATCATCTCTGTGCCCATTAATCGATAATAGTTATCTATGATAATGCAATATAATATGTTGTTTGTAAAGGCTACAAATTATTTCTAACTTTTGCTAAAGTTAATGGGTGGATTTTTAACCCTTTTTTTCATGGTCATGATGGTTTCACATGGCCCACGGGCCATGCCGCTGACTGATAATTCATTTCGTGACCGTCGACAAATATCGTCGTAATTCAACCTTTCTGTCCCTGGACCATTAGCTGTTTCACAATTTGATAGCAAACGGCATATTTTTTCAAAACACGTGCACATTATTGTTACAATCTATCAGAAATAGAATATGTCCATGTATTAATTGTCAGGAAGTCCAATATCAGTTCAACAAACTTTGTACCGAAAGTACACACATATACGCATGCTCAATACCGACAACCATAATAACCAAACGAAGAGAAAAACGAAAATTTTATCCCAGGAAACATGAGCTTCCTTTACCTCAGTAACCTGAAGAAATTTACCAGTTCACATACATTTGTTGTGAACACGAATAAGATTTTAGTTGCAATATTCTCTCAAAAGAAAGCATCCTCTTTCAGTTCAACCAATCAAAGAAGCAGTGAGCGGTACCATTAAAACACAAAAATGAACATGAACGCATTGGTTGGTAGGCGCCAGAGAAACCCACCAATAAGTTACGAAAATTATTTTTATGATATTTTGGAAGAAAATTATTGGGTTTTTTTTTGTAAGGCTGTAAGGACATAAAGCCAAAAGACTATTGACAATTTGTAATATTGTATATGATATACGCCTAGGCTGCACCTGTATCAAAGTGTGTGCATGTTCATAATAATAGAGAGGTGAAGTAGGGGTATTTTCGTAAGGCCGTAAATGTTCAATTTCATTTAGCGACAAATGTAAGTAACCACTACAATTTGGTGTAAAAGTTAGTCCAGTATTTCTTGTTAGTGTAAATGGGTGAAAAATATTCCATGTAAAATGTAAAAGTGTCTCAGAATTTTCAGAAAATTGTAAACCATTGATTTGATTATTTACAATGTGCAAACTGGTGAGCTGGCATTGTCTAGTTTGCATAATTGTAAATGGTAAAAAATGTTTACAGTAAAACGTTAAACTGTAAATTAATTTCCCGTAAAGCATAGTCGTGGACCCCTCCTACACCCCCTCTATAGAGTATGGCCAGAGAGATTAGTTTATTCAGTACCCGGTAAAAAGTTTTATTATTTCCTATTTAGATGTATGGTTCTAGTTTAAAATATTTTTTTATTTTTGTGTGAATTGTCTATGTTTATAATTTATATTCAATAAATGAGGGCGGGGGGGGGGGTTACAATCACATTTCACATCTGAAAAATAAATGCTCTTTCACGGCTTACGTTTTTGTTAAAATTACAATCACGGAGCACAGTAAATTGCAAAAATGAGAATCATGAATAACATTACAAATCTACATCATTTTCACAAGTTACAGCCACAGGAAAAATTATTGACCAGAACGTATCATGGAAATACCCCTTTGTGGCCCTCATATATGTATCTGTATCCTGGATGACCATGGAAAGAAGTCCGAGGAGTTTCTGGCGCTATCTTGGCCGTAGGTTCACTATTTTATATTTTACATTTTATGTTTTATATGTATGTATGAACCTAAATAAAATCAATAATCAAACAAAAGACATAAAGGCTGTACATTTTATTTAGATTTAATACTTCTTCGCAAGCACGTGCATTGTCATAAACATGCCCCAGAACAAAACTTGACATGGACTACCATTAATTATTCAATCCTTTGTGTTTCTACGTTCCCTGAATTAAAGAGGAACACATCATTCATTATGTTGCTTAAATTTTGTCTGATAATCACATGTAATTGTCCAAATGAGGGCACTCTTGGTGAGAACGTGATGGAGTGTTGACACCTATATGAATTTTGTATTGAATAAATCAAATAATATCAAAAACACACTTACCAGTGTAACAGCCTGCAACATCTTGTGTCGCTCATCTTTCATATCTTTGCAGCTATATGTGCATCGACTCTTTTGTCGTTCACATCTGCATTGACCAGGAACGGTGCATTAACCAATGAGTAAAAATTGTTCCAAATCAAGAATTCACAGTAGTGACACCTAGTGAAAAACTTTGTTTAACCCTTCCACAGGGAAGAACTTTGTTTGAACCCTTCACAAGGAACATATTCACCAAGATTCAGCTCAATCTGAGTCACGCTTCTGGAAAGGGAAGTCAAAAATAGTGAAAACACAATAACAATCATACAAAAATGGAAAAAGGTTGCAGTGGCCTGTTGTACAAATTCAGCACTAGGAGTCCCTAGGAGTATTTCTGTGTGATATCAAAGCAATTGGGCAAGCAGTTTCGGGGAAGAAGATTTTTTAAAATTTGTCCCTAAAGAGAACCAAAAAAATAATAAAAAATCCAAAATTCACTGGAGCATATCCATTTGATTTAACTTGGTAGAAACTGACCCAAGGTACATTGGCACCAAGTTTGAAATGAATCTGGCCAGCGGTTTCGGAGAAGAAGTCGAAAATGTGAATTAGCATTAAAATGCCCGTTGTTACATAGTAATTAATAGGAAAGGTGCTTTTACTGATACGTACCCGAATTGAAAAATTCATTAAAAATCAGGAATCACCAGCAGTGCCAACTTGTGAACAACTTTGTTTGACACTTTCACATGGAACATATCCACCAGGTTGCAGCTTAATGTGAAAAACGGTTCTGGAGACGAAGTCGAAAATTGCGAAGACACAAAAAAATTCGTGAAAAAATAGAAAAAAAAATTGCAGCACCACCTCTTGAGCAAATTAAGGTCTAGGGTCCCCAGAAGTGTCCATATGCAATTTCAAAGCAATTGGCCCTGTGGTTTCAGAGAAGCTTTTTTAAAGATTTCCACCAATAATGAACAAAAAAATTCATAAAAAAATTAAAAAAATTACTGGACCGTGACCATTTGAACAAACTTGGTAGAGACCCACCCAAGGCACATCGCGTGAAGTGGATCTGGCTGACGGTTGTTGAGAAAAAGTCGAAAATGAGAATTTTGAACGGACGACGACAATGGACGGACGGACGACGACGGACGGACGGACGGACGACGACGGACGGACGGACGACGACGGACGGACGGACGACGACGGACGGACGGACGGACGAAGACGGACGGACGACGACGGACGGACGGACGACGACGGACGACGGATGCCTCATCCTCCTTAAAGCTCAGCTGAATTATCAGCTGATCTAAAAATTAAATTATTTCTGATTAAGCAATTAATGAAATGATGGAATTGGTTGAAAGTAATGGCCAGAGTAACTGTTTGTTTCAGGAAGGAAATAGAAAGTAAGCCAGCTCCTGAACAAAAGTTGCAGAATACTGTCTGTTGAAAGACCAGTCAATGTTTAAGTATGGCTTACGATATGATTTTAAGAAGCTCTTCATTTCAGATACCCACTAAGTATATTGGACTTTATCCCTGCTAGATGGGATATAAAACTGTAATCGAGAACTGGTGAGACTGATAACCATGTAACATTTGATTATGTATCAGTAAATCATTTTAAGCTGACTTGTTCCCGATATTAAGTTCATGGTGGTCGCCTATTTTCAGATACCTCTCCAATTTATTGAGAATCAAAAATATCTCGTACGTCTCTAATCTCTAACCTATGAAAGAGATGGGCAAAATATATTGCTAATACTCATCTTTATGACAATATGTTTTGGCCATTGATTTCCGATTTTTAATTTGTCTCATTTTCTTATTTCTGCATTCCCTGGCCAATCCTTATATCGATTAGACTTTAAAACAATGAAACCCAACAACCCTTGTGAAAAGACCACTTAGGTTCTTTTACACAGACACACACAAGCATCACGAGGTGGCTTTCCATAGTTTGGATGAACTATCCCATCAATCCATGTACCGAAACCATAGTCCTGCCACTGCTGACAAGTAATTTTGAGAAATACTTTCCCCTGGGATGGGTAGGAATTGTGCCTTGATTGAATGCTAAAGTTTGTTATGACAGGAAGTGACGTAAGGCAGACATGTTCCTACAACTCCTGACGTTTATCAAAGTCCATGTTGCGACCTGTTTCTGTTGACAGTAATAACGGAATCGAGACACTCTCATCTTCTACTATTGACTCCTGTTAGGTCTGTGCCTGGGGATATCCTATCCTTCTACGATTCTGCAATATTGTCTGGGGCTTTCATTTACCAACAAGAGGGCAGAAACTGACTAGGTTCCTATGCTTTTTTCGGAGGGGGGGGGGGTCACTGGCTTAAAAATCAATTTCTACAGAGTTTATCGGCTTATCACGTGGTATTCATAAGAGAAACACTTATTAACGTATGGGTTTGTGTTGGGTCTCTACATGTATAGACATTCTTACAAGATGGATACATATGGCTTGACTCCAAATGGACCACTATGTGTTCGTTGCACTTCAAACGGGAACAAAAAATTTTCATGAACAAAACACCAAGTATATTTCCATGGTCAAACCAATAGGAAAGTGATAGAACCACATAAGACTTTTGTACTCGATATTCATCGGAAAACACCAAGATCTACAAATAAAAGGTACCCACGCCAACTAAATCAATACCCCACAAACCCACGCTAAAACGAGCATGCAGAATCCCGGCTAGAGTTTAAATGGAGACCCGCCATTTTGGCAGAACAAGAGGCCGAATTCCAGCCTCTATGCATAAGTTTTATTAGTACAGTCTTCATGTTTGTAAAAATTTTGTAAAGAAACAATTTATTTTAGCAATTATCAGTGCTTATTAAATATAAACACCGTGCCATCATAAGAAGCCAATATGGCGGCCATTTCCCCGCGGCGATTGTGATATGGTTTCGTCATCACGATGTTATCACTAATCAGATGTTAATATATGTCCAAAGATTATCATGTAGAGAAAACTAGCGTTGAATCTTATGAATGAATGAATAAAATAATATGACAACAAGGAAATTAAATTGGAAAGTTGTTGGCAGGCGATCACGGCAACGCCATTTTGAACTTAAAAAAATTAACTATCTGTATACTACTACTACTTCTACTACTACTACTACTACTACTACTACTACTACTACTACTACTACTACTACTTCTGTGGCTCTCTGTTTTCTACTGCGGTCCTAAGTGAGACTACTACAAAAAGAGGTGTGGCGCAGTAAACCATGGTAATCCTCGTCAGCTTGTGCTGCCATGTTTGCCGGGACCACACCCCCCGTTGATTAAGGATGGTTGATTAGGTTCGTCATTGTGTAACATTTAGCGGGGAGATATGACTATTTTTTGTTAACATAAACATAACAGATATAAATAACCAGTTCCTAAGGATTCAGTAGTTCACCATTTGCATTTTGCTCGAATCTACGGCAGTCGGGACGATGGAATGCACTGATCCAAACGGATAGAACACCATCTATTTACAATCCCACCAGATGAAATATGCACAGCTTATCTATAGAAATCACTTTGTATTATAAACAAGCGACAAGTAAATGATACATGATATATTTTGTACAATTAAATTATATTAACAGTCATGGACACCCATAATATAATACTGAAAGCAAGTTCATGTGGGACATACTTTGGCCGAAAAACCAACAAAAAATATATGCATTATACAGGAAAAAGATCGGTGAGTGAAACTGTTCTGCAAACCGCTGCATTGTGCATTTCACGCACCCATGCATTGCCTAAAATAAGTCATCAATGTGAATTGAATCAATATGTTTACGAGGATAAAGGAAATAATATTAATATTTCATTAAATTTGTCATAGGGAAAGTATACAGGGCAGGAGCGACGGAAATTTGTCTCAGTATCAACTGATTGCATTTTGTATTTTATTTGATAGAATGGGTAAAAATCTAGCTTCCATGGTTTGAGTTTCATTTGCATTTACACCAAAGCATAAAAACTACACAGCATTAGCGAATGTTTCTTTTAGTTGGGATTTATTGAACAGCTCTGCTGGCACCAAGCAGTCCAGCCGGTGTTTTATCCTGATTGACGAGACAGTTATATGTAGGATTTAGATATCTATTTATTCAGCCATTATTCTTAGTTTTACCAGAGTCACTGGCTCAGTATCGTAGCTTCAATTTCTCGCCAGGACTGGGATGGTATGATAAAGTTAAGTAATCGTGATGATATATAAGGAACATTAGATGTCAAAGATACGTTTGAGTAAAGCAGTGGAAAGTGATTTATAGAATCAATGCTTCTCATACTCATCACCTGTTAAGTTACTGACTTCATTCACCCTCTGCAGAAGGTGCGAGGCTTTGGTATATCGGAATTTTCATTGTTCCACGTCACATCTTTGTGTTATTATGACAGTCAAAAAGGACAGAAATAACAAACAACGTCACCCAGTGGAAGTAGGAAAAATGTGTAAAATTTCAATTAAATTATAATAAGGCCTGTGGTCTGGGTTCTTGGAACTAATTGGCAGAGACCCCCACTGGAAGCCATTGGTTAGGTAGGACTAAGAATGGAACAAAAGGTTTTGGTGCGACGTGTAGCCTGGTAGACCTGCCAAGTAAAATCAAGTACACGGACCAGCAATGAACTAACGGGTCGTTCCTAAATAAAAAATATTATACTTCTAAACCTGGGTCTACCGTTCGAGGTGTGATCCCAATTCAAAATGACAATTTTATCCTATTTTAACTGACGGGTGCTAAAAATGGTACAGTCATGGAAAAAATCGCTCTGGTTAATCACATTTTTTTTAGCACGGGAAGAAAAGGTGATGTGTTTTCTGATTTGCCCCATGACCTGGCCATCCAGGAAGGCTAAGAAGGCTGTGCTCTATTGTCCAGTGATAAACCCGCTCATGATGTCACACTAGCACATCTGTCGTGTGATTATGAAACAATACGATGCAGCACCAGTTGTACAAATTTATACTTGTGGTTGAATGTATTGCCTAGTTGTTTACTTTACGTCAATAAGGCTACTTGGATTGTTCATTATTGCCGTGCAGTTTATCACGATTATGCAATAGAACACTGCCTACTCCAGGTATACAGTTGCCCCGCACTTTGCAGATCACCCGACAAAGGGACAAAACATGGTTACATGAGGCAAGTGACCTGTCCATAAAGGTCAAATACTATGGAGAAGAAAGAACTTAGGACCTAATATATGTGGTCGGAAAAGTCAGGTGGTCTGTCAGTATGTCATTCAGCATGTATCACACTTGAACCTGGGCCACATGGACAGTATTATTTGTAGTTCTTGTTTCACATTATATATGCGCAACTAATGAGTGCAGGCACAATTTTACAAGCGGTACCAGAGATACTGACATATGAAACAATTGTCAAAATTGAGAATATATCTTATAGGTCCACTCCAAGGGGGCCATATGTTTTTGAATTGTCCTCCAATATTGCTTGACTTATTGCCCACCTAAAAATCACAATTTACATCATTTTTAGCTTGACACCATTTTCTTTCTTGATTACACTTAGTAACATTGACTGCATTTTAAGGGCATAGGAGCCATCACTCAATGTATTGAATCATGGTGCCTCTATCATTATTATTATTATTATTATTATTATTATTATTATTATTATTATTATTATTATTATTATTATTATTATTATTATTATAATTATTATTATTATTATTATTATTATTATTATTATTATTATCATTATTATCATTATTATTATTATTAATATTATTATTATTACTGAAACGGTCACATAGAAGACGCAGATTCCGCTCCATGTTACCTGTACTCCAGAAATGGAGTAAAGATACCATGGAGCAGTGTTTTATTTCTTTATTATTTAGATAGCGCGTTGGGAACTTTGTTGAACCATGGCATTTGAAGGAAAAACACTTTCATTGTGTACTTCCGTACATTTCGCACTGACTATGACTGTGAGTTCATGCAGATGATGCTTGATTATAATCTCCACCACGACGCTGCAGGACTGTACCACATCGACATGATTGAGTCTGAGTTGTACTTGGGGTCCCACCGCTTCCAGTTTTGTCGTGTTTTGGATCAATGCCAGGAGCAACAGTCCTACAGTTGCATTCCCTTTTGAAGTCCCATTTTGGTTGCTACCAGCTGCTGGGAGAACCATACCTTGCATGATGATGTCTCGTTGTTTCAGACAGATAAAATGGTCGACCAGTCACCCCACTCGGCCATTTACGATTATCAAGAAGACAGTAAGCGTTAATTTCACTGGCTGTAACTGAAGGTTTTGGTACCACCCTGAAATGCCAGTATTGAGACCTCTTTATGCTGTTGTCCGTTATGTTCATTAACAATGTTACTAATGTGATCCACAACGTGAACAAGGCTGTTACTGGCATCAGTACTGCCTAAATAAGCATCTATCATTTTACTTTTATCGGGTGCATGGAGCCCTCTGGGCCCTGGTATGCTGTTAAAGTTTGTTGTCTATCATCGGCTGTAGCTACACGCAGACCAACAACTCAAGCCACGTACCTCTCGACGCTGGGGGCCAAGGGATACCTAACCCCCAGGGCAGTAATATAGAGGTTGTCTTGACCCACTACTGCCCCTTTGCCAGCTGAATTCTGTGTACACCAATAATAGGGTGCTCAGTCTTTCCATCTGTTTGATAGTATTTATATTCTTCCTGCCTTCTTTGAGTTTTTTATTTACTTTTCTGCGGAAGGCCATTTAGGCTCTTATTAAATGTGACATGTTTTTAACATGGTACAGACTCTTCGTCAGCACATCACGTAGGAAACATGTTGCATTTAGGCACGGATATATATATATATATATATATATATATATATATATATATATATATATATATATATATATATATATATATATATATATATATATACATTCTAAAATATATCCTGGTCTCAGAGTGAGAAAAGGGTAGTAAAGTTGGAGACAAGTAATGCCTGTCATTGCATTCAATGTCAGTCATATATTGTCCACCATTGACGCCATAGGGAGCACAAAGCCCATTCTATCATAGAGGTAGCTTATTTCCTTTTGATATTATATTGTGCTGCAATATCATCTGCATGATGGCCGTACAGTTGATCTCCACAAAAAACCGTGGTTTGCTCTTACGTGCCCTTCCTGTCAGCCAACAGGTGGTGCAGGTGTCAACTTCCTGTTGGGTTTGCTTGCACAGTGGACAGAGACGCGAGCATTGAAGGAAAAAGTATGCAATCTTTATTCAAAATGCCATTAAATCGGATGTGTACATTCGTTCTTTGTTTAGAGCCACCGATGGTTACCATCATTCAGACATTGTTGTATGACACACAAAGACATATCTTATGATTTTCAACATAATATGTAGATTTAGCCATGTGGTAAAAGTTAAAGATTCTTTAATGACCTTGACACAATTGTCCTTTTTAAAAGATACTGTATGGGCGTCCACTTCAATGATCCGTGATTTTAGGTGGGTGGTACTGTATGTTACATAAAACTCCAATGAGGGAGAACAAAATTGTAAATTATCCTAATTTCAGTTGTTCTTAAACAAAACATATGACCATTTAGGGAGACCCTACACTGTCGGATACTGATGTGACCTCACCATATTGTCATTTCGTGTTACATGCCACGGCTTGAGTTTTATAAATATTTCTAACTTTTCAAGCAAATTTTATTTGTGTTTATTGTATTTCTGACTTCAGTTTATATATTTTGTGAGTATACATATTTTATGTTGAGTTCAATATGTAATTTGTAATTTTAATCATGATTGCTTAACTTACACTTTGCAAGGTCTCCTTATGGTTGGTGATTATGGCTAACTGTAATAGTATCTTAGATGATCTTGCGGGTGTTGAAGTAAACTCCCTGACTACACTATTGGAAACAACGTCAACTCGATATACTATTGATTCAAACTTTCACGAACCAAGCAGTCACCATACTTTGATATTTATGGGCTAATTAAACACTTGAAGAACATGAAAAACTTTTTTTAACACTTAGAAGTTTAAATTGTAATTCACCAAACGCTAAAATAAATCAAATAAAAATATTCCTTCATGACTTAAACTTTCATGGATGCTTACTGAGTGCCCTTTTTTTGAAAGAAACTTGGCTAAGCGACAATTCAGATTTATTGCTTTTTCAATTAGATAAGTACACTTTCATTTCGCAAGGAATATATTGTTCTGTACGAGGCGACCTAGCAATCTACATTAAAGACTGTTATCATTATCATCTATTAACTGATTTTACAAAATCGGAAATTTATTTGTAGAAGTAAAGCCTAAAAATGATAAAAAAAAATAGTAATAGGAAACATATACAGGTCACCCCGTCACCTTAGTGAAAATTATGATAAATTCACTGAAGAATTCACGCTAGTCCCACAAAAGATGCAAAAATTAAAAATGGACTCATTAATAGCGGGTGATTTTAATATTGACTTAAAAATTCAAGAGAAAATAGCTTTCGGTCGTTTCTTTTACAAAATTACCACGTCAAGTTTTTTGCCTCAAATAAATCTTTCAACTCGACTGTTATTGCATCGAGGCACAATAATTAATAAAATTTTGGTAAAGTTATCTGATAATAACATTTGTACGTCAAATTCAGGAATTATCACATCAACAATCTCGGATCGTTTCCCTTACTTTATCAGTCTTGATGTTTTTAAAAGGAATCGTGACTCTGTGCCAAAGTATGTTCAGGTCCGGGATCAACACCCAGATGCTATAAACAAAATAAAAAAGAACTCTCTGAAACCCAGTTGCATAACCAAGTTGACCCTACTCTTGAAACCAACCCAAATGACTCTTACTTGCTTATAAATACAGCCGTTAATACTGCATTAGAAAATCACTGCCCAATCAGAATGGTAAAATACAATAAACACAAACACAAAAAGTCCCCATGGATAACTTGTGGAATTATACGTTCTATGCACACGCGAAGTCGGCTCTATAACCAACTAAAACAAATTCCACACGACAGTGAAAAGTATGACATCCGTTTATGAAACTTAAATACCTACAAGATTCTAAAAAAAATAAATAGGGTTGCCAAAAAAGATTACTATAAGGCATGTTTTAACAGGTATAAAAATGATATTAAAAACACATGGGTAACTATAAATGACATTCTTAATAGACTCAAAACGAAAAAATGTTTCCCTGAGTCTTTTAACATAAATAATGAAAGTCTTACTGAAAATACTACAATAGTTAATAAATTCAATTTATTCTACACAGAGATTTGGCCAAAGTTGGCATCTCAAATAATGCCTATTGAAAACTGTTTTTATAAGGATTATCCTATAAATCCAACTCCGTGTAGACTTTCGTTTAACCTTGTCACTGAGGACATTGTAATAAAAATCATTGATTCTCCAAAAACTAAAAAAAGCTTTGGACATGATCTTTTATCGACTTATGTATTTAAGAAAATCAAAAGAGAGGAATCCAAAGCTAATACCTGTGTAATAGACCAATGACTTGCAACAGGCATCTTTTTCTGATGTTTCAAAAAATTGCAAAAGTGGTACCTGTTCATAAAAAGGATGATGCTCCCTGATAGAAAATTATAGACCCATTTTGTTCTTCCAGCAATATACAAATTTTGGAAAGAGTTATTTTCAATCAAGTTTATGAGCACTTTAATAATCTATTGTATTCTAGTCAATACGGTTTTGGAAATAATCACTCAACTGAACTTGCAGCTACAGAGCTTATAGACAGAATAATTTTAGATATGGATAAAGGAGAAATTCCAATTAATATTTACATGGATCTTTCTAAGGACTTTGATACCATAGATCACGAAATTCTCATTCATTAATTGAATTTTTATGGCATTCATGGTTTGGCCTTACACCTTTTTCAGAGCTACCAGCAAAATAGATATCAGTACCTGGTTTGTGATGAATACAAATCTGATTTACTTAATATTCATACAGGTGTACCTCAATGATCAATTTTAGGCCCCCTACTATTTCTGATTTACATAAATGATATCATGTTTGCCTCTTTGAAATTAAATTTTATATCATACGCTTGGGACACAACCTTGCTCACAGATGGATGACTTTGCTGAAATGTTTTTGTAAGTTGCACTGAGTAAGAAGTATTTATCATTGGATAGGACTCCAACAGAGCAAAGTAGTGAATCAAAAGCTGTCCAGTTCCATTTTATGGACTGCAGTCCTTTGCCATTATTGCATGAATGCAGGCAACCTTAGCGCCACTAAAAGTGGAGTCATTAAGATTAATTAAGGTGTTCCTAGATTGACTGTCACTGTGTTTTAAACTACTGATTCCAAATCAAACCGATTTCTGGATCATTTTGTAAGCTTTAAAGTAAATGACACGTCGTTTTCAATAGTCCAATTGTGTCTCTCCAGAACTATGTTATATTTGGAGCATATTTAACCTGCCAAGCAGAGGTATATATATATATATATATATATATATATATATATATATATATATATATATATATATATATATATATATATATGCACATATATATGCACATATGTGTGTATATATATGTATATAAATATATACATATCTATACATATATATATATATATATATATATATATATATATATATATATATATATATATATATATATATAAATACAAAGTGTGTGTTTGACTCTGAATGCGCATGGGTTAAAAGGTATGTAAAATTCCCCCATGGTCTCTGCACCAAAAAGTTATTGGCAGAGGGTATTCAATCATGACAAGCAAGCTCATTAGTCTTGATATGGCATCTTTAACTAAACAAGATCTTTTCCCTCAGTATAGGTATCTAAAAATAGGACCTTCGATTTATCTAGCATTATTTTTTTATAATATCGCCTTTCAGTTAAAAATACACGTTTCGTGTTTATTTAAATGGGCCTTGGTCTTCTGTCATTTTCAATGCTAGCTGCAACTAAAGTCTGCCTTCTTAACACGAACTGCTCTCAATTATAGTGAGGATGTTAGATTCATATTCCTTGTAAAAATAATTTTCATTCGAGTACCAAACAACCTATATCTAGTCTAGGTTAGCATCTTTCCTCGGTGCCCTTCGGTTACATTGTTGCGAAAACGCATCGGTTAAAGCTGCTGACTCAGTCCAAATTATGGCGCCGAAAGAATTAATATAGAACATGAATATGCGTGAGCAAAGATGGACACATTTGTATTGCCCTTTTCTAAATATGTTGAACCCATATTAGTAACTAGCATGATGCTTTAGGCATCCTTAAAGATTGTGCATGTCCTATCCTGAGTACTTCAAGTGTCAACTGAAGTATAGACATCGTTGCTGTGTTTCCTTGTGTTTAATTACGAAATCGATCTGACACGCACATTGTCTTTCTAGTTGGCTTCGTACGGTTGCTCTGACAGATACGGTACTATAATAGAATGCTGCATCTGTGGAGAACAAAAACGTTTATTAGACATCCGAGGAGAAAACGTTTTGCCGAAGCTGCTAATTGCCAAAGGCGATTCCTTCGGCAAAACGCTTTGTCCGAGGATGCCTCATAAACATTATCGTTCTATACGTAAGCTACCTTTTATTTTTATTCCCATATACCCCACATTTGGTTGTGGAGAGTTGCCAAAATACTAGAAAATTCGCACCTTCACAACTCAAGTTGGTCAAGTGCGTGGCACAAGCATTAGCCTGTATGAATATTTGATTCTGCTCAACAATTAATTGGTCCCTAGCAACTGGGAGCAAAGAACTGGTAAATTTAACGCTGTGACTAGTGGCAGAAATATTCTAATAATTGCCCACACATTCATATTAATCTTAAAGAAAATAGTGAGAAATGAATTTTAGATTGTCAGGTCTTGATGCCTACTAACCGATGAATAAAATCCTAGTCTGCTGAGTATGGATGGAAGATGACACATATGAGTGATGCAGTGAACTAGTACCTACACATGCCTAATAAAATAGTTACGGGGAGGTACGTAAAACGCTCGAGCACAAGGAGATCATAGTTAAAATGGGAATACACAAACAATATTTTTATGGTTCAGTTGAGTGCTGGTCATTATATGGCTCATTACTTTTATCGGGCATCACTGATAGAAGGGTCCGAGAAGGGATACACTATTTGTGCAAAATACATTGATCTTGGCTTTTGTTTTAAAAGAACGTCACCAGCATGATCTATTTGCAATTATACTTTCGTTATTCTTATCTTTCTCTTGGAGCGGGAAAAGGTGTTCTTGTGGTGAGTTATATGAACAGGAAAACTCACAGTGACAATCACATGGTGATGTCAGCTTCCTCAACCAGCACCACCAGGTGAAAAAAAGCACAACAAAAACACATTTGTTCTAACATGAGTCTTCACATTAACGTTATGATTTAAGCTCATTTTATAGCAGGTGAATATTGCTCTTATGACATACGGAAAAGAATATGGCTCACTGTGACAGTCATATTGTGTGGCAGCCACACACAACCGTAAGGTATGTAAAATAGAATTTTTAACCACATCAAAGTGACGTGCAATTTTTCTGAGACTGGCTGCATTCAGCACAATTCAGGCTTTTGTTTCTGCCCCACCTTTTTAACTGTACGTTACCTGAAAAACAGTCACTCACCTCCTTTTTGATAAATATAACGTCCATTACAGAATATTACATTTGTTTTTTAAGGCATGTTGGAATATCTAGGGAGAGTGGAGTACACTGAGACAAGGGACGCATTGGGACACCACCAATATTTTCTGAGTTTGAAACAGACAATTGCTGATAACATCATCAACGGAAAATACACAGACGAGGCATGACGATCGCACGCATGATTGATCACCTAGTTACGCCTAACTCTGTTTGCCCAGGTAGGTGATGCTAAGTGGTTCCTAGGTCTGGTCTGTTGCCACCTGTTATTGTCCACTGAACTGAGGGTATTGGGGAGGAGCAGTAATTTTTGTGATTTTATATTGTTGCATATAAAATGTTTCATGTACAAACACTGTAACAAATGTTGAACACCCCCTTCGTCTGGTTTTTGTCATCTTTGAAGTACGCAATGTACAACTTGCTGTGTAGTAAAGAAAATGACAGCCCACAATCAGTGCCCCCTTACATCGTCATGCCATTTTATGTGACTTTAATGAAGAATGTTTCTTTTATCTAAATCAAAATTGGGGTGGCCCTATATGGGCCTCACTGGGGACGATGGTCCTTGTAAAACGGAGGCTGCTACAACTATAGTCGGTCGACCCTGAGTTACGTAACGGGAATTTTCTAATATTACATAAATAGCGGGCAAAATGACCATGTATTTCATACATAACCAAAACTTAGCAGTTTACCTTACTCTTAAAATAAATTTGCTTGCAATGTGGGTTATATTTTTCATTTCCGCAACAATCAATTTTCGCGTTTTTGCGGCCTGCTTACGAACCTTGCCGGCATTTTAAAACTACCTGTCAATCACATTTGCGCACGTGCGCTAATCATTTCTTGGATGATATGCATTGCCCAAAGATTTGCTTACGACTGCAGAAATGCCCCAAAATGCGGCTGAAAAGAAAAACAAAGTGCATATAGTTACCACATATGCCTCAAATGTAAGGTACATAGATGAGAAGAGGTTATGCATTGGATATATATGCAAGTAACACTCCATTGTTATGATATTCACAAAATCCGCTTCCGCACAGCAAGGTTGATAGACTATAGTAAGAGCCAGGAAAGTAAACGCATTAAAAATGTACTTTATTTCGTAATAGGAACATTGAATGGTGGTGCATGCTATGTAGGCCATATAGTCACACAGAAAGTGACGGGACAACGTGAGAAATCTCGGCCCAATGGCCTAGTATTCTGACTTCATCCTATCTTTTTCTTCTTTCTCCGTGACTGTATGGACCACACAACATGCAAAGGCTTTCTTCCCAGGAATTTAGGTCCAAAAGAAAATGGACAGGCAAACACCGTCTCGTCGGGACACGAAACCGCAAGATGTCTCACCTGGCTGGTCCCACATCTCCTTTATCTGCTTTGTTTATTCCCACTTTACTTTTGCCGTTCTGCGAAAGGCAGGTAATGGTAAAATATGGTCAAATGTCTCTGACGCCTAAAGAAAGCGAAGTTCCAAATATGGCAGTTTTAAAGAGACGATTTTTGTTCCCCAACATAGTGTCAACCCTTGTGGCTCACTGGCTGTGGTCACATGCTAATCGATCTTAAAGATAAACCCTTGATTCACTGCAACTGCTACTGACTTTTTGCGTGTGTAAATTGTGCATTAGAGTAAGCCGTCAAGGTTGCTTACAACTTACTGCCAATAGGTCTAGCAGGCATAAAAAAGGAGAGTACAGCTGAAGCGGTGAACTTGGCTGCCCAGTGCAAGCGAAAGGACAAAATCTATACCTGTAACAGTTGGGCCTAGCACACAATGCACCACACACTCAGCACGTCGCCGTTATTCTGGCTGCAGGCATTGGCTCCAAATGAAACGGTGTTTGGCTTCCTCTAATAGCAGACGCTGTATTAACCCTTTCAGTGTCAAATTTTGCACTGAGTGAACAGCGTTTCTGGGCACGCATTGGTCGCCGAGAATAGCTGTTGACCTGGGGGTATTTTCTCGGGAACTATGGGCAATCTGGTATTCGGTTTGGTGTCCTCACTATCATTGAAAACTGTTGTCTGCTTTTCTTTTCATGGAACTTTTATATATTTGGTAACAATTTGAACATGCAGTCATTTTCTGCACATATTGCAGTGCAGTAAGTGTTCCAAGTGTAGTGAAACTGATGTTGTTTTTTATAATTGTCTAATGAATATAGTTTGTTATTGTTAAGGTCACGTCAGGTTGGCTCAAAGTGTTTAATGTACTCTCTCTCTCTCTCTCTCTCTCTCTCTCTCTCTCTCTCTCTCTGTCTTGTACAAATAATTAGCATTAATCAGCTTACTAACAAGTTGAACTACGTGTCACGATAAATGAAAAATGTTAAAACTGCTCCAGGTAAAGTTATACTTACAGTTACCTTTAGGAAGTTTTCAACATGATCCCCTCTCTCTCTCTCTCTCTCTCTCTCTCTCTCTCTCTCTTTCTTTTCATAAAACTTGATTCTTTCTCTGATAAAGGTAGTATAATTTTACAATAATTAGGACTGTTTTACATTTTGACCTTTTGACCTTTATAGAACCACAAGTTAGATGGACATTATGCTTAGCTGACTTGCAGATGACTTACAATGGCATACTACACTTTTTTGAATTCTCAATTATTACCCTAATAATTGACTTATTAGATGACTTGTCGGATTCTATGCTTTCTTGAAGATTTAAATTTCCTTTCAAAAATACTTCTGGAAACCAACATGAAATGTGACTGCTATCCTTGCAAATTTTGGCTATTGTAATGCAATTTTTGACTACGTTTTTATGGTTTTAGGCCTAAAGTCACTTACTTCTGGCTGGTGTTTAACATTTGAACAAATGTACTTACTATATTTGCAAATTCAAATACTTTTCTTTCTGAAATACTCTTAGTTTATCTCCTTTAAAGCACCATCATGTCTTTAACTACATGCATAAAACACATCGAATTATATAATCATGTTGTTTGGATTCTTGTTGATGGTCATTTTAGGCCTAGGGGGCTTTTCTGATGGATTGATGTTGGTGTTAGTGTCACTTTGTTGACTAATATGGATGAACATTGTTGAGATGGTGGTTGCAAGTAGTACCTTTTTAAATACTTATTTTAGTGACATCTTCAACAAATTAAGAACCCGCGCTTACAAATTCTCTGATGTGCTGCAAATTTTAGTCCCTTTTCATAAATTGTATGGTCTTGTATGCGCATGAATGATGCACCTTTTTAAGCCAATTTACTGAAATGGGCCTTTAATTTCAAACAAAATATTTTGCATTCTGTCATGTTAAAACTAGACATGACCTTTTCGATCCTATGGACCTTTACACTTACATTTTGGTCTCTTTTGGGTAAATACGAACTGTAAATTTATCTGTGTCAGCTATACATACCAAGGAACATTGCCTTTGGTCGGAATTGACTTGGATTTGTTCCATTAGGACTACGGTTTGGATATGGTAATGACACTGTCTAATTTGAATGAAAGGTCTTTTTCGAGGAATACGAATCTGGATCCTAGTGATAATTCAGACTGGTTTGACTTAAGACGTGATTGGCACTGAGAGAGTTACTTAGTCTTTCTTTGGGCTAGCTGTTGGTGACAATGTTCTTGCTTGTAACTTAGCTTTTTGTTCGCCCATTGTAATTTAAGTTGGTGTAAGCCTGAGCCAACACTGTGTCCGTAACGAAAGGGGTGATCAACTGATCATGTAAAGTTCCAGTTGAAGAGTATGATACTGTAGAAAGACGAATTAATTTATAAAGCAGATCAACGCATACCCAGTGTAGGGTGCTCTTGGCTTAGGCTCTGTATTAGAGTGTCGAATGCTGCTTTAAACTATGTGTTGAAGCCGACTGGCTTCTTATAATATGGTTATTTCACTGATCACCAAACAAAACCAACGTTTACTGTTCCAAACGGGAGAGAGAGATTAACTGTAAAAATAGGCCTTAGGCTGTAATCTGAGTGCTAAATATGGTCTTGGATTGATTGATTGATTCAAATAATGGCACTTTATCAGAACTTGATTGATATTTTTTCTCATTTATTTATTGAAACAAAGATATGTGCTTATCAGTACTTTCAGAGCAAGCTAAAAACAACTTTTACACTGGCAACACTAATTGCTATTTCTCGACTTTAGAAACCCTCTCAACAAAACATCACTGTCTTGTTTACCTTCTGTATATGCATTGAGACTGTAGATAATAGTGTTTAAAATGTTTTGTTCAATAAAAGTCTATTTTAAATACCAGCATTACATGTGACATGTATCTATCTAAATCACATACGTTGTTATGTAACACATCTCCCTAGATTAATTTGAAGTCATAACCAAAGTTACATGTCAGTTGGATATTTCTAAAGACGTTTCTACTGAAGGTGAAAACACTACTGAAACTAGTGCCTTTGTGAATCACAGTCTCAAATAATTTTTGAAGAACCCATATGCAATGCCCTCAACAATAAGCTAACTGGCTTTAAACAAAAACACCATACCAGATAAGTAAATAGGGTTTAGATCTGAAAACAGAACAACTGACCACATTCTAATCTTGAACACTATATTTGATCATATATACAAGACGATCCCCCAGAAAATATCTTCTTTTTTGTTTCACACATTTTATATTCTTCTTTCACACAATGTGCACACAAGCCCTTTCCTATACACTTCTAAAATGTGGTGTTGGTGGAAACTTGTTGTCCTAAATTATAACAGGTATATAGTCAGCAGTCTCCCATGCAGTCAAAACTAGTCACGACATCACTAAGAATTTTGGCAGTGTGATCGTCAAACAAGGCTGCGTCCACATCCATGGTCTAAATTATTTTGGCCTCATCTGATTCAGATTGTTGGTGATTAGTGTGATCCAGTAGAATTAGCTGACTACGAAATTAATTGTGCAAAGTATCCACATAACCTTGTACTTCTCTCCAATACTAGAAGTGGTCATCAGATGGCTTTGCTCAAATTATGACTGTATTGTGACCAATAAAATAAAGTGTTAACCGACATAAGATCAAAATCACGATGTTGAAGAACTAGCCGTCTGAATATGAAAACGTTTGAGTGAATAAGTTGAAATTGTTGTGAACAATTTTGCCAAAGTGGAACTTGTAAAAATCTTAAGGGGCCGTCTGTAAAGCTACTTTGCAGTATAAATTTTAGAAAATCACGATTTTTTTGGTCAAAATAGGAGAGATAGGGTAAAAATCTATAATATGGCCGAATGTTGGCTTTGAAAAATGTCAATTTTTTAGTATTTTTGAGCTAAAGAAATCATGCTTTTGGGCCAAACTTCCAAATGGCTTTGTATTTACAACAGCAGAATGTAAATGAGCTGTCAGTCAGACTTGAGTCTATTAGGCAATGGGAAGCGATCAAGCTACTCATAGGTCGGGGAGAACAATGGGCCATTGGGATAGGGAGAGTACAAAGGACCGGTGGGCTAGAGAGAGAACAATGGGGACTCCTAATCTGTTATTTTAGCGACTGAAACCATCTTTGTGATCTTCACCTGGAAAAACTTCAAAGATTCCTTTTTAAACATAGATTTAAAAGATATAATTTTTTGACAATACTTGGAAATTATAGTATTAGAAGAGTACTTCTCACAAGATTAGTATCAACCAGAGAGAGTGAGTATATTTTCCACAATAGCCAGTTTACCACTGTCAGAGAACCAATTAGACCTTAATTGCATTTTCGCACAATTCTAATTTTGGTCTGACTTCTCAGTAGCCCCATTTATGAGGCATCGACGGTGTTGTTTTGATATGGGCACCATCTCCGCCTCATAAAAGGCTGTGTGTTTCACGCAGACCTTTCAATAAATATCTCAATTGCACGATATCCATAAATGTTCCTGTCCAGTGTCTCATATATATGGGTTCCTTGAAAGTCTGTGTCATTCATGTTGCATTTTGGTAAAATTTCATGACATTGGGAATAAGATATTGACTTCGTTTTCTGTGCCACTGATAGAATTCCGCCCCATAATCGTGACTGCTGCCATTGCCCTGCAAGAATAAAGCTTCCGCGTGCGATATTGAATGGTTTTGCGCATGCGTGACACAATTGCATGTCCTTACCCAGAGAAAATTCAGCAATGTATAACTAGAACGCATGGAAATGTTTATTTTGGTCACGCACGTACAAGCTTAATTCTTGCACGGCAATGGCAGCGGTCACGATTTTGGAAACAATTCGTCAGTGCATCCCAACAAAAAAATCATAACACACAGCTTTTAGTAAAAGCATTAAACATACTTCATACAGTGTTTCACAATCAATAATGATATGTCTCCAGCATGGAGATTAAATTGTGAAACTTACAAAGCAAATACCGTATGTTCACGCAGAGACACACATAAGTATGTATGTATGTATGTATGTATGTATGTATGTATGTATGTATGTATGTATGTATGTGTTGGTGTATGTATGTACGTGTGTGTGTGTGTGTGTGTGTGTGTGTGTGTGTGCGGGAGACCACAGGCCAGTTGATTCTGTTTCCACCAAATCACATGATTTCTATTGCCCTGGAAGTTGTGCGTTTTTGTAACTGACTTTCACTAGTGGAACACACCCAAGAACCAGTTGCGTGCAATACGCGCTAAATGCAGTTGACATCGACATAGACAATTATCACCAGGTCACGTTTAATGATGTGGATGACAACCATTCCATCATAGTGCTGAAAAAATTAGTTGAGACATACTTTACTCCATGATGAGCAAGAATATCTTCTGTAAAGTGCCGCTTTCCATCTATTCTTTAATCATGGTTTATACACGCACGGAGAAAACAAATATTAATTCTACTTCAAACAAAAAAAAAGTCCCAGGGTCAAAGCATACACTATAATTTTAATAGAACAAGCACCTGCAAGTTGATAAAATATTACATAAGCACCTACTATGCCAAAACACACGGAGGTGTTTGGCAATGCTGGATATGACACATAAGGTCGTGATTGTAAATATGTACACAGTGACATTTCTCCATTATTGTATGAATATGATGAATATGTGTATCATCTATATGTTTATTTAAGTTCATGCTGGATATGCGGTTACACAAGGAAAATACTAGTATTATATGTTATTTCCTAAAATCCTCCGGATTTCTCAATATATTGTTGAACGTCCTAGGCATATCAGTATCTTCTTCCAAATTCCATTAAAGAAGACCGTACATATTTTAAAAGAGGCTAATGTAGTGGTAAATAACTGACGATAATCTCTGCATGAGATGTACAAAGATAATAGTATTTTTGTTGGGTGTGTGTCTGTGGTTTACTTCAACCTTGTACAATGAAGCAAATCCTTTGAGCTTTCATTTAGCCAAAAGATGGAACAAGCTGATTCTATTCCTGGTTAGCTAGCAGTCTTATTTGTCCACATTCTAAGTTTTTTGTAATATATACAAAATAGTTAACTAATTTCATTTCAAACATAACTTGATATTTTCAATGTAACACCAATTTCAGTTGATCTTACACAGGGCAATTCTAATAAATAGACCTAGTTTTGCAATAGGCCTAAGTTACTACTGAAAAATAGCCCTGTAGGCGTAATTATAACATCTGAATAGTGCCATCTTCAAATAACATTTTTGAAAACAATATTTTGAGATTATCCAAAATAGCTTGATAAAAAAATCTTTTGAAAGCAGTCAACTTTAAATTTATCTTTGTTTCTGCCCCCCCCCAAGAGTACATGTTTTATTGCAACTTAAATAAAACCTTGCATGGAATTTGTCCTCGTGGGGGATATTGCTGACATCGATCGAAAAAAAAGCTGTTATATCTAATTACTTCCTGTTAAAACCTGGAGTATATTGTAAATTAATGAATTGATATGGTAAATGCTTTCTTGCCTTAGTTACCTGCGTTTTGCCCTTCTGTTGCTCTCTTGGCATTGTTATGTTAAAACTTTTATATTTTCTGGTGATCCACTCCACATAGGATAAAGTATTGTATACGACGCACATCGATGTCGGCTTTTGTTTTAAAGAATTGTTACCGGCATGAACTGTTGGCGATTAAACTGTCATGATTCACATCACAGTTATCCTGTCATTATTTAAACACGATCATGTTTTCTTTCAGAACGAGAGAAGGCGTTGTTATGGTATAGCTATAATAACGGAAAAACTCACAGCGATAATCACATGGTGAAGCCTGCTTCGTAAAACTGTACCACTGATTGAAGAAAGCGTAGCCGAAGCACATTTGTTCTGGCATGACTCTGCACATTTCAAACATAATGATTCGATCAATTTTACAGCAGGTAAACCCTGTTGTTAAGATGTGGGGATAAGCATGTGTCTCATTGTGACAGTTATATTGTGTACACAAATCAGTAAGTGAACCCTGTTCTTAAGATATGAGGGCGTGCATATGTTTCACTCTGATAGTTATATTGTCTACATAAAACAGTAAGGTAGGTAAAACAGCCACATCCAAGTGACAAACAAATGAGAGAGAGATTGCATTGAACAGAAGCCATCATTTCAGAAAATCCATGTTGCACTGAGAAAGAAAATCCTTAGTACTTGAAATCGGTGTGTCAAATTTCCACATTTTTTTGTTTGCAGTTCAGTAAATTTTCTGTGACCACTTTTCTTTGGGTAAGAGATGCATACAAACCATGACTAGAAGCATGAATAATAAGCTTTCTTTTCTTTGAAAATTGGAAATGTGGTCATTTGGGATGTATGGGGACATTAAATATGCCTCTATTTGAGACACTAATCCATGTACCCAATTGTTAATGTCCCAATGCACCCCAGTGGGAAACTATTAGGTAATTTTTACCACGTAATGGGAATAACAAATGGTATAACCATTTCACATATTACGTAACCTTATCATAAAGGTGATACAAATATAGTGATTTTCAGCTGGTATTAATCTATACAAAACGAAAGCTAAGTTTTTGCATTACACACCTAGAAATTTTGATACGAAGACATCTAAACATATTGGATAATCTTGGTACCTTTAGCCGGTACATCGAGAACCAATTGCTTCAGATGGAACACATCACCTACTGTAGACATACAGTTGTGTGTCCAATGAGAGCTCGCCCCACGGGAGGGGGGGGGGCACAAGGGGGTCACATAAGGCAAGTGCTATGTCCATAATTGTCAAAAACTAAGAAAAACAAAGAACTTTGAATCCAATAAATGTAGTCCTAAAAGTCAGGTGGTCTGTTAATGGAGTCATCTCTCAAAGTAGGGACAAGAGTATATCATTACACGTGTATCACACATGAACCTGAACCAGATGGACAATATTACTGGTAGTTCTTGCTTCATATTATATGTGCCCAATTTATGAGTGTAGGCCGGTGCAATACTTAATAATTTCCCGGCACAAACAAATGGTTTGACGCCTGGCGATCAAGGGGGACGTGCAGGTCGCATCACTGTCACATACAGGCCATAAGCTCATTTCTCACCAATTGGCATTTTTGTGAGAAATTTAAGTTCACATATGCCAAACTGGTATTTTTTTAGTGCTTCCCGAGCCATATATAAGAACAATATGCCTTTGATAAGATTCTGAATTTCCAAAATATTTGTAATATCCCGCTTGTTCTCCACAGGTACCTACCCGTATCTGGCCATATCTGACTAAGGACAAAGACTGGGCAATCAGGTATGCAATAGGCAAGGGCAAGAACAGAAGGTTCAAGAACTGCCTAAAAGAGGGCACTGCAGTCGATAGAGGGCTAGGGTTGTGTATTCCCATTACTTTACATTGTAATTTGCAACTTAATAACTTGAAAACTACTGCACATAGAAACACCAAATTTCAGACAATAAAACTAGATGCATAACTAAATACCTCACAAAAATCATATAACCACGGCCACTAAAGTAACTGGTTTATTTGAGGTTGGTGTAACATACAAACTAATGGGAGTACACAGCACTAGCCCTCCGAATGTTTGTGTATTCAGTTGAAAACACACCCTAGAGCTAATTCTGCCCTTTCCTAATGGGGCGGGAACTTAAAATGCATATCTCCTATTTCACAAGGCCTACCAGAAATACTGATGGGTGAAAAAAGGTCATAAGTGAGAATATATTTATATGGGTTCACCAAAAAGACGGCATATAATTTTCTAATTTTCCGTATGTTCACCATTTTTTACAAACACAATTTCGCTAGACTTATCCGACACTTGAAACTAAAAATGTGCCACTTTGTACATTCTTTGATTACATATTGAGGAACTTGATCAGATTTTCAAGAGCGCATAAGCCATGAATTAATGTCTTGTATTTTATTGACAATTTGAGAACCAGCTCCGAGTTATATGTACTCAAGAAATGGAGTAAAGATATCATGGAAGAGTGTTTCATTTTATTTCCGTTTTTAACAGCTGACTGTGACAAATTACGAACTTTGTTTGAAGCCGACACAATTGAAGGGAAAGCACTTTCATTGTGTACTTTCCTGTTCTGGGTGCACGGTTGGCTGAGCAGTCAGACGCTCGCCTTTCACCTATTCGACCGGGGTTCGACTCTCGTCCCAGGCAGCATGTGGAAAACGTTCCTACCAATTTAACCGTGCACGGTGGTTCTTTGGTTTCCTCCACCACGGACAGGGTAGGAAGTATACGCCAACATCTGTGCCATGGAAAGTGACTCGACAAGTCAATGCTTGACTTCTGTCACAATCTATGTAAAACATATGTGTCCATACTTTATACTTCGTTTAGGTCATTGAGACTGAATCTGAGTTATACATGGCGATGTTGCTTGGTGATAATCTATGGTATAAAGCTGGCAGTCCTTACTTAACATCGAGTCGGAGTTCTACTTTGGGGTCCATCAGCTCAACTTTTATCGTGTGTCGGCAGGATGCCAAGGGCAACATTCTTACCCTGACTAGTTGCACTCGCTTTTAAAGTCCCATCTTGGTTGATACTGGCTTTTGGGAAAACAATATATTTCCTGATGATACCTTGTTGCTTTAGGCGGATACAGTAGTCATCAAAAAACACCACCAGGACGGTTACGATAATCAAGAAGACGGCCACATTTCTTCAGATGTTTGTAGATGCAATGCACAGATTTTCAATATACTAATCAAAATTAAAAGGGATCGCAACTGAAGTGTATCACAACCCTGTTAAATTATAAGTGTCATTACGTGTACTTTCCTTTTAACCAGAGGTTAAGTACATCAGGTAATATGTCGTAACGTGTACTTTCCTTTCAAGCAGAGCACATGTACATAAGCTATAGCATTTTTCACTTGGGAATGAAATGTTGACTGTGCCGTATGCATTAGTTGAAAAAGATATGTTCACAGGAAGGGGACCAACGGCGTTTTATACAAATATACCACAGTAATATCCAGACATATTTCATTAAAAAATATACTTGTTTGTGGATCCATGCTATCATGCCGCAGTCTGTGTGCAGACGGGGGTAAATGAACGTTTGTAAAATCCTAGAGGAGAAGATATCCATGTTATAGTCAAACGGCTTCCGTTAGAGACTTCTTTGTTCAATAATGCTTCTTCTCGTGGCTATTTTTAATATGTTTATACTGAACGAACAAAATCTGTATTTTCGCTCACCCACCTGATACGATGCATTATCTCAGGCATGTGGTTTCCGTTACCTATATTCATACTTCACGGGCTTTACCCACATTAGTACTAATGTTAAGCTGGTACGCAAAATATATCTCAGTTGATGTTTTGAACTTCGAATTGGAGATTTGAAAGGACACAGTAATACTGCCTGCACCATATGTCAGTGCAGGATCTAATGTTGTCGGCGTTTGCCATATTGCCATTGCCAAAACAGGACTGCTGTGGGACCGGCATAGATTCCACGGTATCCAACTTACTTGACGTCTGAACAAAGGACTGTGCATATCCTGTATTAATTGTGACAATTTTGCATAGGAATGAATAATGAAATAAATGTCAATGTATTAGTCAAGATATCATTTGTTTTTCCGTTATGTGCTTCCAAATTCAAAACATGACTTCAATTATTATCTGTATGATGTGAGGACGCATCACTTTTCAGGTGGAAGGTCTGAAGCCGCACCTTTTGATAACCTCAAATCACTTTTTCATATTTTTGGATAGTCTGATACTTAAACTACATGCTCCCAAAAACTCAGATGTGTGAACATAAAATTTATATGAGGTAACTGATCTCAAAATCTTTTGTTGACAATGAAAAGTTTAAACAGTGCCGGACACATGGCTTTGTTTGCATGGGCATGATAATGAACCATGTCATTGTTTGCACAGTCATTAGTCCATGACCCCTGGAAACCAATAGAGCTATTGACAAAGGTCGCTCATAGGAAACCATCAGCCATGGAGAGAAGAATGGGCCAGTTCAAACTAATCACAACCATTGTTCTGATTCCTTTGAAATTCTCTATTGATGTAAAAACAAATTAGCACAATCCACTCACTGGTCCCCAAATATGGAAAGCCGCATGTGAACCCACACCCAAACAAGCCAAGTGTGGGGTTCCCAAGTTAAAAAAAGTCGAGATTTAAGCCTCAATATATACTTTTGTTTAATGACAACAGCACAGAAGTAAAGCTACAGTTTATATCACACAATTATTAAAACACAGGACAGAAGAAATGAGTATGTGTCATATTACAGGCATAAATGCGAAGAATTGGCAACTTTTTCTTTAAATGCAATTTTCTCGGAACTGTTTGTTGCTCAACCTCTGCAATTTGTATCTCGCCTCACAAACGTACAATTGCCCTATCACATTACAATCAACGACGTTAAAAGAAAAATATCATATCCAGGAATGGTTTCCAGGATTTTTTTTTCTGACAACCCCTTCTGTGACGTTTGGAGCAATTTATAGAAAGAAAATACACAACCTGTCAGGACTAAAAAAAAAATTATTACTTTTTATTTATACTTTTTCAGGACTAACCATTGAAATTGATCCTGGACATTGATGTATATTTGAATTTTCTTCTGATTTCAACTGGAAAAAATCAATTTTGTGTACTTCTGCGCGAAAAATGTGAAAATCCTACCAAGTCAGAAAGAATGCTATAAAATCTCCAAAAATTCCAATTCTACTAAATAAAGTCTATGGATACAAATGTATGGATATGTTGTAATGAAAAAAAAAATATAGGTTTAATGTACTTGTGAAAAAATTAAATGGGTAATTGCGATCCAAAGTTGCCAGTCTTACTGCGCACTAGCTTCACAGCTTCCACCTTAAAGGGTGTATGCTATGTATGCTATGTATTTACGTATATATGTATATATATATATATATATATATATATATATATATATATATATATATATATATATATATATATATAAAATCGTATCTGTAATATACCATGAACCTTGTGAGTTGCGCAGATAAGTGTTTTATTGTACTAAATGTTCAATGAATGTAATTGTTTTATTAACCAAACAAACTAAGAAGTATATAGGAAATATTGAATCTGAAATGTGACTTTTCATCACTTATATCTGTGGCGGCATGCATGATTTTCATGTATGGCTCAAGTGATAAAACTAATATGCTCTATTGTACATGTACCCACAAAACTTTAATCAGAAAATCATTTTGTACTAGACTGTTTTGGTCGTTTTCCATTCAATGATTTAAATAAAAATATACTTCTTTTCCTTATGAGTGATCAATTAATAAAATGACAGGACTGGCTGCAAACACTGGCCAGATTAACAGCTTATTTCTGGAATGATATAATAAATGAACCACTGTACAAGTTAAGGAAACCTTTAAGCTTGCAGACCATTCAATGTTTTTGTTATGGGCAATGACAACGTCATAATAAATTTGTCATTTGTTAGATGGCAACATTTTGAATTGACTTTATTTCGGGTTGGTGGGATAAAAAATTATAAAATAGAACTGGGGGACTGATGACCACATCAAATATACTTACGTCTCTGTAAAATCAAACAATAAGCTGATTTATTTTGAATTATGCTCAGTTGTGCTGATCGTATATTTTCAATAATCATAATTTCCGAAAATCAAAATCATGACACATCTCCAACGTATAATGCAGATTGGGAAAAGTTTTTACCCCTACTACTGCTCATATGACTGTACATATTAGTGGAGAGTAAAGAGTTCGGAGTGCGGAACAGGATACTGACTCCTAGAAAGTGCTTCTGGACAAAATTACACAAATACAATATATGTATATATATATATATATATATATATATATATATATATATATATATATATATATATATATATATATATATATATATATATATATATATGTTCATATACATATATATATGTGTGTGTGTGCAGTGTGTATATACACATGTATATATATATATACATACATATATATATATATATATATATATATATATATATATATATATATATATATATATATATATATATATATATATATACGCGATGGACAGTTGAGAAGTTATCCTGACCTAGATGGAAGCACTCTATGATCGTGAAACTGGTCATCTTGTTACGTTTTTATCAATGTAGTCTTGTGAACATCACCAGAACACTGGAATTAAGTCATCTTTGTTAAATGCATCACGGTCGTTGTATGAACCAGTAACGAACCTGATCAAGGAGGTCACTGTCATCCATAAAACCCTCCCCCAAGTAGATGTGCCTTCAGCTGCGGAAATAAGAGGGAGTCTCAAAGAGCTTGATCATCTGAAGAAGGTGGATGTACCAACAAATCATGCCAAATATGCTTTGTATATTTGGTCGCTACGATGGACGATGAGCATTGTCATTAAACAACTTTACCCCTATGGTAAGCATTCTGCAGCATTCCAGTTGGATCTCTCAGTTTCGCAACAGATCACTGCAGTACTCTCCTGTAATAATCTAGCCCTTTTGTAGATAATCCATCATAATCATCACCTGGATCCCAGAATACTGAAAGCATCACCTTGCCACTTGATGGCTGGGTATTGGCCTTTTTAGGTGGTGCTGATATTGTATACTTCCGTCGTATGCTAAATGTGTTGCTCACCAGATACTCTCTGAGTAGCGGCTCCTTGTCTTAGCTAAATATACAGCAAAGACAACCCACATGTTAATGAATTATATGACTTAGCTAAATAAGTGAAGTTTGGCTTAAAAATGCAGAGCTTCAATATGAATAAAGAAAACCTATCAAAGTTCAGATAAGAATAATCTGACTTACCCCTGAACTAGTATGTATCGTTTCTAGTTGGATAGCGCACCTTAGGCCAACCACCTGCCAGTGTATAACTAAGTAAAACAAACTGTGGATATATACTCAGTCCCAGATGAAGTAGTAATGTGGGATGTTAATCCGTTCAATCTAAAGATTCCGAAAAAATGGTATTCTTCCTGCTATACACTGCTAGCATTTGTATTTAAACATGTACAGCATAATTACAATCTGGAACAAAGCTTGTAGGTTTCCCGTGCATCGAAACATTATTGGAAACTATCAAAATGGTGAATTGGTGACATGATTATTTAAAAAAAGGAGAGAGAGAGAGAGAGAGAGAGAGAGAGAGAGAGAGAGAGAGAGAGAGAGAGAGTTTAACTATACACTGTTTTCCTTTGACGTAAACACATAAACAGGAGATTGACAATTTGAGTGTCAGGAAGGCACCATTTCTTGTTGACAGTCTATCCTCTACAAATTTTATGACACATAAACAGGAGTGTACCTATGAGTGAAGCCAAAAATAAAGTGATGATCATGTTGGCTTCATCTTTATCTCGTATGTAGTAGGAAGTTCGCGCTTGAAACAACTGTCTTTAGAACTCGTCGTCTGTGTGCTACTAATTTGTTGAAAGATAGCTTGTGCTTAATCGAAATGTATAAGCTTTCGGTAGGCCTAACCCAAGTACATGAGCCCACCAAGATCAGATTTATAAACGGGTCGTTCACTTTCGATCGTCTGGTTGGTAAAGAGAACCACAAACCCAAAGAACATGAAGCATCAAAATTCCATTTTATCTTCATTCTGTGCCTACTATCGTCGGTTCGGTTTTAAGAAACTAAACGTCAGATTATACAAGTATACCTGTACACAGTTTACAAAACAAATTTGAATAGAAACAAAGACACGATGATCTTTGATATCATCGAAACATTTTAAGATTTCGCTTACTTATATTTATCCACCAGTACAAAACAGATTTAGTGAATGTGTTGCCTCAAAAGCGTCCCACAAGATTGCTCTTGTTTCTGATACACTCCCGTTTGGGATACAGGACACTTACAGGACTACTTTCCTCACTATTCTAGAAGGCATAATTGTATAGAAAGTATACGTCTAACACATACCTCTGATAGAAAAAAAAACAGCAGTTAACCTGGGGAAAGGACCAAGCGTAAATATTTGCCACAATGTGATATATAGGACTCAGGTGTTGGGTAAGCAAACAGTTCAAAACATTAGTTGAAGAGGATTCCAGGTCAACACCAACACTTGACAAGTTAACATAAATAATGTTTTATATTTGCCTTAAGGTATGCATAGATCTAACGCACACGTAAGACAAAATGGAACCACATGCGACAGCGTGAATGCATTTTAGCATCAGCCATAGACGTAAGCAAGGTACCACGTGAGCACACATGCTACTTATTGTAAAAAAACATCAATACACGGCACCGATAGTGCAAGAAAAGGCTCTGTGTGTGTCTGTGTGTGTGTGTGTGTGTGTGAAGCAAAAGTGACTCGCAAGGGTACGAGATGTTCTGGGACCTGCCTGGACTATGTCGGGGATAGCAAGTGTGCTAGTAGCTTCACAACTTCACACTTGTTCACAAAATCAACAAGCTAGTAGAAGCCAGTAAAAACATTCTACAACTGTGTGCCAGCAAATATCGCGGCCTTCGACTCTGTGGCAAAGTAACAATAATATGAGGAATCATTTGCATTATGAGGACGCCATCATGGTTATGTATTGTGGTCTTGCACACATAACTTTGTTGTTCCTATTCTCCTAATGCTAAAAAACAAACCATATGTCAATATTTATTTGAAGTCTTGGCTCGTGTTAAATGCACAACATTTGATTGCATCTATATAAACGACCTTGTTGTGAACAAAGGAGTGAAATGCAACCCTGTCTACTGTATTAACTCCGTGAGTACAAAGTTTGGACTCAGTAAACAGATGCAATGTAATGCTAACCGACCAAGGCTGTTGACTTGGACCACATTAATAGTCTCTACAACTACGTGCACTTTAGTACTTGAAGAAACATGTCAGTTTACAAAAATATTAGTCAAAAAGCGTTATGTCGACTTGGCGCACATCAAGTGTTTTCGAAATTGGCAAAGAAAGAAAGAAAATTGGCAAACAGCTTTTCTTCATATATATATATATATATATATATATATATATATATATATATATCTTTATTTCGTACACGTAGTACACTTATTGTATCATAGGTCATAGGTTTACACAGTATAATGAAGATTGTGATAAAGAGAGAAAGAAAAAAGGAAACAAAATTAGCAATACAGCCTTTATACACGCAACTTTGCTGTACATGATGTGTGGCCACAAGCTTAATCTATTTAAGGCTTTCTGTTTAATAATAAATACATAAATGAAATTATATAGCATTGAGGTAAAGTGAGATGGTTATATTATACTCCATTAGGAAAGAAAAGTTACAAATAAGCAGTATCATATAATTCAAACTACTCAAAACACAAGATGCAAAAATAAGCAGAATATAGTATGTGCTCTGCTGTGTAGCTGAGTAACAAATTAAATTGAGGATGGTTAGGTACCAAATAGCTTATGATAGATCTTATGTTCTTTGACCAGCTGTAAAATATTTTGATTATTTTGTATCTTGTTATTATTTTCCTGACTGAAATGCATAAAAGTTTGATCCTAAACGCTCACGGAAAGATGACTTTGTTTGAAATTAACCAGCCTAAAATCATGAAATTTTGTCTATGGAAAGAAGCCGATTCTAACAGTGGGTGAAATCCAACTGAGCAAAGCAATTATTGGAACAATTCCTCTCAATAAAAATTAAAGTCTGATGGACAGCAGGCCAGTCTCATTATTGCATGAATGCAGGCGTCTGTAGTGGTACTGAAAGACGCGTCATTTTAGATTGTCGCGTTACTCTTTTTTGCTGTACTCTTTAAATTTGTGAGCGTTTTTTTTGTAATTGATTCTCAGGCAAAATGATTTGTGGAAAATATTTGTACAAACTCGAATGCAACTGATGTGTTGTCTACATATAATTTTGTACGTGGGTCTGTCCTAAAATATGTTGTATTTGGATCCTATTCATCATTCATATATTTGCGTAGAAGTGTAATGGACTGCTTAGTAGTATGGTTAAAATTGTGGTTTATACTTTCTTATATGATGACAGTAATGTCATATATTAATCATTTATAAGGGCCAACATTTTCAATTATAGTTATTCTATTCTATTACCTGCGCCTTCTACACATGTAACACATGACATAGTTTGTAAATACTTTTGAGGCTGTAATATGTATATCTATGTATCGTAAAATCATTTAAAGGGAAAGACAAGTGTTGCTGCCACCAGGTGGCTTATTGTATGTTAATCATATGCATGGGGCTGACCAGTATATATTATTTCTTGTCAGCTCAGGTGGGTGACACCTCAACCAATGTCATCCTGGCCACCATGCCCGGCCCATAAACAGAGATAAAAGAAAAGTTAATTATCACATGACTATTGTAGGGTGACATCGCAGCCAAATAGCCCCACCCAAAATGTAAAGAGTGGCTCACTTTTTCTGTCCACATCCTATTACATTTAACTATGATATTTTGCATGCTGTTTTAAAAGTTAAAAAAAAGCACTTTTATGCTTCTCGTACCCTGAAAAAACTGCTCTGTCTGGTATCCTCTTCTTGACGATATTGTCAGTTGTTCTCCAATGCTAGGTCTCCTTTGTTTATTTCTTCCCTTGATGCAGAAATGTGTTGACAAAACCTGGCATGACAGCTTGTTTCATAAGCTCTAGGGACTAATTGCACAGCCTACCTGGATATTTTCATGTGATTGGTTCTCTAGGTTATATGATGTAATCAAATGGAAACATTCTTATAGCAGTAGAGTTCATCATACCTATAGCCTGTATTTTGCCATGCTTGTTTAACATTTTTATAAATGATATTATGATTGAGCTAAATAATGTCGATTCGCATCGACCAAGAAAAGTTCAACAGTTTTGGATATGCTAACGACATCTAAAAAATATTCTGGCAGCTCTACGGGGTTGCAAGAGTTAATTGACACTTTTTAGGAATATGCAACTCGATTGCGATTTAAGTTTGGTCACAGTAAGTCCAAGTGTTTGATTGTTTGGAAATCAGTATGTTCCTAAATGGCAATGTGCCTACGAAGTGCCTTGGAAACACGAACTGAACAATGATGATAGCCTTACGATACTCACGTAAGGTGTCACGTATTTTTATAATTGTTCCTTCGACATGCATATTGATAATAGAATTGCTACTTCTAGAAGGGCTATATACAGGTATTCAGGGGCTAGTTTACCATATCCTGGTCTTAATACAATGTCAAAACTTTTCTTTGGAATCGGATTGGGGTTTGTAACCTGTTGTATGGCATGAAATGTACCAGACTCTATAAGACCTGTAAACTAACCAATTTAGAATCGTCGAAAGAGCTGTTATTAGGAATTTACTTGGGATAAACAAGAGAGTTCACCATTCTACTTTGCTTCACTCGCTTACATACCTAAATTTCATGATCTTATAAAACCTGAAACCTTATCCTTTGCCCGCCGAGTTTTCCTGGACCCTTCTCTCCATATAGAAATATACGTATTAAATTTTCATACCGGTATATTGCGACTGGCAACGTTCCTTCTGGCTCTTTGGTTGACCAGTTACAACACTACAGTGTCTCGACCGAACTTGTGATGTTTCGTTAATATGGTTTTAGTTCCTCATATGTATTTATTTTGATGTGGATATCCGTTTCCTCTTTATTATTATTATTATTATTATTATTATTATTATTATTATTATTATTATTATTATTATTATCATCATCATCATTATCATTATCATTATCATTATCATTATTATTATTATTATTATTATTATTATTATCATTATCATTATCATTATCATTATCATTATCATTATTATTATTATTATTATTATTATTATTATTATTATTATAATTATAGTGGGCACCACTTAACTTGACCTGTCGTAGGTTTGTTTTGGGTTTTTGCAGTTACATCAACTAGCGCTGTCAGTAAAAGATCACTACCTGATGGGCTTTTGAAATAAAATTTTTCCAAACTGGTAGATTTGCCAAAATATTTGAAAAAATTTCAGTGGAAGGCAATTGTTATATGGTGGCTTGGATGTCAAAGCAATTTTTACTTTTCATAAGGCCTAATTAAATATAATTAGTTTATCCAAGTTTTCATTCTGTATAATCATCTTTAACACATAATGAGCCAATCCCTATTTTTCTTAAAACAGCTGCTAGACCACTACTTTTTGTCTCCAGGACTAAATGGTTTTCCCCTGAAGGTGCATTGTTTTTTAAAGAATCATCCTGATTATTGTACATACGAAAGTAAGTCTAATGGAGGTCATTCTACGATCTGTATGAACAAGACAAGATATATCACGATAATAATGAAAACAAAAAGAAAAAAATACACTGCCTATTAACAAATTAAAGAAATGGTCAACGTGACTGTATCACAATCATTCCAAAGCATTTAGGTCATAACATGTATTTGCTTTTCACCCAGAGCATACTTACGTTTCTGACATATGCTTGGGCCAGAATTGCTGACTGTGCCATACGCATAAGCTGTTTTTTCTTTTCAATCACAGTATCTGCACATTTGTTATATTATTTTCTGCTTGACTGTGTTATATGCATTACTTAAAATGTTCATTTCCACTAACAAGACCCACCATGCATGTTCTATAATAATGCTCGGGTATATTTAAATTAAATTCTACGTACATTATGTGTCTGTTGTATTAATGCTGCCCAAAAAACCCCAATGAAAGTATTAAAAAAAAAAAAAAATATATATATATATATATATATATATATATAATATATATATATATATATATATATATATATATATATATGTATATATATATCATCCACATATTTACATATATGTAGCCCTAGCCAGGTTTTGCAAAATATTTTGCGCTGATGGAACAGGTTTTCTATGCTCTTGCAGCATAAGTATCAATCTTTAAAGTGTAGATTTTGCCTAGTCAACTTCGCAAAGCTCTTTAGTTGACTCTGTGTGAATAGTATCTACAACTAAAACGTAACTTACTACTTAAAATAAACTTTTAAATACTAGAAACTTCATTAAAACAATTCAGTATGTTTGCATAATAAATAGCACCATGGTGTCTCAGACTCTGTAGGAAATGGAGAATTGACTAGAGTCATAAAGTAAAAATGTATATTTTTATAGATCATTTTACCTTTTTAATTATTGTGTACTGTCACACCCAAGAAATAATTTGTGCCCTTAGGATCTCCATTAGGTTTTCTTTTCGTTATACGATTCTCTTTTGTTTTTTTTTTTTGACATATTAGAGAAAACAAGGAGAATAAAACGTTGAAATGATTTATTCAGTCACAAGGCGAAAATCTTTAAATATTAAAAAATAAAATCAATGCATTTTCAAGAATCAATAGATACAATGTGAACATACCATATATTTTGATATATTTTGTTCCAGCCCCTGGGCTGTAATATATACTCACAATTTTTATTTGGACAGTAACACAGTACTCGATCTTTGCTTTACTCACTCGTGCTGATCAATGTGGGAAAAATTCACTTTTCAAGCATTCACTCTCGTAAAGTAAGTATAGTTGCATCTTTCCAAGTTCACATTATATATTATTAAATTTGGTTTATAACACAATACCTATTCATGACTTCTCACATTATCTCTCCACTTGGTTGTGCTCTCCCTACGACATAGGAAAATAACCACCAGTGACTGACTCGCATGCGAGGCATCAATCATTTCCATCAATCCTGCTCCCCTGTGCAGCCATCTCCACAATTGAAGTACACTGTGTGTGCAGACTCAGCTTTTGGTGCTTGGTTTGAAGTTACTGTTCGTTGATTTATGCCCCCCAAGTCAACAGAATTTTTACCAGTTTCTGGTTGGTTATGTTTCTGGTATTTTGCTTTACGTCGGCAGTGTTCTCCTGCCAGTCTATACTAGGTCTTTTATAACTGAAAACGTGCTGCATGGTGGTTTTGTGCATGTTTTCACTCACAGTGATCATCCACTGATACCTGCTGTTCCCACAAAACAGCAAATAAGTTCCAAACTCCAAAGGGAGATCTTTGACTCTTTTCTCTAGACATTTGACTTGAAGGATTATCCTATGGCATCTCGGGACCACCAATCATTTACACGCTGCTACAATGCTTCAGGGACCATGGTTACTTCCTTGTGCATTGCGTATACAGGGGTAACTCAGTTCCACTGGGCAGAGGAGAAATGAGAAAAAGCTCCACCTAGTGCCAAGTGACAGGCACATGTCGCTTGCCTCACTTCTTGTTCTATGACTGCTGGGCCTGGCAGTACTTTTTTATTTTATTTATTTATTTATTTATTTATTTATTTATTTATTTATTTATTTATTTATTTATTCATTCATTCATTCATTCATTCATTCATTCATTCATTCATTCATTCATTCATTCATTCATTCATTCATTCATTCATTCATTCATTCATTCATTCATTTATTTATTTATTTATTAATTTATTTATTTATTTACTTATTTATTTAAAAAAAATTTTTTTTATTTATTTATTTATTTATTTTTTTTTTTTTTTGGGGGGGGTCTGGCTGTGGTTATCCACCACCTCAGGCCAGACCTGCTGGCCACATATGCCAGTCAGGCAATGTTTGTGTGGTTCATTCTACACCATCCTTGGGTGTTTATACTTCTCTGGCCAGACATCTAAGGGCGCCAGCCAACCTGCATCAACTGCAGAGCATGTGGCCTTGGTGCTCATCTCACACTGCCTTGTGGACACCTGCGCCTTCTACAGGAAGTATCTGCTCCATGACAAGGCCTCAGACCAATGCTGATGTTGTCAGCGGGAAGTTCTTGAGGGCACCACATCTTTCCAGGCAGGCATGTAAAAGCTTTGCAGGAGATGCAGCAACTAAGGCACTCTTTGGCTGCTAACAAGGCATCTCTGCAGAAGAAAATTGCCACATTGTCAGAGGCTGAATGGGCCGCACAACCCAACCAAGCTGCTCCCTCTGCAGCAGTTGTCTTTTTGGTCCTTCTCACATAAAATGCCAGTGGTGTGGCAGTCAAGTTCAGTGCTGGCAATGACTCAGAGGTAGAGCAGCCCTCATAGTTTTCCCCACACTGCTTCTTCTCAGGTCCCATCGGTGGTCTGAAAAGTGTTCAAGGCTCATGAGGAATGGATGTTGGGGACTTCACCTTCCAAGGATAGAATACTGGAGTCCCAGCATGAACTTAAAGTGCGTCATTTTTATGCATAACCTTTTGTTGCAGGTGGTTTGGACTATCATTAGATAAGGTTGGCAAAACCAAGCAGTTGCTGAAGAATGTTAGAATGCATTGTCTGTGGCTCCATGTGAGCCCACTTTGTCTTAAGATGGTGTTCTCAACCTTTGTGGCAGAGATGGTGGCAGAGCTCTATCGGGGGCTCATAGGCGTGCTCTGGCATTGATCCTGGAGCAGTGTCAGTGACACAGGGGGAGCAAAAGATGGACAAGAGAGTGGCTTCAGGGTATTTTCACCTCAGCATCCTGGGCAAGCCACTTTCGTGCAAGAGTAACTCATGTTCAGCCACGTTTAGATGGCCCAGGAAACAACATCTTGGACAGGACAGGCATGGGCAGTCACACAGACCCAAAAGAAGCAATGCCAAAGGACAGCTTCATCATAGCTTGAAAAAGCAACAGCCAGATGATAAGGCATATCGTAGGGGTTGGTCTTAATTATCTAATTCGCCTCATCACTCATCTCCGTCCTCCTTGCCTGAGTCAGTACATGGAAGGTTGGGATACTTCATCCATCACAGGGGGTCCATTACATCACATGTCTTCATTCTCCGTGTATTACATTGCAGTTAGGCAATGCATTTCAGGGATAATAACCCTCCACCAGTCTCATTCGTATGCTGGAGGCACAAGCACTCTTACTTGGTGGGGTTGTCAAACCAGTTATTTTAAAGCTATCTTTGTTTCTCATAAAAGATGGGAGTCAGTGACCAGTGATTAATCTCACTGTGGCCACCAAAACTTTATCATGGGGACATTTAAAGATGGAGGCACAGGCTTCCAGCAGGGCTGCTGTTCAGGTGAGGAAGTTCACCACTTGATTGACCTGAAGGATGTGTACTTCCATATTGTGATTAAGCAAAACTCATAGAAGTACCGGTGTTCTGTGGTGAACCAGGTCATGCACAAGTTCAATGATTTTTGTTTGGCCTCACCATGCCACTTCTAGTATTAACTTGAGTAATGAGCATGGTAGTACATTATCATTCTTATGCTGGAGGCACAGGCACTCTTACTTGATGGGGTTGTCAAACCGGTCATTTTAAAGCTGTCTTGGTTTCTCAAAAAAGATGGCAGTCAGTGACCAGTGATTAACCTCACAATGGCCAACATATTTTTTGTCAAGGGAACATTTAAAGATGGAAGCACAGGCTTCCAGCAGGGCTGCTGTTCAGGTGAGGTAGTTCATCACTTGATTGGCCTGAAGGATGTGTATTTCCATATTGGGATTAAGCAAAAATCATAGAAGTACTGGTGTTCTGTGGTGAACCAGGTGATGCACAAGTACAAGGATTTTTGTTTGCCCTCACCATGCCACCTTTAGTATTTACTTGAGTAACGAGTATGGTAGTACATTGTGCACACCCACAGGGAGCAAGGGTGTACATCTACCAAGAAAATTGGCTCCTATGTCACACAACAACTGCTTTCAAAAGACATAGACTGCATGATATATCTGTGCCAGAGCTTAGAACTACTGTTCAGTCTCCTGCAGTCCAGCTTGGATTGTTTTGAGGGATTTGTTGTCATGTGGATTCAGTCTCAGACAGTTCCATTTGCCTGTCAACTCTCAGAGGACAGCTTTCAGCCATTTTCACCACTTCCTTCCCAGTGAACCAGTCGTAGAACAAAACTGGATGAGTTTGATTGTATTGCTGACCTCCTTTGAATGTCAAGTGCCACTCAGTCAAATACATCACTGACCTCTGCAGTTCAACTTCAGAGATCAATGGGACAGGCGCCGCCAATCCCTAGCTCAGCAGATCTCAGTCTGTCACTTTGATCAGCTGGTGTTGCACTGCTGGACTCTGAAAACCAGTAATGAGAGCTGCGTCACTGACTCTTTTTTAGAGTCACTTCAACATTTTGACAGATGCGTTGTTGGTCAGATGGGGTCTGCACTGAGACTCTTATCATATCAGGTATTGTTTGCCTGGCCTCCTCAGTGGCAGTGATTTTTGATAAATTGCATTAAACTGAAGGCAATCAGGATTTGCTTGTTCACTTCCTCGTTTGATTTGAGGTCAACATACAATAATTGTACGCAAAAGGAAACAGTGGTAACTTATGGCAACAAACAGGGAGGTACTTGGTTGAACTGACTGTTTGTGTAGACACAGTATATCCTCTGATGTGCACAAAGCAAGATCTAAATCCAAATCCTTTGTCGTTCCATAAAAGGGGGACTCAGTGCTGAAAGAATTCCAGTCCTTATTCCCACATTGTCTGCTATAAAGACAATACTTTTCTCCAACCTGAGTTTGTTTGGTTGCAATGCTTGTCAATAGACAACTTTCATTTATAGTTTCTCATATACGATGATGTTCATTGGCTGAGAAAAGCAGTTATTTACCCGATCGCGAATGACATCAAAGGCAGCCATACTTACAGGTTTGTCACTTGGTTTCCCATGCTAGAAGGACAGCTTCAAAAGGGTCTCGAAAGAAGATTAGCCAAGTGATCTTGAGGTCCTACCATCTTGACCCTAGCAACATTGTTTGCAAGTGGTGCTACTTGAAGAAGATGGAGTGCAGTTTCACAGCTTAGTTCAACGAGATGGACAGGAGTTGCTGAATCATTTCTCCTCATCTAAGATCAAAGACCAACATGTCTTTGTTGACGGCATGGATGGGGTTTGGCCATTCAGTGTTTTGGGCTGCTTGTGATCATACTGGTAGAAAGTCAGGGTGGTGGGTGGGGTGCAGGGTGGGGAACTGACATGCAATGGTCAGGGAGGAAAACCGAAAATAAAGATAACAGAGAGCAATGTGCCCCTCCCCCCCCCCAAAAAAAAGTTGATGACCAGTATGCCCCGGGATGAGGGGCACGGAATATTTTTTCTTTATTTTCAAATATCAAATTTTACAATTGCCATGCTAGGCAACTTGGACCTCGAGTTTGACGCCATTCTGTCCATCCCTCTATTATCTTTCTCTCACGTTTTATCCAATACAAAGTCATGTAACTTCTAGTTATAATATTATGGAAATTATACAAATTTGCGTGATGATTACTTTTCTCAACACACACACACACACACACACACACACACACACACACACACACACACGCACACACACACACATATATATATATGTATATATACATATATATTGTATTTGTGTCTTTTTGTCCAGAACCACTTCTAAGTAGTCATTACCCTATTCTGCAGACCCAACTCTTTGCTCTCCATAAGCTTAACTGCCCCTGTCTAACCAATATACATATGGAAGTACTATAGTCCATATTGCACACGTCCCGTTTTGACATAGGCTGTATTAGCCCAAATAAATTAAAGGGTCCTTAGCGGGTAACTACTCAACATGTTTCGGAGCCTTTTACCCGTACATGTCTCTGTGAGTAGCGGCTCCTTGTCTAAGCTAAATATTCAGCAAAGACAACCCACATAATAATGAATTAATATGAACGTGGCAATTGATGAATTAGCTAAATAGGTAAAGTTTTCCTTATAAATGCAGAGCTTCATTATGAAAGAAGAATACCTGTCAAACAAACCATAATTACCAAATTTGTAAAGTACAGGTTCAGATAAGAACAATTTGACTTCCCCCTGAACCAATATGTGCCCTTTCTAGCTGGACAGCTTATCCCAGTGAAACCATCCGCCAGTGTTTAACTGAAGTGGAAACAAGCTGGGGCATTATATTCAGTCCCAGTAATTGTAAAATAAACAGTTGCAGCTAGACCACCTGTATAAACCAAGGGAAATCCTAACAAGGACTGCAACAATGTACATCCTGCACCAGAGATGTAAAACAAACTCTACCATGACACCTACTCCTCAAACAATTAAGCTCTATTTCACTGCCAACCCTGAGTCAATGTATCAACGTAATGTGTCACGTTTGTGACATTTGAGAAAATACTGTCAATTTTGAGTGATTTTTTAATATTGAGTAAATGTGTGTTTAGGCATGTCAGAAAAGAAAGTCATTAGCATTGATGCCAAAAACATGTTATCAAAACAATTTTTCTTAACAGGATTTTAAGTACAATTAGGCAAACATATAACTGTCGTAGGCCACTGCTTGCTACCGATAGCCCCAGGGGGTTTAACCTGACAGAAAACATGTAGGCCTATAATGTCTGGAAGTGAATATTAAAAAAGAATGATGCCAAAAGTTAAAGTTACGTAGCAAGGCAGACAAGTCTAAAAACTGTAAATTATTGTGGCCAAACTTTCTAATAATCTTTGGATATTAACAGCAAAATTATAGGGCAAGTCAGAAAAGAATGAAGTCATTTGTATTTAAGTCACGAGAATGCAATGAAAATATTTACCAGATATCCAGTACAATCAGCAAAGCTTGTAACTGTCATAGGTTGCTACTTGCTACCGATAGCCCCTGGGGATTTAACCTGACAGAAATCAAGTTAGCTTAAAATGTCTGAAAGCTGAACATTTAAACAGAATGATGCCAAAAGATAAAATTATGTAGCAAAAGATAAAATTAAGTAGCTAAACAGGCAAGTCTAAAATCTGTAAAATTATTGAAGCCATACTTTCTAACCATCTCGGGATATTTACAGCAAAATTTGCAGAAATATATGATCAAAAGTACATCTATGAACGCTCTTGACTCAAGTTTATTGTCAATAAATTTGGTTCTAGATGCGAAATCCTGAAATTAAGAACAAATACGACCAAATCTCAAAATCTGTGACAAAAATATATTATATCCAATAGTATCCAAAATATTAATGTCCGGGAAAGGACAATTGACTACTTCAAAGTTAAACTAATCTATTTTGTGATTAATTTTAATACAAAACCTGTCATTAGTGACCTGAATATCCAAGTCCGAAAACACTTGTCTGAAACCATCTCAATTGTTTCCGTCCAAAGGAATATCTGTTGGGTAATTTTTTTTAGCAATTTCACTGAAATTTTGTCATTTACACAAGCAATGTCATCAATATATCTTGCGTTGTTTGATACTTTTGTGGCCTTTTGAAAGTCCTTTTTCAGCAATTTATCCATATACTAAAATTCAAGCCCGGTTAAATATAAATCTCTCAGTAAAGGGGAGCAGTTGCTACCCATTGAAATGCCTTTTATTTGTTGCAAAACCAATGGTCCGCATTGAACAAAAGTATTATCCAAAAGAAAAAATTTTATATTATCTATCAAAGTTTCAACAGTGTAAGATTTAACGTTACTTTTTTAATATTTATTGTGTGATCAATATGCTTTCTTTGTATATGAATTATATTAATGTATGGTTTACCATTATGTTAAAACATTTTGCTTATTAATTCTGAAAGTGAACTTTTGACTTCATCTATGGGTAGATTTGTGTACCGTGTAGAAAAATGAAAACATTTGATAATGTTTGGTTTTACATCTTTGATTTTAGTTACAAACTCTATAGAATTGCTAATACTCTAAAAACAATTTATTTCACAGTTTCTAGAAATTGCATTACAGTATTTTCGAAAATAATTCCTAATTGCAGTCAAACACAATCTTACTTCTTTTGATAATTGTTTTGTGTTGTACATTTTGCAGCACCTGCTATGAATCTAGATTTAAAAGGGTTTTTATGTAATTTGGGTATCCAGAACAAAAGTGGAATAGAAGAGATCTCTTCGGAAATTTTGATATCAAAATTCATTTTCATCTCATCTTTATGTGTATCTATCAAATTATCAATGGACTGTTTGTGTACTTTATATACGTCATTTCCTCTTATGTCTAAAAATTGTTTATACCAAGTTCTTTTTTCAAAACATCCAGATAATATTTTTTGCAGATGATCCCAAAATTGTTCCCTGCCTTATCTATGTTAGTGACTACAATTTTTTCTTGTAGTTGTTTAACTGCTTTTGAAACTTCAGGTTGTTTTAGATTAACCGTATTGAAATTCTTAATGTGGGATTTGATACGATAAATTCTATTTCTAAAGACTCGTTTCAAGTTTGATAACCATCCTTCAAACTTATGAAATTCCATTTTTTCTTTCTTTGCCCATTTCATACAGTAGGAATAAAATGCATCACACACACACACACACACACACACACACACACACACACACACACACACACATATATATATATATAATTAAGAGAACTAACTCTTCTTCCTGTGCCTGTCATCTCGACAGGCCAACTGCTGCTTAGCTTGATGCTGACGGCAATATATCATGCCTTGTTTCTTTAATTTTGGTACAGTGGGCATTCCTCGATCATTGTGCTTATTTTGCCACCAAACAGTACAGCAAGTTGATCAGGGATTGAGCAAGCTAATATTATATGCTTGTTGGGCGGTAATCATGTTTTTAACGCCATGACTCTGAAAGAATATTAATGCATCGGGTCAAAACATGGAGGGAGCAAACAAGTCTCTTCCTCCCTGTTGAAAGTGCCTTCACTCACTTTGAGAGTCCAAGTTTGATTTACAGTCGCTATTGTGACAAACCGCACCTATCATCGTCATTTTTTTCCCTATCAGTATTGGAATAGGGAATCACGAGCACATTGATTTCAATATATTTATGGCTATTTGGTCACCACAATACACCAACAAAGTGCCAGTCTTGATCTTGTAAAGCAATTTACAAGAATTACTAGCAGCACACCTGCAAGGTTGCAGTTGGTTGCTGGTTGTTGTACGGCATTTGGTAGTGGAAAGCAGCCAACTGCTATCCAAACTTTGGATAGCAGGTATGTGCGGCTTATTTAGCACACACATGTCAACAGCCATGCAGGCACTCAAGCCACCAAAAATATGGGCTTTTTTTCCCCTTTGAAAACATTGTTTTGCTTTTTTGGGGTTCATGTTTCATAACCGGAAAGGTAAATTGCCAAACTTTGTTAAAATGGAAAAAGTCATTTTGTGTCGGGTAATGATTCTGTTGTTACAGCTTAACTTACTCTGCTATCTTAAGGTAGTGGTGTCTAATGCAGGACTTGTTCACAACTAGTAACAGCCAGCAATCACCAACCGATATCACTACCTTCCCACACAATGCTCAACAAACACTCACTATTTCATGAAACAGTCTGTGGGTAAATGCATATTCACCCACATGCTGGTGCCACGAGTCCTTGAAAAACCGGAACGACTATGCTGTGAACCTTTATAATGCACATTGGTCCCACTTTTCTAAATGGTGCTAGTTTAGAGGCTCAGAGCCTCCCTAGAATGTAGCTGTCTATTTCCTGTTCCTGTTTCATGAGAAATGGCTTGCTGTGAAGATTATGCAGGGTCACAAAGCGGCCATTGCTTCTTCCTTGCAAGAAAGAATCACTCTGGTGGGCAGGGACCCTTCTTTGAGTTAATTAAGGACAATTATGTTGACCAGCTGGTAGTGACCAATGTTTTCACCATACAGGGACCTGGCTTTGGTTTTGTCTGCACCTACGAAAAGGCTATTTGTGTCAAAAGAGATTGCTTCAGCGGGGGCCAGGCATTTGGCTTACAAGACTGTTTTATTCCTGGCTTTGGCCTGTGAGGTAGGCGTGGCCATACTCATTTTGTAGACTGCTCTAGACTCTTGTACACAGAGGTTCTCATTGAGGCTTTTCTCCATCCTTATAGTAGTATGAGACCATTATTAGTCAATATCACTGTTTGAAAATCAGCCCAATTTGAAAACCATCCAAATCTTGATAAGCCCATCAACATGAACATCACAATATCTAAAAGAAAGCCTTGAACATGCACCAAGTAAACCATTATTCATTCCACATCTTAAGACGATAAGACGTCACATAAGTAACATAAAATACTATTAAGAAAAGCACAAGCAAGCAACAGTTTCAGACAATGCCACTGAAGCTACTCCAAGTAAAGGAGAACCATCCATGGTCAAAACGTCAGCCATCAAACCCACAAAGTCATAATCCAGAAGTCCAAAATAGACATAACAACCAATTTATTTTATATCTATAAATGTAAATGAAACGCAACATGCAGGAAATCATGTCCCCTTTGACTTAAGACAGTTACATAGAAAAAAGAATTAAACTTTATGCTAGCAGCTCTCTCCTTAAAGGAATATCTATCTATCTATCTATCTATCTATCTATCTATCTATCTATCTATCTATCTATCTATCTATCTATCTATCTATCTATCTATCTATCTATCTATCTATCTATCTATCTATCTATCTATCTATCTATCTATCTATCTATCTATCTATCTATCTTTCTGTCTATCTATCTATCTATCTATCTACCTGTCGGTCTGTCTGTCTGTCTATGTATCAATACGCACACACACACATATGTATACATATATATCGTCACACCTTCCTGATTTCTATATAACAAATTTGTATTTTTATCTGCAAACTTCAAAAATAGTCACATTTGTTTTATTTTCGAATATCCACACTTTTTAAGTAAAACTGAATGACGAGACTCAAAGTCGTCCAAATCGATGCATACTCTGGTAAAAGCAACCTTAAAGGGCAGGTTTCGAAAAAGCAGCTGCTGTCTATTTTTACCCATGTCTTTGAATCGGAATCCGCGAAGCGCATGACGTCACATAAGGAACTCGTTTCACTTGCACAAGATGGCACACAACTACAGTACAAGGTCGATGTCGACGTGGAGGAGGTTTTTTTTATGTGGACAAGATTGAAGAGGAAGACAACGAACCGAACATTGGCCCAAAGCCCCAGCAAAAGGTTGGGGGACGGAAGCGGCCCAACCAGCCAACGATCCTCATCTGTGCGAGGGCTGAGAGGATAACCTTCCTTGGTAATTTTATTTGTTTTGATTTTGAAACTTTCAGCATGTTCAGTGAAGTCATGAACAACTGATGAAGCGTAAGTTTTGATACTTAGTTAATCACGGACTGAGTAGAGTGCAGGGTGGCCCAGTCGACGATAAATGTCAGTGTTAACCGTTGCATTGAATATCACTGTCGCTGGAAACCCATAAATTGAAATCTCGGGCAGCTGCGGCCGCGAGGCAGCTTCGCCGTTTTTGTCACAAGTCCCATAGGCATAGGCCTAATATATTATATATTATAACTAAATTACTAAGTTCGAACATTCACAGGTTAGAATATGAATCATAGTTGAAACTATATGTAGCGTTCATCTTTCTGGAGCCTTTGAGGTTTTGGTTGTTAAGAATAAGATGTATGTCAGTTGTACATATATATCAATAGAAAGCTTGACCATCACCCTGGCCAGGGCAGAATTTTGTCACTACTCACACTGCGTTGTATATTCATCTGAAAAGACTGAATACACAGATCTATACATGCAACTGTTACAATTGTCACCGTGACCTCTTCAATAGGCCTAAAAGTTCAAAGTGGATTGGTGCTGTATCCCACAACCACTCACTGGCTGAAAGACAAAATTATGTTTCAAAATTTGACCATGGGATTGGAAGCCATTGTTTGACTTCAAAGTTTAACACTGATTTAGCTGGCTTTGGCGTAATGTAATTACATTTGCTGACTCGCTGTACACAGTCTTTTATTCACACTACATAATGGTTATAGACACAGAATGGTCTTTTCTTACAGTTTGAACAGGGCTTGTCATACATTACAGACGGGCATGGAATTTGATCTTAATACACAAACTGAATCTAGCACAATGCAGTATAATTAAACTAACACTTTCAGATATAAATGTAAATAGCTCAAGTTCCATTTTTCAATTTTCACCAAACTTGAATCACAAGTTACACAACAGTCAGGAATCTTACTTGTCAGTAGCAGCATAGGAATCCTGGTGTATTGTAATCTGTTACCATAGTAACTACAGCTAATCATTTTTTTTCTTTTCTTTTTTTTTGCAGCGTTAGAACTGGATCATGGGACAATGGTCAGCCAAAGGACACATAGAAATATCACCAGCTGAGTCTACTGGGGGACAATTTTTATGCCCCAAGATAGTCTGATGTACCAAGATGGGCATGAAACTTGCAGCTGTTTCTCGTTCAATCTGCAATATATGCAAGCCACTATTATAGGGTCAACCTTCAATAATTAGAACAACAGTGGTCACTTAATGCTGACAGTAAAGACGGTACTATATGTATATTGTAGCAAAGTGCTTGATGCATGTACACTTAATGTATCGCTATATGTGAGGTATACACTGCCTTGCACAATTTTTTAACAGGGATTGTGGATTGCAAGTACATAGTTGTCCCTATCTTCAGGACCACTCCATTGAGAGACCACCTGTCCTGAAAGGGCACCTTTTCAGCCCAATTCATTGCATGTAATTTGTGTTTCCAACCAGAAACCATCCATTCAGCATACTTTGCTTATACATACATTACATATTATTTTTTCCCATCTTTGGTTTTTAGCTCTGCTGACTTGTCAGTATGCAGAGTTTATGCCATCCATTTGCATCTATATGTTAACTTTTTACTTTTTCCACTTTTCAAAAACGGTTTTGTGGAATGCTTTTATTTTACACATGAAGGTTCACCAGGTCGGCCTCTACAAAGTGTACAAACAAGATGAGGAGCCAAATTTTTTCTATTTTTCACGAATTGTTGATTAATTTTTGGGACAAAAAAATCAAAAGTTTATTTTCTTAAAAACTACATGCCCAATTTGTTTGATATTGCATATAGGATCCTCAGGGGTCACTTAGTTCTCATTTTGGCAAGCAGGTGGTCGTACTTTTTTTTTTGCTACTATTTAATGAAGTTTTGTGTGTTAAGGCTTTTTTCAGCTTCTTGTCTAAAAATATGCACATAACTCTGAAATTTTGTTAGATTTTCTTTAGCACAAGTATGTGTAGATTTGACAATATGACCTCTGGCCTTGACTATATACACAAGTTATTCTATTCACGGACTTGTCCCGAAGAATGATCTGATGGGGGTCGGGTGGGTGGGCTTCTATGTAGTTTACAGGTAAGAATAATTAATAAATATGTCAGATTCACTTCAAACTTAGTAGGGATGTACATCCAGTAGGTATCTACCAACTTTGGTCAAATGGTCATGCTCCAATGATTTTTGGATTTGATTTTTGGGAGAGGGGAGCAGAGGGATAATTTTTGCATTCCTGTTGATTACCATTTTTAGAACTCCTATTTTTACATGATTGTTCGAGTGCAATGAAAACATTCAGTCTCTGTGCTTTATATTTGAATTCAGATATTTGTATAAGTTAAAAGTGTTATGCACACAGCAACATCTATATTTTGAAGCTTCTACTACCCCTCTCCTCATTGTAATGTAAAGGTGATAGGATTGTCAAAAATTGGCATTGGCACAAAAGATTTACTTTATTTTACATGCACTTGAACTGTGATGGTCAACATCAACTACACAGCAGTTGGTTAGAAGTTCATGATACAGGAAATATAGAGACAAAGTTATAGTTTCTGCTGTTATTTTATAACCTATCAATAATTTTAATAAAGATTCAAATCAGATCCAAGTTTTTAATTTATGTACATGTTTGCATCCATTAAACTTGATATAAATGATTGCAAAATATCAGAACTAGAATGCAGCACATATGTAGGAGGGGTGGATTTGGATGGGGGTTGAGAAGGCATTATTCCCCTCTGCCCACCTTTTTTGTTTGTTTTAGAATAACATGTGAATACGTTTGTTTAAACACTCTTCAAATCTTTGTTGCACTTCAGTCTAAAAATGGCTTAGAGTCCAACATTTCACACAAAACTTCTCTGGGGTTAGACCCCCAGACACTCATTTTAACAAAATAAGTGAATGTTTCGCCACCCTTTTTTCAGATTCCTGGTTCGACCCCTGGATATATGTTGTTTGTGTATCGGCCACCAGCACTGCTTATGGCAGGCTGTCACACTCCTGTAAGGTAACCCAGACGTGAAAAAATGCAGTGATAATTTTAAGTGTTTACCTTCAAAGAACAATATCATTTAGACCATAATGGTGTTAACACTGTGCAAGCATGGAACATGCACATGGCTGATAAGTATCTAGACTGAAGTTACCAGCTGAGTTGAGTGTGTCATGCAAGCTCAAGGCTCAGCCACTTTTTTTCGATTTTGTCATCAAGGCAAGTATGATACAGTATTTCACTTGCCCCCATATCTAAAGTCTGGTTGCAAAAGCAGAATTCCCGTTAACCTACCCCAAAGGCAAGTGATTCGAAATTCTCATGCTGAGGTGGAAAATATCATTGTCCTGGTATAAGGTGGTTGCCACTAAATGATGAAACTTCTTGTTGTGTTTTTAGGTGGAATACACTGTTTTCAAAGATCTTTTTACACTTCAAATGAAGTCAGATGTTGTGAGGAAAGAATACACAACTCGTGTATTTTGCTGTCTCTGGCATACTCTACTCTGGCGGAAATCCACAACAGTTTTATTAGTTCAAAATCACGTGTGCCCCACATTTACTATCATCTTGATGATAAATATCAACAACAACAAAAAAAAAAAAAAAAAAAAAAAAAAAAGGAAAAAGTGCACCAGGAATAAGAATGATGTGGTTAAATAAATATAGTAATTATTTTTGTAGTCTTGTAGTTTGTTCCAACTGGATTTTATGATCTGAAAATAGAGACAATTTTGTGGGGCCTGCCAGAGTGCCAAAGACTCTGTGATCTGGAGTCTGTTACTGAGCGCATGTGAGAAAAGATTGAAAATACGTCTGTTAGTGGGCAAGTAGGTAGGCCCTGTAACATCGCCTTGAGTTCTGATATAAGGAAAAAGCGTGACAACGGCCTGCACCCTATTCATTTCACGGAAAATGTACACTCTACAGATCATTACATGGTCAGGATTATGATGTGCACAAATATCATGCAAAGACATAAAAGTAGGAGTGAGATGGCCCCTTACAAATATCCAATCACCAATGTGATAAAGACAATCTACAGAGAATTGAACAGCTAATTTGGAAATATTCAGCATTTTCACCGAATCATTTTCATCATGAAAGGACCAAAGTACACCAAGGGGAGTGGTGCACTGCCGGTGCATGCTTTTAATCATGTAATACAATTAAGTCACAAGTAAACTTTTTTTTTTATCATCATGGTGATGCATTGTTTTTCTGACCAGTGTATGTATTTATCCGTGACAGCCTGTCATATTGGTCTGTGATTTTTTTTTCGAAATAGCAAGGATATGGGCAACATCCCTGGAATTAGCAACTAAAACCTACAGACAAGGTATGAGAAGATAAATGATGAAACTTACGCGATGCATTTAGTGTAATACTGTACATTCACTATATATATATATATATATATATATATATATATATATATATATATATATATATATATATATATATATATAAACATCCGATCAATAAAAGAACCAAACAAGCGACAAACTTATTCAGTACTTCCATTTTTTTCTCTGCAAAAAAAAAAAAAAAAAAATAAATAAAAACCAAAAAACAAAACCGTGCTTCTACTTTTTCATAGGGATGGAGGTGTACTGGGAAAGAATAAAGTAAATTTATCCCTCTTGGTTATTTATCAGGGATCTCAGTCTCTTCTTGAAAGGCGACACAGAGGGGGCAGACACAACATATAAATCAGGAAGAGAATTCCATTGATCAATTTTATGAAAAAAGTATTTGAACGTGTCAGTCCTAATAAGAGTAACATGCCTCTTTCTCTTAGCAAGGTTGAGTGGTGAATGCCCTCTTGTTTATAGAGTGTGAAAACTTTCTCCGTGCATGAATACGGGTATTCGAGTTTAAAAATGATGAAAATGTTGAATCGACACTTCCAAAATCCACTTCAATCTGTGGATTTTTTTAAATGAACCCTTTCTGTTTTCATTGCACAATTGTAAAAAAAGTCCACTGAAGCTTAGGCCTAATATACGGTCAATGATGAATAAAACAATCAGGGAAGTGCATACAGATTATGGCCCCAGCCAGACGATTATCTTTATATTGACCAAGAGTAAACAGGTATAAAAATTCCAATCGTTTTCGAAACAAAATATTGCATTCCTTTGTATTTTAATATATCATGTAAAACGTACACGCCTTCCAGTCTACCAAGTTTCTCCACTGCCGTGCTAACGCGTCGACGTCTGGACTGGGGAGTCAACTTTGTGGCAGAAGCACGACGACCGCTCTTAGCCTTAGGTCCCAGGACACTGGCCAACTGCTCCAGGGGTTGGCTGTGCCTGTGGCTGTGTTGAGGGCATAGCACCAGAAATAATGTCGATGTGGTATCGAAACCCAGCATCCTTCATCATACCACCGACAAACATAGAGTCTTCAAAATATATATTACATAGCACGCTTTAAATTATAAACGAAGGCATCTTTCCCAGAGGTGCCAAGTCTCCCGATTTGGCGGGAGATCTCCCGTTTTTCTAATGACATAAATCACCTAAATTTGTCTATCTCCCGCTTTTTCTCCTGTTTCCTCCATTATAATATAATAGGACTCCCGCTTTTTGCAACATTTTTCAGCTTGAGCACCCGTTTTATATGTTGGGCAGCTTGGCACCTCTGCTTTCCATGCGGCCCGTCTTGTTGATGTTGCCACACCACATTACCACAGAGCGATGGGCCATAGCAGTGACAAAAATAATAAGCTAGGCCTAAAAAATGAATTTGGTGCCAAAACCGATATTTCACGCATAAAATTTAGAGATAATCTCAAATTTTGAGTCGAGACAAAAATGTGTGTCCTATCACGAAATGGCCACGACTGCCCAGGTCGAATGCCAGATTCACAAACGTGTTCCCGCTGTGACGTCACCAAAGTGGATCTTCCCGATTGAAATTTTCTCGGACATCCTCGGTGGCGCTATGTTTGAAAGCACCAAAAAACCCATTACACATATTGTGTGCAACAAATGTACCTCATTATTGTTATTTTTATATATGATCTTACGTCTGGGGCAACAAAAACGTTGTTTGCAGCATGTTAATATTTTCCGAGACCTGCCCTTTAGAGTCATCGAAATCGGTGCATACTCTGGCAAAGGCAACTAAATTTAACATTCAGACACCATAAGCTAAACTGTCTGAGTCATTAATATCCATGTGAGTGTAAGTCATATGTCATATTCAACCTCATTACGTTTGTTATCTGACTTAAGATTTAATACACTTTTGTCAATATTTTATATTATCACTATAACTTTATTAAAACCCTCCCTGTTGTGGAAAATCAAATTGAAGTACATCAATGAAATATCATGTATATAGAGAACATAATGAATTATTGTACAATTCACTTATATCAGATACATGATTCAAAATGTGTTATATTTAAAACTTCAAGTTAAAGGGAAGACCAAGTTATGCTCATCTGAGCTGCGTCAATTAGATCCAGGTTTATCAGGAAAGAGTCGCAGTGAATCGGTGATGCCGTCCTGCTCCACCTACCCACTGAGACTCCCTCTTATAAAAATTTTCTTTAAGAAAGAGAACTCAGCGGAAAGCCCTAATCTACCATTCTATTCCATACAGTTCCCGGATTGGACCTCCCAGTAATTATAAAAGTATATAATAAATGGAAAAATGTAGAGAAGGCAAGAGAATAACCTGTACAAACCTAGCAGATTGAGAAAACAGTATCTGCTTTTACACAGTCTCAAACACTAGGAATATTCATGGCAGCAAGATGTCCACTGTGGCGATGATAATTACCCAACCAAAGCATTTTTTAAAATATGGTACCCTGGGCAGATTCTAACAGAAAAATTCGTCCAAGGAAAAAGAAACACTTAGGATCTTGACTTCGTCGACCGTGTAGAGGCGCTGATTTCCTGATGTCCAACTAATTGGAAAAGAACCATGTTTGAGGGTAAACATTTGATTTCCCACCATCGTACATCTCGGTTCATTTTTGCCAAATAAACATTCCCAAAAATTTGTATAATCATGACATATATGTATATATCTATTAATGTATGATCCCTAACACGGTTGACGAAACAAAGGTAATATCATCCGCAGAAGCAAAACTGAAAATGTTTGTCTGACCTATGCGAACTCCTTGATTTGCCTCTTTTAGTTGTCTTTTGGGGACAGGGAACTTCCTTGCCTGGTCCCTCTTGTAATTCGAAAATGTTTGCTTAGAGATAGCTTCCACTTAGCCACAGCCTGTAAGTTTTTGTACCATTTAGATAGGAATAACCAAGCAGTTACATCTATGATACCCCATAATTGCCAGAACAATTTTCCATGCCAAATTTTGTCAAAGCACCTCTAGGCATCCAAGCTACAGACAAATATAGGAGATTTCTTGTAGAGGTAATATGCAATAATATTGTGCAATAGAAGTGTACACAGATCACTACTTTTATTTTTTCGGACACCAAATCGGCTGTCAATGACTGTATGACTCTGTCCTCCGAAACAGTCAAAACAGTAGGAATATTTGTGTACTTGAAAATAAAAAATAAGCAGAGAGAATAAGTGTTTTTTTAAATGTCACTGTTTTCATATAACAAGTGCTCAGCAGTGACCCCATCCAGGCTATGACCTCTTGGAAATGATAAGCAAAATCATATGCCTGCAAGGTTGAATTTGGCTGTCTTTTTATATGTCTGTTTATTCAAAAAAGTCATTAGTCTCTGATGGAAAAAACTATTCAAATTATTTAAACTATTATTCTTAAAATCCAAAATACATTTTCTGCTCAATCGTCTAAGGTGTTTCTTCAGATATGTCCCTATATTAAAGCTGGACAATCTTTCAGTCAGCCTCTATCAATCCGCAAATGCCACCAAAACGTCTTCCTATCCCTGAGCTTAGACAAGTCAGAGCACCAGTATGGTTTGAGCTTCAACGTCTTGATAGGGATACATGCAGCTGCATATGTTGCTGCATGGATAGCATTGTTATGAAAATGTGGATGGGTGTTTGTTTTCATTTGGAGAGGTCACTGTATTCATTGAGTGTGTGCTGGGTCATTGCGTTCAATGAATACTTTGCAGGGTCACTGTAGAATCACTGACTTGGCCTGTTTTGTGGGTGACTCACATGTAACTGGTAAACATGTGGAATAAGCTATGAGGGTGAATTACATTCATATGAGGGGATCCAAACAGGTCTCAATGCACTGGAATGTGTGACTAATTGGAAACTCTGGAACAAATTAGAGATTTCTATGCAGATATTTTCCTGAGAGGTAGGAGAGAATTCTGAAGGATCTGACAGAAGCTGTGTGTTGCCATCAAGCCTTTGAGACTGTGAGTCATTGTTTACACTGTACCTGTGGAGTGTGGACATTGTCTTTGAGTAGACTGGTATGTTGTACCATATTGGAACCAAACTGTACCTTTGTAGGATTGGACACTATTTGACTGTTGAAATACCAGTGGAGATAAGTTTACCTACTTTGTACTGATTTTGATTGTTAGTATATTGTTATTGTTAAAAATATATCATTGTTGTCATTCTTACTTGAGTTCTGCTTATATTCAAAAGGTGGGCATCGTAACAAGCATCATTAATCGTTTGTACATAACTATCAACCATAGTTTGCTTCTTGTCTTCTGGACTAATGATATCTAGTACTGTGATGGTATGTAAATTTGCTTTAGGAAAAGAGTTGTTATATTGTCTCTTATCATGACTATTCCAATGAGGAAGGGAGACTGTCTGATGCCTGGAGTCAGTCATCCTCCCCTCCCTCCTCCCACTAGGCATACATATTTTCAAACATAAAGGTAATTGAACACTTACAATCTCCGTCTTTAAGTGCAAAATCATGACACATAGATATATTATCGACATTATGATGTACAGTAAAACAGTGATCTATATATGTCAAGGTATTAAGAGTAAGTATGGCAAAAGTAAAATCAAGAGCCTGTTTGAAACGAAAGTAGAGGGCTATCAGATTATTAGATGTAAAAAAAATTGTAAAGTATTTCAGTGTGTGATGTATAACCGTTTTCACGATACCATTTTTTATGAACTTTTGCACTATGTGGGAGTGGAACATTCCAATCCCCACAGAATGTAATGGGTGCTACGGATGCATGATGGACTGAAGTGTATCAAGTGTATTTAAAAAATCTTCAGGTTGCTGTCATTTAGATCTGTCAAAATAAGGGATATAAACTGACACAATAATATGCATTATATCACCTGTAGAGTTATTGATCACTTCTGCTACAGCACGAACTGTCTGCAAAGATTGGTCACGTGAGCCAAAGTCTAATATATCCTCGACTATTATGGCAACACCACGAAAAGGGCGGCCAACAAAGTCACCATGAAGGTAACTCATATTGGACTTTGCCAGAAGAGTATACTCTTTTGGGTATTGCAGGCAGCTACGGCGTCATTCATTGCATTAAGGTTTTCTGGCTTGAGCTATGTTTCTGACAAACACATCACAAGAGAAAATTCTCTCTATGATATAAATATGAAATTGGGTAAAACCCTTGCAGTTAAAAGGGTCAAACACAAGCAACAAAGAGTCCCATTTTGGTTCTGGGAAGACCTAACAGGGAGTCTAATTTCAAAAGTACCTGCAGTTGGGCAGTCCTGTATAAGTGGGTAGTTGACAACACTGGGGGTGCCAGTAGCACGTTGCACTGTGGACCCCTCTGCTTGCATGCAGCTTGTCCATTACAACATGTAGGGAAACTTGGCTGTCCACTGAGTCATGGCTATGATGGAGGCAGTCCCAATTGAGTGAAGCAATACCGTCCATCGTTGATGCTGAGGTTTGGACACATTTTTTCAACAAAGGGCTGCCGAAAATTTATAGGTTTGGCACCACTGTCAGAGGCCTTTGACTCCTTAAGGTCCAGGATTAATTTGCTGCTGGTGTAATAGAGTTACATTCTGCATTTTCCTGGTACCTTTTTTACGAGTATTTGCCCTCGTGTTTTGCTTTGTATTTTGTATGAGTTTTATTTTAAAGATTTAATGAACTTTGTTTCTTTGCAGTTAACTTTGGGTCAGACTCCACAGAGGGTCCGACTTTGACATATTTCTGCCAATAATCTTAAGTAATAGCAATGTCACTTTTGTTGGCTGGAAAACCAACTCAGAATGAAGCCTAATCTCCATTTCCACTTGGTATTAATGCATGGACTTTTTGATGGCATTTAAATAAGTATCCTCTGCCATTTTCCGTAGTTTCCTTTAGTTTATCACCAGGGTATATTTGTGAAGTATATTCTTGAAAGTGTTTTCGTTGATGCTTGTTTAAAGCTCATCATATATTGAAATGTCAAGTTAAAACGTTGCGCACGGTTTTTGTTCTCATTTAACAGCTGAACCAAGAGAAGCTGTTTATAAGCATTCCTGGATTTCATCACACAGTTTTGCAATGGAATTCATCACACAGTTTTGCAAGCATGAAAAAATGTTTGTGTGTGCAGTAAAATCTCATGTTTACAAGCTACCACTTCTGAGCTAGACTGCCCTTGCATATCTTCAGTTTATCTTACTAAGAGGCTCACCCATACTGGAGGCAAAATGTCAAATGTATTACACGAAACAGGCTGATATATTGCTCAATGTCTCTGTCCTAAATGTCATATGTATAAAATGCTCAGTCCTTTACAAGCAAATGCAATAAAAGCATAGAAATACCAAAAATACTGTTTAGTGACCTGACACCAAAAATATATTGTTCAGATCATCAACAAATATTAATTTTATGCTACACAATATTACCAATACAGACATCCTTTACCGTATGCTTGAAGCTCTCTGTTATCCCTGTGTCTCCATTGTGTATTTTATAGATTGGTAGAGGTTCACTAGCAGACTGAACAGACACATATAAACTTAAAAACCAAGACCACATCATTTTCGGAATTGTAGCCAGCCATGTGGCATTGGCCAGAATTTATAACATTCTTTCTTCTCCCTTTACTGCTGATAAACAGTGCAGGTAAGTAAACCACATTGTGCCTTGTTGAGTCATACATATAATTTAGGGAATTTAAGTTACTTTAGCTACTTCCATGTGGTGGTTGAGATCACTAGCCTGCATTCCACCAATGAGTGCCAGAGGAATAACGGCCAGTTCATCTTCCCTTGTACAACATAACTGATTCTATAGCATGGTCTATTTAACCACAACCTACCTCCTGAGAGCAGTTAAATCGGATAATTTATGAAACAACTGCACAGCAATATGACGTTTGTTTTAAAAGAAAGCTGTTAAGTTCAAAAAGCAAAGAGGGAGGTAGGATATCGCTCAAGTAGGGACAAAAAATCTTTTCATTAAACATGGTAATTGTAACTGAAAATTCAGAATATTTCTAAATCCCACTAATTTCAGGGTTTGAAAGAATGGGCAATTTGCCAATTTACTATGCCAAATATAGTCTCTGCTCTAGGACGTAATGAAGCCTTGGATATACTTGGGCACAACAAATACTGGCTGTGTTACAACACATTTAATATTGCTGATTTGTACTCCATCTTGCTTCAATCATCAAAGCGGGATGGCATGTGAGATCCTTGTTTCAGCTTATGACGTTTCATAACGTGGACTACAACATTGCAAAAATAAATTGACCCATCAAACTTTCAAAGATGCTGGCAATGATGCACAATCCAGTCAACACAAATGTGAATAACATACAGAATGCTGACCTCTCAGCATTGACCCCAAGTCAGACTTTCAGAACATAAAAAAGACACAGCCAGACATCAAATAATTGAGCCTTTCCCATAAGACGTACATTTACTGTGTATATACTATCACTGCACATCAAAATTTGAAGCTGAGTGACTGGAGGCTTGTAAAACATGACAACTGATTTGCAAATGAATTTCAAAGTACACAACAGCAGCATTATTGCCATAAAAATATGTCTTTTATGTGGTCACAGGCCATGCCAAACAGACAAACACTCACCCAATTGGAGTCTTTTAGCAAATTCAAATTTAAATGTTTTTTTTTATTTCATTTGTATATTGGTGCATTAAGTAGCTCATAAAAGTTATCTAAGTCTTGTCATTGTAAGTAAGAACGTGTGATACTGTATTTGTTTAGTAATTGCCTTTTAATGCAGCATTATTGTCATAAAATGTGTTTTTTATGTGGTAACGGGTCGTGCCACACAGAAAAACACTCAACCGATTGGGGTCTTTCAGCAAATCCAAATTTAAATATTTTTATTTCATTCATATATTGGTGCATATAGTAGTTCATGAAAGTTATCGAAGTCTTGCCATTGTAAGTAAGAACGTGTGATACAGTATTTGTTTAGGTATTTCCTATGAATGCACATTCATACATTTTGTGAACTAAAGTAACCTGTTTTCAGGAACTGCAATGTAAAAGTATGCAGCAGCCATCAGAAAAAGGCATGTCCAGGAGTTTGAAGGCTGCAGACTTGCTTGATGGTTACCCATTAATAATTCATTTATAATTTCATTTGCAAAACTTTTAAATTGAACATGATAATATTTGTTATCTGAGGTACAGGTTTAAGTACGAGTATGACTGGATTAACTAAGGAGCTCACAATGATTATGCTATTTGGGGGTTCAGATCTACGCAACATATAGGGCACATATGCTGCTGTTTGTATGCTAGATTATATGAGGATGCCATGTGAACCTATTATTCATTTAATACTTCTCTATCAGGAAACATTGACTGATCCTTAGCATATGTTGCTGATATCCGTATATTACAAACATGAGACTTATGAGCTGACCTATTCATGAACTTTAGTATTATTTGGGCACTGTCAGCGGTTCCACCTTACTGCTTTGCGTTCTGACAACATATATATATATATATATATATATATATATATATGCACATAGATATCCACGAATATATGACACAATTGGAAGAATACATATACAGTAAGTTAATGGAATACATACAATGTAAGTGCCATTGGGACACACTAGTGGGTATGAAGACTGAAAAAATACAAGAAGTAGTAACAGTCCCAAAAATGACACTCTCACGTGTTATGCAATTCTTTCCGAGCAACTCTTCTTACCATTCTGGAAGCACAGATTGTTGTCTTATCGATAAATGAACTTTTCCATATCAGAGAATGTCAGATGGAATGCAGTCTTATTAAGCAGGAGTGTAAAGACAATATTTATTTTTTTGTCAGCGCTTATTTACTACTTCTTGTATTTTTTTCAGTCTTCATACAAAAGTTCATGAATAGGTCAGCTCATAAGTCTCATGTTTGTAATATATGGATATCAACAACATATGCTAACAATCAGTCAATGTTTCCTGATAGAGAAGTATATAAAGAATAATAGGTTCACGTGGCATCCTCATATAATCTAGCATACAAACAGCAGCATATGTGCCCTATATTTTGCGTAGATCTGAACCCCCAAATAGCATAATCATTGTGAGCTCCTTAGTTAATCCAGTCATACTCGTACTTAAACCTGTACCTCAGATAACAAATATTATCATGTTCTATTTAAAAGTTTTGCAAATGACATTATAAATGAATTATCAATGGGTAACCATCAAGCAAGTGTACAGCCTTCAAACTCCTGGACATGCCTTTTTCTGATGGCTGCTGCATACCTTTACATTGCAGTTCCTGAAAACAGGTTACTTAAGTTCGCAAAATGTATGAATGTGCATTCATAGGAAATACCTAAACAAATACTGTATCACACGTTCTTACTTACAATGGCAAGACTTAGATAGCTTTCATGAACTACTATATGCACCAATATACGAATGAAATAAAAATATTTAAATTTGGATTTGCTAAAAGACCCCAATCAGGTGAGTTATTATAATGTACATTGTACAGCCAATAATAGTGTCGGACCATTACGTATCAATATCGCAGTACTTCATTTAGTCCAAGTCAAAAACAATCAAAATTTGACAAGTCTCTCGTCATGAATATCACCTGATTTAATAGCAAGACACGAATATCCATTAAGCAATCATTACTTATCCATCAAATATCTAAAGATGATAAGACGTCATTTAGCAACATAAATTAATTATAACTATCATGAAAAATAAGGCCACAGTTGCTAAAAGAACGTTGGGATTTAAGGAATAATTTTTTTCAGGCAAAATATTCATTTAATCGTATATACCACTTTGTCGAATGATTTACATGACAGGAAGTACAGAAAAGGGGTGATAAATTTCAGATTAATCATGTTTTTGAAAGATGGCATGACCATTGTGAATTTCAAACTATTTTGAACAATACTTGTAGTCAGGAGCGGTTTGTCGGTCACTACCACCGACGGTAGCATAGGTGGACAAAGAGTAAATGAGGGTAGAGGAAGTCAGTCTGTCCATCTGTTTGTCCAGCAGCCTAACATTCAATTCATAGATGCATGCATCATACATAAGGCATGTGCACTATGTACTGTTTTTGACATCGACATATTCTTAAGTTGACTGGCTAAAAACATGCCCATTTTCTGTGATTCTTACATACATACATACATACATACATACATACATACATACATTCATTCACACATGCAAATGTATGTATATGGAGCAATTTAGGTTTTGCCTTTGATATTGTCCACAAAGAAGCAATGAAGTGGGATGTTGGGTAAAATTTAATTTTGATAACCTTGATTGATTGTTATTCCAGTAACATTAAGCCTTTTTCTTTGATATTTGCAAGAAAGAAAATTTTGGGAGCTATCAGTGATATTGCTCTATGATGGGATTTGCTTTTAGAGTTAATAATTGAATTTGAATATTTGCAAGTTTATGTTTGTGTGTATGTATGTATGTATGTATGTATGTATGTATGTATGTATGTATATATGTATGTTTCTTGGTTCTTTGGGTACTAATTAGTGAGCCTTTTTCACACAAATCTATCACATATCTTCAATTGGGATTGTACGATATAGTCTGCATTTTTGTTATTACTGTTAGGTTCGCTTGACGGATCCGAGACGCATGTAGGTTGCTACAAACCAGACAGTGCACCAGGCCCTCACAACATCTCTTGCCTGAAAATGTGGTGGGCACAGGCAGGCTGTTTGGAAGCAGGATTGATAAGTCCACACAACACAATCTATTACTGGAACCTCGAAACGGCTGGAGAAGTGAAAAATATAATGAAGTTATACAGAGCCTGTGCTGACAAAAAGGACTTCCTTGCAAAGTTGTTGTGCTTCGGACGCAACACATATCGTGAATAATGTTTCACTAGTCTTTTATCCGTCAAATTGTTTGTTTTTAAGCAAATACATCAATAGGGAGAAAATCCCTGTGCAGGGCTGTTTTTGATGTTCCCCCCAAAAGTAATGTATCGTGTGTATTGCTGAGGGGACAATAGTTGGATCCAAATGTGTACTCGAAGCGTATAGTTGATATAGTTGGCATCAAACTTGTAGGAAATATCCGTCCCTTTATTCCCAAACGCCGACTAAAGACATTCACTCTTACAAGGCAAATTTGATTCTTACGACTTTCCTGCAACTAATAAGATACATGTTGACCGATGATCCAAAAGCGTGTCTTTGGAATATTTAAAATTTGGTCTGGACAAATTCTAATATATAGCTACCTTTGCAATTAAAGAAATGTCATCCTCACCAAGCAGTTGCTTGTTTGTTGCAAATGTAGTGGGTGCAATGCTGGTCAATCTTGACGCGTTGATATTGCCCGATTTACATTGCCCAAAATATGAAGCTGTATCCTTGACATATGGGAAACACAACAACGTAATCTCTGTCTGTCTCTCTCTATCTAAAAGATACTTGAACGAAAGAACGCATATATTTACTGATTCTACGCTTTCAGCATACAAAGTTGGAAAACGTCTCTCAGACTAACAAAAAAGTGCGTTAATTGATCACCATGAAGAAGAAATGCCTAAAATATGACAGTCATTTTAAAATGAATTTCACTCATAAGCATCCTTTTGAATGGAAGTGTGTGTGTGTGTGTGTGTTTTTTTTTTTTATGATGGGTCGGATATAGGTACTTCATTGCTCCAGTTCAATGATCCCTTAATCAAGCCATAGCCTGACACATATAAAAAGAAGTTATTTCCATGGTCGATGTATAAGTACATTGAAATCATGGCTGTCTCTCTCTCTTTCTCTCTCTCTCTCAAATTCTCTCTCACTCCCTGTAATGAGTGAAAAAAGCAAAATGAGTAACATTGTCCTCCTAATCAGGGGGTATTGGATAAAGTCTCGTGCTATATTTAACCTGCGAAGTAAACAAGTAATTCCTGTAAAGATAATTTATAAATAATCTTGTCAGATGCGGCAATTATCAAATTAAAATTATTTTGCAGCTGAATGCCATCTGCGTGAGGAATCTTGGGACATGGATATCCCTGGTCCATACCACATAGGTTGTCTTGATCGTTGGTGGAGAGATGCAGGATGCCATGAAACAGGTGTAGGCGCCCCTGTAAACAACCCACATTTTGTAGATATATGGAATCTGTTGCCAATGAAAACTGTGAAAGAATCTATGAAGAATTATAGCAATCTGGCTGATGGGAATGAGGACTCCATGTTCAATCAATTTTGTTTTGGAAAAAATGAAACAAGTAAGCAGAGATCCAAAGAAACAGGACTTTTCATCAATTCAACCTGAATTGCGTTTGCCTGCTGCTGTCCCAATTGTCATGGTATAATAATTTTTATTGTATAGAATGTATATAATCATCGGTTATTTTGGAGGCGGTTTTCTATTGTTTATGTAGATAACATGGCATGCCTTTGCATTTTGTTAAAGGCAAGCACATGTTGCTAAACACGCCGTAACTTCAGATTATACAAACACTCCAGGCAGAACAGAGTCTTCCGTTTGATACCTTGTATGATGTCCAAAATCTTATAATTAAACAAATTCATTGCATAAAATCGCTATTTGCATGTCTATGCAATATTTCATATATTTTCAAATGCACTGAATAATTTTTCCAGACAGGGAGACGTCCTTTTCATTTAAGGGTAGCAAATACATTGTAGTAGATGTGGGACCATCTGGCATAACATGGAACGCAGCTGAGGACGATTGTCAGAAGAGAAAGGGGCATTTAGTTTGCTTTGAAAGCGAACAAGAATATGTTTTTATACACAATAAAACTGGAACTCTAACATTGATAGGTAGGTCATAAAATTCAAATATGTGTACCAAGATGCTGTCTTTGTGACTATTATTGTTCGACCATTCAGTGACGGTAAAAGACATAAGTCTAATAATCCCAAGGTAGGGTCTTCACTTGACACAGGTTCCATGGACAAGCATGTCAAATATCTGCAAAGTGAAAGCAAGACAGAAAAGGGTATATATAGTCTTTTCACCAATGTAACCAAGATTACACTATGAATGTTCTAGTTGCCTTTGAACTTGTCATTGAAAAAGGATTTACACACAGATGTCAACATTTTTAAATATCAGGAAACAGGCCGTTTAAAATGCATTGATGTTTATGTTCCAAACCTTTTAAATAAAGACAGAATGATACAAATTTCTTAAAATATTTGTCAAATATAAATATGTATACACAGACACACACAGACACAGACACAGACACACACAGACACACACACTCACACACATATATATATATATATTAGAGTCTTTATGTCTAGAACCACTCGCTGGTTGGCACTACCCCATTTTGCTTTCCAAACTCTATACATGTCATAAGCTAGACTGTCCCCGTCTGACCTATATGCACATAAAGTACTTCCGTATATATATAGGTTAGACAGTCAAGGTTAGCTAATGGAGTGTACAGTGTTCCGACTATGGAATATGGTAATTAGACAGTATCATTACCATTTCCAAACCGCAGTCCTTATTAAACAAATCCAAGTCAATTCCAGCCAAAGGCAATGTTCCTTGGTATGTATGGCTAAATTGTATAAATTTATAGTTCGTCTTTACCCAAAAGAGTCCAAAACGTATGTACAAAGGTCCATATGGTCAAAAAACCCATATCTAGTTTAAACATGACGAAAGGCAAAAAGTTTTGTTTAAAATAATATGCCTATTATAGTAAATTGGCTTGAACAGGTGCATCATTCATGTGCATATAGGACGGTACAATTCATGAAAAGGGACCAAAAGTTACAGCACATCAGAGAATTTGCAAGCACAGGTTCCTAATTTGTTAAAAATGTCAATAAAATTCAGCATATAAAAAGGTCCTAGTTGCAAACACCATCTCAACAATGATCATCATCCATATAAGTCAAGAAAGTGACACTAGCACCAACAATCAATCCATCAGAAAAGCCCCCATAGGCCGAAAATGACCACCAACAAGAATCCAAACAACATGATTATACAATTTGATGTGTATTAGACCTGTGGTTAAAGGCATGATGTTGTTTTATAGGAGATAAACTGAGAGTAGTTCAAAAAAAAAGTTTTGAATGTGCAAATATAGTTATGGAAAGTCAATACATTGTCAGAGTACACTGGTTCGAATGTTAAACATCAGCCAGAAACAAGTGACATCAGGCCTCAAAACATAAAATCGTAGTCAAAATGTGCATCACAGTAGCCAAAATTTGTAAGCCTAACAGTCACATGACTACCAGGAAAGTGGTTCTGGATAAAATGACACAAATAGAATATATATATATATATATATATATATATATATATATATATATATATATATATATATATATATATATATATATATATATATATATATATATATATATATATATATATATATATATATATATAACCGGCCAGTGCAAGTAGAGATTGATCGTATGCAATGACATTTGTGTATTACTATATATCCTCAGTGTCAAAAGTAAACAGACATGGATCACATAGAAACATACATAATAATGACTTCCCCGAAGGTTTATGAAAATTGCAGGATACTTCGGACTGAAGTAGAAAGACACTAGATACGAACCTCTTATGACTCATAGTACTGTAACCTTCTTTATAATGTTGTATGTATATCAGTGAGTAGGATTTCTACAAAATCTTTACAAAAAAGGTAATTACGACAACAGCATTACCATGTTGAATCAAGACAAGTGCTCAACAATTTGTCTGATTATACTGCTTGATGGGTTTATTAATTATGAGAAATTTTTCCGAACGCCTGCAAGTCAGTATCACCGATACCTTTCAGCTGGACAGGTATAATATGTTTCTGAAAAAATTATATGTCACAATGCTTCTGATCATTCTGCTGAGTGTTTGAGCACAGTGTGAAGTAAATGAACTCCCCGAATTTTTGTTTGTTTGTTTTTTGGGGTCAAGATATTTCATAACTTTCTGCAACCACCCTTTCAGAGAAGGATTGCTCCACCATCAAAGTTCTCGATCTTTTCAATACAAGTTTCCCACAATAGTACACTAGTCTTTTTCGTCCCGACCCCAGTCTGGGAGTATCTGAAAATTGAAGGTTCATCTTCTGAATAATTTTCATTGACCAATATGATGATCTAAAACATAAAATGATAAAGGCAAGGTGAACAAGCTATTCTCCGCTTCTAACATTTCACATGCACTCTTTTACGCATGTTGGATACTAAAATCAATTCAACATTTACCTTAGGCAAACTGAATTATTTAATTTACTGTACATATCCCAAGGGTATGACCCTGGCACCCCCTCAAATAGGTACCAACTTTATTTCAAAGTAAAATACAAGGAACTAAAGAAATGGTTAATGACCACGATTTCTGTCCAACAAAATCAGTTAAAAAAAAGGCCAGGCAGCTTGAACTACTTTCCTGGTAAAACTCCCTAGCATAGGGTATGTTGTATCTTTGCTGGAAAAGGTAGCACCACAATGGGCTCAACTAAGGCACAAAAAAGGCAAAAGCTGCTGTGGGCTTTTGCTATTACCATGTGAGTCTATTTAGAGAATAAATCTAGCGTACTTGGAAATAATATGACACAAGGCTCCCGTTCACTCCTTGAGCTAAAGGACAATCTACATCATTACCCTTCTTACCTTTTTAAGACATATTGACCAGAGCTTACATCTTGGAAAATGGTGTCATACTGGTACCCCAAACTTGTCTGTTAATATATGTTTCCACTTAAAACTTTAATTGTGTAATAGCAATAGGAGAACAAAATTATACATGACCAAAGCATGAAGGATTAATTTTAAGAGCATTTGTCTTGTTTCAAACGAGTAACCTCTCGGCTAAAGCCTCATTGAGACCTATATGCAAACTCATGCTGTCAAAATCCATTCCCCATACCACATTCGTCAAGTATTCTGTGTGTCTCTAAACCAGAAAAAAAACTCCAATTTTTGGCTGCCTCATTGATTTTATAAAATGTGCTGCTAATATGATATAGTAATTGGAGATAAGATATATCAGGATGTGCATTCCTGATTACACCAGCATTCCCAGGAACAAGTACGTTGTTAAGCACAAATGCACGAGGAGATGTGGGTTGAGCCTTTTTCTTCTCACAAGAGGGTAAATTTTCCAAAATGCATGTATGTTATCAATTGCATAAAACCTCACTACATCTGAATTTAATGATGAAGCTAATATCTTCAATGTGTCAAATCACTTTTACTTTTAAATGAAATGGAAAGAATAGCTGCAGAGGACAATCAAAAGCGGGTACTGCATAATGAATACTATGTTAATTGCAGGCTTGAATGACCAAGCAGTGGAAGGCAAATTTCAATGGTCATGGGGGATGGAAATGAGCTTTTCACGATGGTCCACTAACAGACTAGTTCAAGTGGACAGGGTAGGGCTACAACGCTGGAGAGGAAATGAGTTTACTGACTGTGTGGCTATCACAGGGGAGGGGTGGCATCAGATACTTTGTTCGGCAAAATATAAAGCTCTATATGTGTGTGAGCTTACATATAATCACGGTAGGAATTTATATATTTTTGGTACATTATTTCCAAAATTAGCTGCCCTTGACATCACTCTTTTAATGCCCATGTTACAAAAAGTTCTTTCGACCACCTGAAAATGCTGTCCTTAAAGCAACAAGCAGAATAATACCTTGGAATTAATGAATAGGGATCATGTTTTTCTGTACTATTTGAAAATTACTTTATTGGCTATGTTGTGCTGTGGGCTTTGTTCTCCGACTCATAGTTATAATGGAGGTAGAGTTTGTTTATAATGTTCCAGATTCATAAATTTCACAAAAACGATGTAGGCCTACTTTACTCTTTTGCTGTAAACTTAGCAGACCGACAAGTCAGAAGAACTAAAAGGTGATAGGCCTAACTGGCTTCTTTTTATTTTTTGGCAGAAGTAATGAAATTTGTGTTTTGGGTGGTTAGGCCTACAGATTTTGGAAAAGAATTAGTGTCTGCAGTTAATGATGAATATTTCTAAGGTTGAGAGGACCGGTTTAAAACCACCAGTTGCCTTTTATGGGTGACTGCCTGTCTCAAGTCAGGAGTGAAATTTCTTTCTTCACATTGGTATTGGAAGGGAAATGTTGATGCTTTGGCAAGTCTGAAATCTCTTTGCTGTCATTGTTGGGTTTGGAATTAATGAATAGGGATCATGTTTTTCTGTGCTATTTGCATTTTCAACTTTGTTGCAAGAATAAAATGGGTTTGCATTTTTTGTCTCTTTGGGTATATAATATTTCATTATCCCATACAGACATGATATTATTGGATGAGAAATGCAGAAAGGATACATTTTTGGGACATAATGCTAAAAATCAATAGAATTTCTAGCGAGTTTAAAGGTGGATGCATCAGTCAATATTTTATAACCTGTTACTATTACATCAAAATCACATTGCATTGATGTTTGAGTCTTGTGATATAACCTATTTGGATACATTTGTCAGTTTTTCTATATTTGTTTTTGTTGGGGTGTGGGTTTTAAATCAGGTGGATCTTTGAATCTATTAAGGTATATTGATGCCCTAAGGATCAATCATCAATGTACTTTAATAGGATTCAAAGGTCCACTGTAAAGAACATTTCAATTTACCAATATACTATGTGAGCATACACTGAATTAGATGTGAATATTCCCGAAAAATTTAGAATAAGGTTCCAGGGCTTTTTTGTGCAGAGTTCTTAGAGGGGGTTTTCTAATCCTTCTAATCAGCAAAGCTGATGATACTAGCTTGGATGTACCTTTCAATACTGTCTGCTGTCTATCCATCCATTGTCCCATCATTCCTTGTGCATCTGTAATTCACACTTTTGACTTTTCCTAAAACATTTCTCAGATCCACCTTCGACTTCTGGCAAAATGTCGTTAGTAGCTTTCAACAAGTTTGTTTTCACAACAAAAGATTTTTAGTAAAGTCCATCCATCCATCATCATTTCACATTTATGTTTTCGACTTCTGTCTCATAGTTTGTTGATTCCCGCATCCTCTTCAAATCTAGTGGGGATACCTTTTAGAGTTCCACCAACTTTGTAAAAGGGGTTATGCTCCAGTGACCAAAAATTAAAATTCTTTTTCCACAAATGCTTAGTAAGTGCTTAAAAGTTGCATAAAGGCGCTTTTTTGCTTTTTTCAAGATTTCGCACTGCATCTTATCCAACCTCTTTCCAAAACCTTTCACTCATTTTGTGATAAAATATAATAGTACCTTGTGGACTGTCAAACAAAAAGGTTTAGTACGGTGCTGTTACCCCCGATAGTTGATTTTTGACGTTTGCAATTCGGGCACTTCTCTCTCATTGTACACATTCCTATTCATTATGAAAGTCATGAGGATCGCAACAATAATTCAACATTTCAACTTGATCAAAATCGTCAGTCAATTTTACTTCAAACTAGGTCAGCTGTATCTCAGACGGGTCTGCACAACATTCATACAGAAGAATACGCTTTAGCGATATTTTGGATTTTAAAAAGTTCTATTTTGTTTTCCTTACCTTTGTGGGCAAACCTCTAAAATTAAAAATTCTCAGAAACCACTTTGCCAATAGCTTTTAGGCACCAAACACGAATAATTTTCGGTACCTATTACCTTTATCTGTGTAACAGCGACACAATAATACATATTGGCATGTCCACAAGCTATCTATAAACATTTAGTTTTAGAAAACTTGACACAGCCGTTTTGTGTTGCGAAGCAACAGGTGTTCATATTAATAGGCCATGACCGGTGAAAACTATTTCATGGTGCTAGCAACATTCAATGTACCCAATTTCTACATAGCTTGTTTTTTTATTCTTGTGGAATTACACATGTGCTTTACATCAGCAAAACAGACTTTGTGCTCTCAATCTACAAACTTGAGGTATGTTTTTCAGTAAACATGTTACAGTCATGTATAAATACGCCACACCAATCCATATATAAACAGCTAATCTTTGCCAGCTTGAAGTAGCTGCGAACTAAATGTTATTTGGAAGGTGCACATATAGAAGTTGTACAGAATATTGCTCTGTTACTTGTCTCGGCACAAATGTAAATTTGTCGACATTACCTGTTGAAGGTTTGATATATCTTTCTCATTTCTAATGTATGAAACACGATGCAAGTAACGTCCCTTTTAAACACAGAATAAGTTCTGTTCATTTTTTGTTCCTTATTTGTTTTTGTGATGGATGCAAGCCTAATATTAGAGATAAGTAGGTGAACCAATATAACATACAGTGACTGGAATATAATTGAACAATTCAAGTGTGTACCACATGTATCATGGCATCCAAGTGCCTCCCCCTCCAACTGAGTTTTAGCTGTATATGTAAAAGTATTCAGGATGAAAAAAACATGGGATGGAACATGGATTTATTCTGCAACATAGTTGCCTTAAATACCTCGGTTTAGACCAATACCAACTTAAAGCGGGATGAAACCAGCATACAGATTGTAAGCTGGTTTCTGTGAGTATATCTAGAACACTTCAAAGTATTGAGAACTTGTAGTCCACGAGAACATCATTCTGTATTTTATGGTCATTTAAAGGGCATTATATCATGCAAACCTGATTTAAATTCGAAATATCATAAAAACTAAACAAGGAGTAACTGATCATTTATTTATTCCAAAATATTCTGACATTATAATGGAGCACTACAGTGGGATAATTTATCAGTAGTGCATGGAAATGTGTATCATATATTGTGTACCTGCATATGTGCTTACAGAATGCTTATTTACGACACAAGGGACCTCATATAGCGGTGTTGTGAATTATACTAGAAGCGGACAACTCTGTCAACAATGGGATAAAACCTACCCTCATGAGCATACTTTTAATGGGGTTTTATTTCCTAATGACAATTTCGATCTGTCAAAAGCTTACAACTATTGTCGTAATCCAAACAAGGCTGGCAGCCCATGGTGTTTAACAACAGATAAAAGAATCCGTATAGGCTTCTGTAACATACCTCTGTGCAACTCAGGTAATAAAGGTTTCAACATGTTTCATTTGATTTGGCCCAAAGCATACTGTCTTAGAGTAAAATGCAAAAACGTGTATCTTGCCTAAATGTCTCAAAAAAGTACGTCTACAGCAGAAAATCAAAGTCTCTGAAGCGGCCTGTTCTGTCATAAACAAGAGCCTAATATATACAGCCGGATGATATGAAATGACACGGCCAAGCAGAAAACTGTTTAATGTGCATTTTTTTAACTTTGTACCGTCAGATTTCAATTTATAGCTTGATATTTCGTAATGACCCCTGTCTAGCAGACACCTTGAGTGCACAAGATCAATACAAAACCGTGTCTGTACCCGTGGTCAAACCAACGCAATGATTACGACAAAGTAAAATAATATTGAATGGACTTCGACAATTAAACCTCCTAAACAAAGACTTTCTAAACTGTCAGGTCAAAATCGAATCATAATTATTATTGAGAACATAGGATATCACCACAATATTCGTAGTGTTTTTTGTATGTAATAAATATTGCTTAAAACTGGCTTTTGAAGAAGGCAGAACATCTTGGGGTATTCAAAAATTAAGGACTCTGGTTAGCTCAAACAACTATACTGTCGGCAGAAGCTAAGGAATCCACAGTTATATTATATGAATTGTCAGGATGGGTGAACAAATCTCCACAACAATATAACGACTTATTCAAGTTATCTTATCTATGTGGGTGTGATTCCGCAAACACCACAGTTTTAAATAATAATTTCTTAAATATATCCACTCTTATTCTGTTCTGGAAGAATGTTTACAAACACAGGATGGCAAGGAATACACAGGCAAAATGAACACAACGAAACATGGACAAATTTGTCAGAGATGGGACATGCAGTATCCACATCATCATGACTTTAAAAGTGATGCTTCCTTTCCGGATAAATCTATAAAAGAAGCATCCAATTTCTGTAGAAATCCTAGCAATGACAAAAATGGACCTTGGTGTTACACAACAAACAACAGATTAAGAAGGGACTACTGTGATCTGCCACCTTGTCGTAAGTTTACTTTTCCTTATGATGTAATAAATTGCTGAATAGGTAGAGAAACAGGGATGAAGAGGTAGACACAGGTGGATGTACAGACTGATGCAAGGACGAGAAAGACCGAAAGAATCAAAATTTTATGAGCACTTTCTGTTCTTATGGGTGTCTAGTCTTTTGCAGTCATGAACCAAAGAACAGCGCATAGTTGATGGTTTCACAATATATAAGATTTTCCAAAGGGGGGGAAAATCTCTTATATGGGGCGGGGGGGGGGGGGGGGGGGGGTTAGAACCACCCTCTTAGCTTGGCATAATTGGTCAACAGATGGCAAAGTGAACATATATGAATGTGATCCATTTTCGCTTCATTGCCTTATTTGTAATGCTTAATAGGCTAAATTCACAGTATATGATGCTAAACAAACTACATGACACAGGTTCGTTTCCATTCAGCATGACACTCGTTCTCGTTGCACCATGATAACTTAAAAAACTGTTATCAATAGGAAGGGGAATTTGAACTACACCATATTTAATTTTGCTGGAAACATCACCAAGTGTACAAAATATTTACCATACTACCTCAGTCTGGCAACACAAGAACCTTTGGAGCAACAATGGGATAAATTCTGTTTTCAGGTTATCAAACACGTTGGTTTTCCTTTAGAAACAGTTGGTACTATATGCGCTATCCAGCAGAAAGGATGATAGAGTGGTCAGCCGCTGACTCAGACTGTTTAAGGATGGGAGGCTACCTCGCTTCCATTGCAGATACTCAAGAACATAACTTCCTGACTATTCATGCAGGAATGAACCGTGTATTCATAGGTATGAGCAAACGCCAACACCAAAATGTTAAATAATATCGATTCATATATACAGCAAAAAGAGTACACATCAAAGCATCAACATAAAACTTTACGATTAATGTGCTAATTTCTCTCTCCTTGCCGGAAACAAACTGGAATATGTCACCAAACGTGCTGATAAACACCTATCAGGAAATCAATTTATTTTCACAAAAGTACTGTTATTTCATGTTAGTATTCAGTCCGTGTGTGTGTGTGTGTGTGTGGTGCTCATTCTTCAAGCGTTTGGCAGATCATGCTGTATATGGCTAATTCCATAAGTATCTCATACTACCAATAACTGTTAAACTTTTAAGACCGACACATATAGGTTTGTTTACACGGCGATGGGAAAAGGAGTCTTCAATCTCTAGCGCTGACGTGAACAGGGAGGAATTAGCATACTGTGGTCAAGAATAATGTTTCGTATGGTAACAATATCAATCATAGATTAATACAGTATGGGATATGCCATACTATAGGTTAGTTCACCCATCAATAATAATAATAATAATAATAATAATAATAATAATAATAATAATAATAATAATAATAATAATAATAACAATAATAATAATAATAATAATAATAATAATAATAATAATAATAATAATAATAATAATAATAATAATAATAATAATAATAATAATAATAATAATAATAATAAGGATAATAATAAGGATAATGATACTACTACTGCAACTACTACTACAATGATATATATCGCAGATTAATACAGTATGGAATATGTCATACTATAGGCTAGTTGTCCGAATAATTAAAGGAGTGGTAGTAATAAAAATAATAATGATAATGGTGATACTACTACTGCTACTACTACTACTACTACTACTACTAAATCATAGATTCCGTGGTTTTATAGACTAGGCATGAAACTTTTGTCTATTTACCATGTTGCTCACTTTATCATATTAACATTGGAGCTAATAATAATAATAATAATAATAATAATAATAATAATAATAATAATAATAATAATAATAATAATAATAATAATAATAATAATAATAATAATAATCTTCATCATTAATGCTAGTTATTTCTACATATTTTTCACAAACAGGTTTGTCCACCTTTGAAAAACAAACCATGTTCCGCTGGTCAGATGGTAAACCTTATATTTTCTCTGACTGGGCCAACTCCGAAATTATTGTTAACAAGTTAAAATGGGAACCAAGTTCACTGCCGAGTGATAAGTGTGCGCTTATGGACATGGACGGCTGGCGCTTAGTACCATGTAATAGACCACTCAGTGCCACCTACTTTTGTGAATTTGATGCGGATTTAGGTAATTGAATCTTTGATTCTTAGGCACCACATTTATTTTTACAGCTGGTAGGGTGACTCGTTCATGCATGGAAAAGTGCATCAAGAGCACACTATACCGGCTACGTACAATTACGACAAGACTAAGAGGGTATTGGTTGCCTTAAAGATCACTCTAGTTCCTCTGCATATTTAGTTTGTTTTATGAGAGTCATAAAAGAAATACAATGTATTTGATAAAGAGTACTTCAATAATTTTATCACCCAATACTGGGCTTTATTTCTGATTATTGACTTACAGTCAGTGTGTCACTGGTTCCATACAGTAGCTCTGGGACAATTCTATGCGAATGAAGGTTTCTTTCTCAGTTCTGTTGGTTTTGTACACCCCGACCTGCTTGTGTACGTATTTTGAGGTAATAAGCAACAATTGATAGTAAAGAAGGGAATCAACACAAGTATGAAGTTATTAGACTGCACATGTACAGGCATATTAGTACATCGATCTTATTTATCTCTCTCCATTTATGTTAGTGTCTGCATCTCGATCTCAAAGCTTGTCTCTTAAACTTCCTGACATACTCCTTATCTTAAAACCACTTTCGTTTGTAATATTATAATATATATATATATATATATATATATATATATATATATATATATATATATATATTGATTTATTGACAAACGGAATCTAAAGATCCAATTCGATCAAAATTCTGCAACAGGGAAAATGACAGAAAAATCCAGTATTGTGACCAAGAAGTTTGTATTCAGAATGCAGGCATTAAACGAGGTTTGTTCTCTGCAGCCCTACATATCAACACAAGTATAGTGTTTACGAAGGAAAGAGAGTGCTTGGATTTTATGTACAAGTGTGGATCAGGCGAGTGTATCTGGGATTCCTACGTCTGTAATAATCAAACGGATTGTTATGATGGATCAGATGAATTGGCTTGCCAAAAAGGTACCTATACAGTTATTTCCAATATTTTCTCTGATGTCTCAATTATAACCTGGTGAAGGCAAACACAGAGTTTGCTGTCACTGGCATAATCATACATTTTCATACTTAGTAACAGAAGGAAAAATCAATGTATATTAATTAATTCTGACTCGAGTTTCTTAATTTTTTTCAAGAATGACTGTTCTTTGAACCACACGATATTTTCTGACTGATTTTACAGGTCCAATTGCCTTTTCATGTGGAGATGGGAGTCGCATTCATGTATCTTTATACTGTGATCTCAACCAGGACTGTGGTAACAATGCTGACGAAAATGCCTGCGGTAAGTTGTATGACGTGTAAATGACGCCGTATGCTATGTCACCAATAAATGGGTCAATGTATGCTGTAAAGGTATTTTGGCATCGTCACACTGAGGCATCGTTCTACATGTTTGATGCAGATATAATAGGTTTCTCTTTTAGTCGGACGTTTTCAGTATTAAACTCCTTCTCACTTTTACTTCCAATTCGATGTGAAATCGTGACTACCACATTTGCTGCATTTCATCAGTTTGACGTCAAATTCAGTGAGATATCGCAGTTTACAAATTTGCTGCATTGTAGTGTGAACCGAAAAAAATTAAAATGAATTTTTTTGCGTGATATTGACGTGTCAAGATTTATGAACGGTGTTTGCTTGTAAGTTTTGGTTGCTTAACATCATTCATTCCCAATCATATCTGATTGAAGGGCTCTGCGGTTGCCGAACTATCAAAACATACTACTGCTTTTATGCATTTGAGAGCCAAAAAATATAAGTGCTCACTTGTGTCCGTTAGTTTAAGAAATTGAATTGTTGTTTCACCAAATATATCTTTAGTGCCCTGTTCCAATGAACTGCACTTCCCGCAACGTATCAAAAACTAAAATAAGTTCACATTTTCTGCGTCTTTCCTTTTCTGGTACACACACACACACATACATACATACATACATACATACATACATACATACATACATACATACATACATACATATATATATATATATATATATATATATATATATATATCTATATATATATATATATATATATATAGTCGTTGTATTCACGTATATTTCTGTGTTCCTGCACGGGCATGTGTTGTTAAAGGGAACATTTTTGCCCTGAAAATAACTCAAACTTATGTCTTTGTTTATACAACTTTAGTTATGGAAACTAATTCGACGGTTGGACAATATTGCACTTGTTGGTAAATTGCATATCTTTGTCTTTCTGTTTTTTCAAGTTTATGTACAGTGCAATGCCTCAGAGTATCGCTGTGACGATGGGAGATGTATTTCTGCGTCTAAGAAATGTGACTTTGAAAGGGACTGTGGGGATAATTCTGATGAAGAGCTTTGTGGTACGTGTGTGCTTGAAATAATTTTACTTTTCAAACTAAATTGAGACTCACAGATGAAACAAATTCGTTTGCTTTTAACTTCTTAGCTTGTAATTTACTTTTTGATTAGTAGAAAATATTTTGTATTACAGGAAACTTCCAGACGACATCTAGCACTGTAGTTTACCCTTGGTGTAAAGCATTCTTATATTAAGTTTTTGTCGCTTCTCATTGCTGCAGAATATTTATTCCTAATGTGCAGGGCGATAATAGGAGGTTTTGGTCGGCATACAGAGCTGTTAGGTGGAACACTTTTTCATAGTTTCGACTAACGGCCATGACACACGCCACGAGTGCTGCTATTGGTAATAAAAGATGACTCACTAGTAATAATGTTACCAAAAGTTACTATGTTAAACACATTCTTAAATGTAAATGTACATCTATTTTTCAGATGAATACGACAGGAATGTTGCTTTCATTTGTTATGATGGGTCATCTATTCCACGGAGCTATGTGTGTGATGGTGTGGGTAATTGCCCCAGTAATCCGCCTGAGGATGAAGAGTTTGAAACATGTTAGTAGCATAGAAGGCAATATAAACATATATGTGTATAAGTATGTGAATAGGAGACAATAAACGTTTGTGCACTGATAGGCCTAGGCTTATGGGCATAGATGTACACACACACACACACACACACGCATCTCATGCACACATATGAAGTTAAATGGATACATTGTATGAGGTGTGCTTAAGGTATTTGCTGGCTAAACCGGAGGTTATTGGAACCGAAAGGGTCAAGGTAGTCGATGCATAGTTATTTATGATATTAGTGCAGTGCCATATATTTAGTACCCAGAAGCTTCTAAATGAAAAAGAAGCACATGTCAGCCTTGCATGAAATCTAATCATACCCATTTGATATTCGTTTAAACTGCACTCTGACAACCACACTATTCTCAATGAGTTTAATCCACGTTCATTCTGTTTTGGATATAAAAATTACTGAGCAGGCTCTATATAGTTTGGAATATGTACTAGTGTAAATGTGAACATTTTGACATCCAACATTTCGCTCCTATGAAATATAATGTTGGTGGTGGTCTGAAAGTATAGTGCTTTAATCTAGTGTACCCACGATAGGGTCAGTGATAGCCATTGCCTATGCGTGTACTTTAGGCAAAGGTACGATCCCATCTGGATACCAGTGCAAATCAGCAACATATAGGATTAATGCCTCGATGGTTTGTTTGTATGACATCGATTACCTTGGAAATTACAGGGGGTGCCGGGATGGATCACATCTGGAGAATTGTGGTGAGTAATGTTTACTTATGACTGGATCTTACTTCAACACAATGATGACCTTTTCCTCATGTGAGCCAGTTGTGAGCGTATATAATTTTGTTACATGGGACTCATAAGTTTACACTTTTCAACAAAAGTTGATGTGCTTTGAATTAACAGAACCATAGCAAATACATTTTGCTTGTAACAGGAACTTTTATTCAGATATCAGCATACCTATAGCCGCACCGAATCGAGAAATGCTCCCAATCAACAAATCCCGCGAGTTTTGGGGGCATTGCACCCAAAGTACACTGACTCAGTCAATGTGTGATATTGAAAAATTTACTGCAGCATGTTAAGACAAATTCAGAACTGTCAAACATGTTGAAGCAAAAAGCATTTCCTTCAGTGGTGTACATTCAGGCTCTAGTTGACTGAAGGTAGGATCACGAGCTGTAGAAATACGGAATTTTTAGCGTGCAATGATATTATGCAAAGCAAATCTAGAAAGCCAGCAAAGAATACATGATGACAGTGTTCAAGCTGGTTTTGGGAAAAGCGTATAAAACTATTTTGCCTGACGTGACTATTGATGACAAGATCATTTTCCCATTAGGACCTTCAGTTCTGTTCTGAAGCCAGTATACCATGAAGATTGTAATGTTACACTTGCAAGTAAGGAATGATGACACATTTGCACACACACATATAAACACACATACATACATGCATAATACATACATACATACATACATACATACATACATACATACATACATACAGACAGACAGACAGACAGACAGACATAAACAATCACAAGGCCTAAAGTGTCTGAAAGGTGAACATTAAAACAGAATGATGCCAAAAGATAAAGTTAAGGAGCAAAACAGAGAAGTCTGAAAACTGTAAATAACTGTAGCCAAACTTTCTAATAATCTTTGGATATTAACAGCAAAATTGTAGGGCAAGTCGGAAAAGAATGATAACACTATATTAACAATCAAAATCAGTGCAAACATACAGTTTCTGTCAGATCCTTCAGAATTCTTTCCTCCCCAGTCAGAAAATATCTGTTTTATATCTAGACACAGATATATCACAATTGTTTTCCAATTAGTCACATATCCCAGTGCATTGAGACCTGTCTGGATCCCCTCATATGAATGTAGAACACCATTCTAGCTTATTCTATATGTTTAGCAGTTTTATGTGAATCACCCAGAAAACAGGCCAACTCAGTGACTCTGCAGTGACCCTGCAAAGTATTAATATAAGTCAATGAGCCGCACACGCTCAATGAATACAGTGACCTCTCCAAATGAAAACAAACAGCAATACACATTTTCATAAGAATTTTGACCAGTTGGAACCAATCCAATAGTAGGCGTGCACGACCAGGACCCATGCAAAAAGAGGCCATATAAATGCAATATATGTTAGCATATAAATCACGTAAAGTAGAACAGGGAAATTAGCAGAAAAACTTTTGAAACAATGAAAACCATAATTTATATGCACATACATTCATTTATTTTTACTTGATCATGTTGCCTAAAACTATTTACATATGCGCAGAATGAAAACAGTTCCCAACCAACTTATGACACCTACTTGATTTATATAATAATCAGTCAGCTTGGCCTTTGACAACTACTTACGCCATCTAGTGGCTGAGGTGAAAAATAACCTAGGTAAGCAAAATAGTGCTTTTACATATATTTATGCTCCAATTACACTTTATACACCGTAATATGTATACAGCAGCAAAAAGCGGCGACATAAATGTGACATTACACATGCATTAAAAATAGTTTTGGGGAGAACATTTCACATCTCAATCTCACCATATTTCATACAACAAGTACAGAAAATTGCAGTAATGAAATATCTATATGTGCAACATATAAATTTACATTTGCTCTTACCAAAACATTTCTGTGGCAGACTTCCTCGTCCCTAAATATCCATGACCGAGACAAGAAGACTGGGCAAAATTTCCCAAGCTGCAACAAAATTTAATGGACAGGCTTAAACATATCTGACAAATCCAGCATAAATACGAAAATTACACGAACAAACTTGAAATTCCACATCAGATACACGTACAGCTCGTTGAAAAAAGGACACTGAAGCAGTAAAAAAAAACCGAGCATCCCAACATGTGCCATATGAAGATTAGCCTGCTCTGCAGTGCCATTTGCTATACTTGCAATCAGTTCAAATGCTTGAGTTCGGAATGCTAAACACTACTCTGTTAATAATCTTAAGTCAGGAATAAGTGAAATATTGTCGCCAAAAACCCAATCAACCAATCAGGGGAGCCAGATAAAAACCTCGAATTGTTCTGCCAGGCATTTAGCCCCTTAGGAACGAGACAACCAGACGGAGAATAAATGAAACACCCCCCTTCAGCAATTGATATAGTAATTGCGAACTAAAAAAAAAGGGATAACTGTAGTTCTTTCCCCTTTTGGGGAAAAACAATTTTCTTTTTACAACAACATTAAAAATTGCACTCATGTATATTAATCAACCTCAGCATCGAATACCTTCTTAGAATATTCTAATGAAATGATATGACAACAACAAACTATCTAAACGAGCAGATTTATCTTTACACCTGCCGTAGACAGTCTCAGACTTTAAGACTGAAGAGACCAACGACACAATAATCTACAATAAACAATTATAATACTGGTAAAATGAATTCTACCGACTTGAACTCTCTCAAAATAACATAATTCTCATGTAATTATGGCAAAATATTAACTTGTAATAATCTACATATATTCAATATCCCCTTACATTACATTTTTCATCCACAAAGTGTTTGCCATTAATTAATGTTGATCTAAACATTCAATCCCAGAAACAAAGAATAATAAATAAAATAAAATTTAAAAAAATAACAAAAGAAAAAAAAACAATGATGCATCTCCTAGGACATCAATGAACATTATAAAATGTTGTTGACTGTGGCCCTAACCAACCAAAAATCTAACAAAACAATTCTTAGACATATACACCTTTCATCTATGGCAAGGGGCCAAATACGTCTGCCTACATTCTAAACCCTTTTTGATATGAGGCTTGATTTTTCTGAATGCATCCCCATCATTGGCCTTGGCTTCCACATAGTACGTATGATGGTTAATTTCCTTCTATACGTCAACCGACACTGCGTTTTCGTGAGCGTTGCTAAGTTCCTTATTTGCCCTCTTTAAATAGATGGTTTCTTACTGAGTGCTCAAGGTATACAAGTGTGTATGCAATGCTGCCTTATAAACAATGGTCCGTCATTACTAATCGTTGATATTCATACTCAACTTAGTCAATTGTCTACTATTGACAATAGCTACCACCTCAGAGAATGTAGACAATATGTCATACATCAAATTAAGGGTATGTGGTGCTGAATTCCTAACACCCTCTTGAAAACACCTAACAATCACCCCGATGCACCACCATAATGCGGGCTTACAGAGGGAAAAATTCCATTCAATACCCTCTGGAACAGAAAACTGTGTTACCATAGTCCTTGTATGATGCTTGAAAGCTTTCCTCAATTCAGCTTCATCTTTAACTATTTTGTTCCATTATCTGAGTATATTTTAATAAAGGGGCCTTTGCGAGCGACAAAATGCTTAAAAGCATAAAGGAATGCATTAGTATCTAAGGAGCACAACATTTCTATGTGTGCAGCTGGCGAGCATAAACATGTAAAAATGCACTCATAACTTTTCCTTTGACAACTACATATTCAGTCAAGTAAGGGCCAAAGCAGTGTACACCAATCATGGAAAAAACTTGGCATGAATGGCTAAATTCTATGCATTGGCGAACCAGCTTTTTTTTTCTTGTTCCATGGGTTTTTAATACGATAACATAGATATATCACACATGATCGTACAACAGATTTGACTACCATTCTAGCCTTTGTAATCCAAAAATTCAACCATTTATCCTGTGAAACCAGTCTTGGCGAGTAAGCATGCCTTCTGGATTTTGCTCACTACTTACCTTTACCCAGCTGGCAGGCGTGGTGTTTTCTCTGCTAGGACTTACTATATCAGCCACAAAGATATGAAACATTTTCGACTTGCCATGTATATATCCTAGAACTTCTCTGGAATCTGACTATAAATGTACAGGAATAACTTGCTGCCCCAGTTTTTGTCTAAGTGTAATATACACATCACAAAAAAATCTTAGCAGCTCGTAACTGCAGACGAACTTAATTCACTGGATGCTTGGCTGGAGCTACATGAGCTCTACTCATAATGTCAGAACTTATTTCTCCAGTGTGACTGACACAACAAAGACAGGCTACGTACAAAAATATCGTATTCTATGTCACCTTCGATGCATAGTTTTACACATTATTAAAGGTAACATTTCGATAATCTTTCAGTGAATTTACCTACTTTCTCCAGTTTTGTTCTAACTACAGTTTCATCCCACCGAAGGATTTGAAGAACAGATTCTTAAAAGGAGTCTTGCCTCTGAGCACCCGTCGGCAAAAAAATACAAGAGGGTCATACAAAGATGCAACAAATTTCAACATGGATCATTTAGTGGTGCTGCTCTCAAACTCCACTCGTGCACTGAAGAAGAATATATTTTCTTCTTTTTTATGCCAGTTGCACCACACACAGACTCACCTGAAAAATCATGTGCTTCCTTAGCTTGATCAATAGCTGGCGTGGAGGTCATTACATTTGATCATTTGCTGGACATTTTGCCAAGTGATCCCCTCCTGTCAGATACACAGCAGCACACCTATTTTAATCTTGTACACACCATTTGCAATAACGACTGATTGTGTAAGGTCGTCAATGCACATAGACTTTAATACTGTTTTCCTAACCTGCTGGTCAGCAAGAGGATGATCGGTTACTGTCTCATGCAGTGCATAGGTCGATAAACTGCTGCACCAAACTTCCCCAAAGTGTGTGGTCATGCACAAATGAATAATCTGGCTTGTCAATACAACAAGAGCCCTAACATGTGTCTGTTGCAATGAGGTAACAACACTTGGCTATACATACCTGTCACATTTGCTTGTATCACGCACTGTAATCAAAACTGTAATAATGCATGCATCAGTTTATACCCAAGATCTGCATGAGATCTGCAATACCTGGAAATAGCAATGCTGGTAAACCTGATTAGCATATTAATACCTGCCACCCTTTATGACCCAACTAATCCTCCTTTGGGACCTAATTACCCTGAAAGAGTATATCACCACTAGCCAGGGGGCGGTTAGCTGCTGGCTGCCTACATATATGCATCAAATGAGCCTGCCCAATTGCCTGCTGGGGCAGAAACTGATACTTATCAAAAGTAAACAAAAGGGAATAGTTGGGATCGGATGGACAGACTGCAGTTGGGATGGCTTAAGGAGGTCCATCGTTTGCAGGCTGCAAAACGTAATGAGGACCTTGCATACATCTTTCGTTAATTGACTTACCTGTGTATTGGGCGGCACAATCAAATATGAGTCTAATGTCACCTGGTTTATTTGAATCAAATACATCATGATGAGGTAAGTACCAGATCTTCTGCTGACCACCATAAACCTCATCCTGTGGGACTACTTCAGCATATCTGGAATCTGACAATTTGGAAATTCATATCTGTCATAGATATTGTTTCTTTCCAACTGAGTCTTTAAAATATCCGATTGTCCTTTGTACAACATGTATATTTACATTTGCATTTACCAAAAGATTAGAGTGTCAAAGCTCCGCACAACTCCTACAACATCCATGACAGAGGCAAGAAGACTGGGCAACATTTCCCCAGCTACTACAAAATACCATGGCCCGACTAAAACACATCTTATAAGTCCAGGCTAAATAGGAAAATCATACAAACAAACTTGAAATTCTACATCATATATAATTATACACTTACAGCACAATACGCAAGCCGTTTAAAAAAATCCAGCTGTAAAAGCAACCAGCATACCAACACATGCCATATAAGGATTTGCCTTTTCTGTAATATCCTTTGCAATAGGCTACATGAGATCAGCTCAAAAGCTCGAGTGCAGAATGCTGAACGCGCTCTGGGAAACAGTTTTTAGTCAGTAATAAGTAGAATATTGGCGCCCAAAACTCTATCAACCAATCAGGGGAGCCTAACGGCTTGTCAAAAAAAAAAAAAGAAAAAGCCCCACAGTACACCTGAAGCAAAACTGATTAAGGGCACTTACCTAAAAAGCCTAAATGTGGAAGACAAAGGTGATTAAGCAGGACTCAATTGCAAGTGTCCAGGGTACCACCGGATGGCAACAAAGAAGAAATGCTGTAATATGAAGACCTGTGCCCTTAAAACTGCCAGATAGGAAAAGGGAATCGTACTGCCAAGTAGTAAATCTCTTAGAATCCAGACAAAAAGAGTCATTTAGCTAAGAATAAGTGACAGAGGGTGACACTGCTAGCAAGGTGGTCCTAGTAAATATATGCATGGAACACCTTCAAGATACACAAAGTATGCAAAGATTATATGGGTACATTTATAAAATTTGGAAAAGTGGATAGATACATGGAGTTGATAATACATCAATTACTGGAGTGTCCTTTGAATGTCTCTTTATTGCTTGTATTTGCTGGTGGTATTTTCCCTTGAATCCATCTACTGTTTTTCAGTCTATGTTTAAAGATTCAACAGGTTGCACAAGTCAGGTCCTGGATATATAATTGTATTTGTGTCTTTTTGTCCAGAACCACTTCCTAGTAGTCTTTACCCTATTCCGCAGTCCAAACTCTTTACTGTCCATAAGCTAACCTGTTCCTGTCTAACCTACATACATGTGGAAGTACTATTGCCCATATTGCACACACTCCTCTGTAAAATTTTGACATAGGCTACATCGGCCCAAATAAATTAAAGGGTCTTCAGTGGGTAACTACTCAGAACATGTTTCAGAGCCTATACCCTTACATGTCTCTCTGAGTGGTGGCTCCTTGTCTAAGCTGAATATTCAGCAACGACAACCCACATAAAAATGAATAAATATTAACGTGGCAAATGATGACTTAACTGAATACGTGAAGTTTTGAATATAAATGCAGAGCTTCATTATGAAAGAAAAATACCTGTCAAGCAAACCATAATTGCTAAATTTGTATAGCACAGGTTCAAATAAGAACAATTTGACTTACCCCTGAACCTGTCTGTACCCTTTCTAGCTGGATAGCTTATCCTAGTTAAACCACCTGCCGGTGAATAACTGACGTAGAAACAAACTGGGGATTTATATTCAGTCCCAGTGATTGGGAAATAAACAGTTGCAGCTGGACCACCTGTACAAACCAAGGGAACTCCTAGCAAGGACTGAAACAATGGACATCTTGCACCAGAAACGCAAAACAAACTCCATGATGACACCTACTCCGCACTTTGAAAGTATCCAAAAAATAAGCTCTATTTCACTGCCAACCCTGAGTTAATGTTTCAACATAATGTGTATGGTTTGTGACATTTCAGAAAATACTGTCAATTTGGAGAATTTCTTTAATGATGCAGAACATAACAGAAACTTCTAGAGTTTAAAAAGTAGTAAAGTGGTTGTGAACATGCCTTTGGGTAATGTTACTTACATCATTCAATTTGGTAATTTGCCAGTAATGTGCTTAGCTGAAATACATATTTGCTTTCTGCAAAGGATGGACTCACGCTGTGTTATATGTATATTGCTTTATGCATGATTGCTATCGTAAATGATGCCTTTCTGTGGTGGTTCTTGTGTGACCATATTTTCAAACTTCAAAACAAGGCTGTTCGTCTTGATTGCTTGGCAAGATATAATGCCCACACGGATTATTTAAAACGTTTAACATTTTACAAGTACCAAATATTCTTAAGTTAAGGTCCTTAAAATTTTACTATAGATATTTAGTACATAAAACCCCTGACTACTTTAACGACATATTTGCAGTAACAATACCTTCTCATCGATATTTCACTCGATATAGAAATGACAGCTAGTTTCCTATTCCTTCTAGAAATTTGACAAAATATTGTATTAGGTATTACCATCCTACCCTCTTGAAAAACACACAACCCTGTATCAAAGATAAACTTTTTACACATTCTTATAATAGTATTGCTACCTACACAAAGCTTTCCTTCGTGAAGCAATATAAAGACACTTGTACAGTTGCACACTGTTATGTTTGTGGTAATCAAGTGACTTTATATTGAAGCTTCTAATCTCTGTTCCTACTATTTTTGCCAGTTGTCGCAAAGTTTAATTTTACCGAAAGGTGGCCTTGGCAATAGCGGATCATAGAATCCTTAGCCAAGGTCATCCTAATATCATTTAGTTTATTTACGAGTTCTTGGTTATTGCTTAATTACCATTGTGTGACTACACACTTTGAAATTCATGTAACCCATTTCATATCATATTGAATAAACTGTTCTGAGTTCTGAGTTCTGCGATCTATAGCATGTTCCATAATAAAGCTGTTTGTATGTAGAAATTATTCAGTGTTGTGGATGTCTGTGTTCTGTTTTTGTCTTTTGATTCACGGGGTTGGGGTTTTTTTTCTATTTGCTTTTGCTTTTGTTTTATTTCCCCCCCCCCTTTTTTGGGGGGGAGGTTCTTTGTTGTTGTTTCTTCTTTTTTCTTTTAAACTGGAAATTCAATTCACGAATATATTAAAATGACTCTATTTGAAGTATCTTTAGCGCCAGGAGGGACCTTTGGGTTTGTTAGGAAACAAATTTCTGGATTCCTCAGAAGTGTCACTGCCAGATTGCTCACCCTCATCATGACCCGGTCTGATTATGCATGGCTGCACTGTAGCCTACCGCATTTCAGAAGTTTTCACAATTTCCTTGAAAGAGATCCCTTTCTCCATGGCCCTGAGAGATGTGTTTGCTGGCACTATGTAAAATGTTCTACATTACTCCCTTCAAATCTCTGAGCTAAAGATATTTTTAATGGCTACCGAAATTTTAACTTTGGCCCATATCATCTCACAGTCACAACGAAGAAGCCTGTGGAGAGCTTGACAATTTAACTCTGCAATAATGTGCATCCTTTTTACGGGGTAATGTTTGTAGTAAATGAGTTTGAACACCAATGGCATGGATAAGGATAGCATTACTGGGATTACTCTGTCCTGCAGCCAGTGCACTACTTCTCCTTTTTGGCAGTGCGATGACGACGACCTGTCTTTGCCTCGTTAAGGAATGTAATACAGGGATTCCTCCACCCTGCAGCCACTGCGCCATATCTTCTTTGCAGCTGTTCAATGCTGGGGACTTTCTGTTTCATCAAAGCCATTTTGATAGCGACATTGTCCTTGCTCATGGCAGATGATCCATTTAGGCCATCATTTGTATAAGTTATTTTATCAGGAATGTCTTCACAAAGAAGGCAATATTACGAGGCGTAAGTCTCAATTAAGAATTTAAGAGGCAAAAAGGACCGTCTATATGGCATGAACTGAAAATAGTTTTTATGTGGATACACTTCTTAACTTATCAAACCTTTATTTTAATATCCAATCTGATTCATTTGATTACAGGCATTAAGAACTTACAAGTTGATTGGTAACACCTCCTTTGTTTACAAATATGTTACATCACTAGACTTCATATTATACTGTAATATCTTTCTATCATGGTATAGGTATATTTTCTTTCATTCTGTTACCCTTTAAATTTACACAATGGCTGGCAGAGGATGTGTGGTAAAATGTATTGAGAGGCAATTAACACTGTTGAAAAATGTTTATTTCTCTCTTACATATGCAAGAAACGTCAAAAAAGCGTTTTATATTATGGTTAGGTGAACATAAACTATGTCGCTTTGCAACTTAAATATACAAAACTTCTGATTGATATATTACCAGATCATAGACATCTTTATGATACATTTTACAAACTTCACATAGCATTGACTATGATTAGAGGAAAATTCAAAGATTTTATTCATTTATCACAACTGACCTTACTGGAGATAGGTCTTAGCTGTACTTGGGAGGTGAAACATGACTGTAAAATACTAATTGTGAAAGTATCATCAGCAGAGGCGTCAAGACAAATTTAACTCCTCTTTCAAAACAGTGGCAATTCATATTGGATGTGGCCAATAAGCCAGGTACATATTAAGCATAAAAAGCACGCAGGACACGGACAATTGTGACATTTCCCTTATAAACAATAACGAACATATAAAGCATGAGTGTTATGGATGTTGGAATAATCGTTTTCTTTGATTTGGGAAGGTTACTGAGTTTATTGAATGCTTTGCATTGTCACTGCAGAGTCACTGAGTTGCCCTGCTTTGGTGAGGTGACTCTCATGTAACTTGTAAACATTTGGAATGAGCTAAAATGGTCACTTGCATTCATATGGGGAAAGCCCTGATGTGGTCCAGACAGGTCTCAGTAAATTGAGATGCGTAACTTTTATGAAAAACTCAGCATTGGGATATAAAACAACTCCCATCATGACTGGGAGAGAATTTTGAGATCTTACAGAAGCTGTGTGTCTTCAAGGCAGTGGGAATGTGAGCCATTGCTATTGCCTATGAGATACTCATTTATACATTGTACCTGTGGACTGTGGACAGTGCCTTTTTGGTGATTGGTATATTTGGTGTTTAATTGTAAGATGTGTGAACCAAATCGTGCCTCTGTGGGATTTGGCCAGCAACATGTTCTGTGTATGACACTGGTAGGAAACTGTGCCTCTGTGGGATTTGGAGGAAAGTATTTGGCACCTACCATAGGACTTGGAACTGTGGGACAGTATTTGTAGAAAGTCTCTCACTGGGGATTAGGTTTTACCGGCAGTCTGTTACTTGTTGGAGTATCATTATAGCTAAGTGTATAATTTCATTTACCTACTTTATCTTGGCTATTGATTGCTAATGTAATGTTGTTATTAAAGTTATCTCATCATGGTCATTCTTTGTTGAGTTCCACTATGATCTAGAATATTCTTAAGGTAGGCAATGGAGCAACATGGCATTTTATTTGCCATGAAGCTATAATGATAAATGTGAGAAAACAAAGATTGTATTTCCTGGCCATGGGATGCTTTTATGATTGCTGCTTGATATTTTAAAGCACACAGGTTATAAATATTAGACTAAATGGTTTGAACTGCTTGCATATGTCTTGTCAGATGATTCCCTTGTTTGGCTGTCCCTGTTTGTGACCTGTTGCATATAACTTAATGATATGCATGTTGTAGTGGTTTCAGAACACCACTACAGGCCACAGACCACAGTTATAAATCCTTCTATTTTTCATATTAGCATATTTCAGTCTAAAAAATCAGCATTTTGGTATTTTGAAATTCCGTGAACGGCATTTAACAGATAAAAATGTCAGAAAAATATGGACGGATTTTTGTCATACAATTCCCAGCTCGTTAATTTGTGATAATTGAAATACGAAACAACACCTGGATGTCAGCTTTATACAGGTGTATGAACTGTGCTCTTGCCAGGGTCACATCATTGTCCTTCCCCACCATAAAGTTCCCACTTGGCCTGGAAGACAGTGCACCCATATGACCACCAATGAAGCAACTCTGTGATGCAGCAAACCTGACTTAGCTAACTTTATTTAAACAGAAGCTACAGCATGCTGAAAACACAGTATTTTCACAATTACGGACTATCTCCGTTGGGATGCGCAACCAGCCAATCACAACTGTAGTCTGTAACCTATTAGACTTATCAAAATTTTTAAAACTTGTTTAACTGAAGCCACAACTTGTTTTCTGCAACGGATTTGCATCAACCTCACCAAAATTCAATATTAAAGAAAATATCAACTTTTTGCAAGCAACCGTTACATCTGAAAAATCAGTTTTTATGACAAAAAAAATAATTAATTAAAATTTTGAGGAAAATTATATAATTGCATCCAATCAATTCTTTTCTGTCCAATGTGAATACAATACACAATGGGCTATGATGCAAACCCATAATCACTTGCCTGCATGTCCCGCCTTTACAGTGAGAGATCAAATTACAATGCCCCACCCCTTAATTTTAACACCAAATTTGAATATATTGCTAAAATTTTATGAATTTTTAGGTGAAATAGGTGATTTTTTTACTATTTATGGATAGATTCGTAATATTTGTCTACAAAAAATATGATATCTATCACTGCTGAGGCATTAATGGCGGATGGGGGAATATCAGTTACACCAAGTCAGCATCTAATACCAGTCATTATGGCAGTATTTTCCTGATATAATCTGAATTATGGCAGACAATGGAACAGTTTCAGTGTTTAAACATTATTAGCCCATCAAAGTGCACAGTTTAAGACCAGTAGGTCACAAATTAGAGTAGCAGTATTCAGCAAATTATGTTTTTTGGTACTAAAATTATGGAATTTTAACACGCCCTTTGTTTGAACATTAGGAGGGCAGTTGGGTGATCCAGCTTCCACAAACCAATAGTGCTATGCCTTTTTTTCTGCAGTAGACTGTATAAGTTGTGGTTTATTGACATGGTTTCTGGTGTATGTGCACATATTAGAAAGAAAATGACAAAAGTTTGTACAGTTACTCCAATATCATAAATGCATATTTGTATTCACAAGTGCTCTGATTTTAAATTTGATAAGCATCCAATTATCAATCCAATTATCAGGCGCAAGTGTTTTCAGGCAAGTGTTTAATGGAAGCTAACTGTTTTTCCCCTTGTTTCACTTTCTGAAACTCTTATAATTATAAGTGGTTGTATGTCGAAGTCCAAATGTTTTGCCACCTATGTACACTAGCTTGGTAAAAGTTATAAAATCTGCAGTTCATAAGTGCTGTCATCCATATTCATCTCCGTTGGGATGCGCAACCAGCCAATCACAACTGTAGTCTGTAACCTACAGGCTTGTTGATTGTAATGGGGAAACTTTTATCTGATTAAATTAGGTTTGGTTTGCTCAATATGTCAGTACAATATCGGACAGCTTGGACATAAAACAATCAGGTATTTTGTATTGATTCTCTAGTTTTGGTTTCCATAAATCTAAGCAAGCTTTCAAAACCCGCACGTCTAACAGCTTGTAATACATTTCATACAAATTATCTGTGTCAGCAAATTGCTTTTGCCGTTAACATGATGTGCGTATGCCTTTAATTTCTATGTTACTCAATAATATGTTTGGCAATATGTATGATGAACACTGACATTTCTGTGCAGAAATACTAACAATGTGTACTTCCATATGCATACTTTATGTCCCTCAAACTCTGCTACATGCAAAGGTTAAGGTTGAAGTTCTATTTGTAACTACATTCGTAGGTGTATGCAGTTACCTGTGTGTATGCGTATGGTTAAGTCTATAAACTGTGAATGCATGTCTGGAAGCCGTGTGCAACTGGTCAGACACTGGGATGTCCACTTAATGAGGAATTTCTATCAGTTAAATTGACCAAATGACAAATGTAAACAAAGCATACATTTAGATAAAATGACATTGCCTAGGCCGCTCTGACACAGGACATGCACAAAATGTTGCCGCCAAAATATCTAACCTTGCTACCACGTAACATTGATAACCTGCTATCTTGTTACAGATATAGTGATGGCACGAATGTTGTGTAAATAGTATTTGTGAGAATAAAGAATATTAATTTCAGGAATAAGGTGATCCGTCGTGAAATCAGGCTTGGTGTATCTCTGAGAACCAGAAAGAGACCCTGAGCAAATAAACATAAGTTTGCTAGTTTTGCAAGATCAACTTTTATTATCATTTTGTCACTGATACCGCTGATTACATAGGAAAAAGCTGCACCTTAGCTGATATAAATGTTCCATAAAACAGCAGCAAAGTAGTGTTATGTCCATGGGAACCATCCTGCTGTGATAGAAGTGGTATTTTTGATAGAAATAGAATACCCCATGCAGGAATACCATTGAGTTAGATTTAATGATTGTAAATGTTACACTTATACTTTCTATGATGGAGTTCTCTTAGACAAAATGTCGGCACAAAAATCGAGCATTCCTGATTATATTTACTCAAAAGACTTGTAACATTTAAATTTGACATGGGGTACTTCATTGAATAGTTTCATTTCTTAATGGTATAAAATGAAGTACATGTCAAGTCAACATATAGATATACGGGTATATTTTTCATTAAGCCATATACTGCATGTATACTAAGCGTGACATTGATGTGATTCGACAAAAACTGTGAAACTATTTTACCTTTCCTTCAAAGACCACGATTCTTTCTGAATAAAGTATGGTGCTTATAATACAGAGTCAGCGAGTAATGTCTATGTCAAACATTAGTTACAATATTCTACGCTCATTCTCTGAAAAATTCAGAGTTTGAATCTAGGTGTGGCAATTTGGTGTGCAAATTCTTCACTGTGACACGTGCTTTTATCATAATGACAACCTGTCTGCGCAGCCCACACCACACTTATGCATTAACTACAAAATACGTTTCAGTTCAGGTAGTACTTAACAATCACACACACACACACACACACACACACACACACACACACACATACACACACACACATATATAAATATATATATATATATATATATATATATATATATATATATATATATATATATATATATAGAATCGTGGTCTTTGAAGGAAAGGTATATAAATATATATATATATATATATATATATATATATATATTCATATATATATATGGTTTCGGGGAACATTTTAGGTAGCTGTGCTAGAAATTATTTATATTTCAACAATCGTCAATATGCATATGCCAGATCCATTTTCTACACATCCTGAAGATGAGGAATTTCAACAGTCCAAGCCAAATGACAAAAGGATACGAAAAGGGAATGCTAAACAAACATAAAATACAGAAGTATTTGAAATGGAAAATGCACTGATCATGGAGCATAAGAATGGTATACAATGTACTTCTGTTACCAGTGACAAGGATACGCAGATTGGTCCAGTATAGCAAGTTATACCAGACGTCGCACAGATATGAGCGTGAAGACTATATCCCTGAATCAGAATGTTTCGTGCAACAAAGATCAGACAATTAGTAAGAAAATTGTAATAATATATATGTACATATATATATATATATATATATATATATATATATATATATATATATATGATATGCAATTTTAGAAAGATAAGGAAAAAGGTTTCTTACACACCCAAAACATATCAATTGTTAATTTTATAGAATGGTGGATGGACAATAACTACTTCACAGCAAAGCGTACATGTCCAGCCTAAAGTGAAGACATAAAACTAGTAGCCAACACTCCCTAAAAGGTCAAGTAAAGTGCACTGGCACTGCAGGAAGCAGAAAGCGGACAAAAATATGACATTTGTCTCTCCACAAGATACGGGTGTTGGTTTTCAGGTGCCAATTTTACGTTCAAAGAGTTATTGAATTTGCTTACCTATGGACTTCTTGTATGTCCCCAAAATCTATCATACATAAAATGAAATGTTCTTATGCAGTTCAGGTGCAGTTGACTTGTGTAACCTCTGTAGACAGGCATGTGAGATCATTATGATAATGAGAAATATGACGGGAAACAAATAGGCGGTGAAAGAAATATTGTAGAGATAGATGAAAGTAAATTTGTAAAACGTAAATACAATAGAAGATACACAGAAAAAAGTGACTGGATGTTTTGGGATATTGAAACAGAAAACAAGCCTAAAATGTTTTTGGTGCTAGTACCAGACAGAACCGCAGCCTCTTTAATGGAGATAAGAAACAGAAAATTGCAGTTGGTGGTATAATATATTTCGACCAATGGAAAGCTTATGATAGGCTAGGCGAGGAGGGCTACACGCACCTAACAAGGAACCACTTGGTGGAGCATGTAAATAGAGCAATAGGGTGTCACACCATCGCAATTGAGGGGGAGTAGGCAAAACAAAAACATAGCCAAATCAAGCTGTTCACCCGCAATGAAAGAGGGATTTTTTTTTACAAAATACTTGTCTGCCTACCAATGGAGAAAAAGGGACAGATAACGATATAAGTGTATTTGCTACATTCATGAATGGCATCGGTTCAAAATACAATGGAATATGTTCAGATTCAAGTTAGAAACATCGCCACAGTTAGCAAAATGGCAAAATAAAGTGGCGTTTATACATGTTTCACAATAAATGCTGTTCTTTATCCACATACAATTTACATGTGTTAAAATTTTAAAATTTTGATTAATATGGGGTACAACCCAATCGAATATACTACGTTTGAATGTTGTGTTAAGTTTAAATTATATCAAAATAAATATAAATAATGATATACATTAGCAGAAAGAAACTCCCATTCTGACTTAGAAAAAAGTTTAATAGACACTATATATTTTGCCTCAGTACGTATATGGGGGGGGGGGCTGTACCCCCGCCCCATCTCACCCCGTTTTGTGTTGTAACTTAGAGCACATAGAAATGGAAAATATGTTGTTTATCTTTATTTGTACATTGGGGCACTTTCTCCCGCCCTCCCACTATATAAATGTGCAATGTACATATTGAAAACAAGAAAATTACTCTGTAAATACTAAAAGAAATATTTTGAAACCTAAACGTACAACAAAAAAGTAAGGCAATCTCTCAGTGAAAAATATAAGAAAAATTCAACTTACGCGTTGAGTAGAATCGAACTGGCTAATTAATATCCAGATAGACTGCAACACCGACGACGTATCCATTTGGCCATGTAGCCATTCCTTTGAGCTGAAAGAATACTGCAATAGACTATGTACAATATGTATGATTAGATGGTCAGCAGACAGGTCTCCTTAATTGATTAGTTACGCCTCACTGATAGGAAGTTTTAAAATGGCGCCCCAGAAATCGTAGAATGCGAATTTGTAATATAACAGGAGGGTGGTGTGAACAGCCCATGTTCAACTGGCCTAGAGATTCATCACACTTGTAGCTTTGTGAACTTGGGATAGGAAATTTCCACGAAACAGTTTATAAAAATCCAAAAAACACAGGAGTGTGATCATAGGAAAAAACTTAGTAGAGACCTATCCAAGATACGTCCCCAATTAGTTTGAAGTGAATCTGGATAGTGGTTTTGTAGAAGTCAAAATCATGAATTACAGTTGCAATCCTTATTCACTTACATAGTAATCAACAGGACTGCATGCAGTAACCGATAAGTACCCGAATTAAAAAAAAATATTTGAAAAAGGAGATTCACACTGAAGCCATTTTGTGAGGGAATTTGGTTGGCCTTTTTGCAATGAGCAATTCCACCAAGTTTCAGCATAATCTGAGGCACGGTTATGGGGAAAAAATCGATAATACTGAAAACACACTTTTTCGAATGTAAGAATTGAAAAATGACAGTGCCACTTGTTGAACAAATTAGGGTCTCAGAGTGCTCAGAAGTCTCCCTAAACAGTTTTGAATCAATTAGCCAAGTAGTTTCGGATGAGAAATCTTTCTAAGATTTGACCAAAGAATAAATCTAAAGATCATAAAAGAAAACAGAAATCAAAACTGGAGCATGGCCATTGGTAAAAACTTGGTAGAGACGCACTCATGGTACATTCCCACCAAGTTTGAAATGAATGTGGATAGCGGTTTTGGATAAAAAGTAAAAAACGTGAATTACCATTTCAATAATCTTTCCCTAAGTTCACTTACATAATGTGACCCTATGCATTAACCAAAAAGTATCCGAGCTGAAAATGCCATAAACAATAAGGCATTAACAGCAATGCTATATTTTGAACAGCTTTGATATATATTTCAACTATAGCAAAAGCACACTTTTTACATAAAAACAATTTTTATATAAAAACAGTTTGAAAAATCACAGCACCACTTGTTTAAAAACCTCAAGTTTCGGTATCCCCAGAAGTCTCCCTAAACAATTTTGAGCCAAGCGATTTGGAGTTGAAGAGTTTTTCAGATTTGGCCAACTGATCAGCACAAAACATCATGAAACCTCCACAAATTATCTTTTCTAGGTACATTGGCACTTAGTTGGAAGTGAATCTGGCTGACGATTTCAGAGAGAATTCGAAACTGAGAATTTTGGATGCCGACGGATGGACGGACAATGGACGACGGCTGCCTAACCACAACATAACATCAGCATGTAATTTTACGAAAACTATTCCAGTGTACTATAACCATGACCTAAGAAAAGAATATTAGTGGTAACATACAGCACACGTATGTTGTATGCTGTATCTGTAAATCACGAGCATGAGTAACAATGGAATCAGCAGTGGCACACATCAAAATGTTATATTTGCTGGGCTAAACAAGTTAACAACACCACAAAAAGAAAGCAATATCTTTAAATAATGTCAAATATGGCACCATAGTATTAACCAAATTTAACATCAGGTTTAGTTCAGAGAAAAAGCCATTGAATCAAAATGAAGATTTATATGACCCATATTTCGCAAGTAACACACAGCACACATTCCCACTGCATGTTGTAAACACCAACATGGAATTTTTGTCAAAAATTATAATCATTCCATACACATGTATGATTGCTTTAAAGACTCCCAAATGAGATTACTATTTTATATAATTACACTTAGCAAATTTATGATATTTCTTTACCTAGGCATTGCTTCCGCCACTCTAAGAATGCAATCTTATATCTGACGCCTTGAGCCGGTTTGTAGAAGTGTGTGTACTTTCCAGTCACCTCTGCAGCCTTATGAAGCACCGTCATTTTCTGGCGCAAATGGGCACCATGTGTAATTCTTATTTCCTGGAATTTTTGCTCCATTTGGTATTTCCCAGCTTCTTGATGAAAGTCTCCGCTTCTGTGGCAACTCTGACCACTACCAATGTATCATTTAACATCATGCATTCACTCAGCAAGCTTATATCACCTGTTTTTATCGGTCCTTTGATTTCGTTGCATTGATCATCAGGTACGTTGTCATTTGCGAACATGTTTGTCTTGCATTGAATAAAGAACCATTCGGTCTCATCACAACGACTGGCTACAGTTGCATTATCAGCATCCATACACACATCTGAAAAATCAGCTCTAGTATTGCTTATACCAACGTCGAGTGGCCCAGAGTCGTCATTGCTTGTATAAATGGATGACTGTCAATATACCCTGTATAGAATTATCGCGATCTCTTTAATTTACCATGTTTACATATGTCACTTTCATTTCATAATGTTGCCGACTAAAGCAACGAGTCGCAAAGGCACTGCTTACCAAACATATTTTACAAAAGTAGGAAGTGCTTCTTGTTGAGATTGTTAGTGTTGTATTTAACTGTGGTGAGTTCAGGCCCAAGCTCCCATACTTTTGGCACTAAATACTTCAAAACTGCGATGACAGTACCTGCATTATGGAATTTCTTTTCAGAAATAACAACGTTGAGTTTATGCTGCAAATATATCTCTTACTCTTGAAATCAAAGATCACCTTGTGAAGAGATGTGGAAAAAACACTCCCTACTTCTGTTTCTATGCACGCAGTATTTTTGAAAAAAAATGATATGGACGATAACAGGACCTTGGGGTAGAATTTTTTTAGTAGTCCAATTTCCTTAAATTGCTTGGTGATGCGCCATATGTGCAGGCAAAATTCCTTTATGTCTTTTATGATATCACTGATACATTTCTCTGTTGTTTGTTTCTTTTATGTCAATTAGAATTTATGATATTCTCTTCCTTTTTCATCTTTTGTGGCTTCTATTTCACAAATGTAGATGGTAATCATCTCGCTAGATAAGCTATTCAGCATTTGAACCTCTTGGGCATTCGCTGGTGGCTTACAAGTCACATCTTATGAAGTTTGTTACCCTTATCCCCTCAAACGTTTTTGTTTCAGCGCTAAAGTCCATAATGCTGGCACAAGAAGTCTTTCGGCTGCCATAGGATACAGACCATATCCATTTGGGAAGTAACGTACAGAATGTGGAGAGTCTTATCTTGCCATTTGCATATTCTATTTTGAACTCAGCACAAATGTTATGTACAAATTCACTCAGAATCTGTTTCTTGTTACTGTGTGAGTTTTTTCTGGCAAGAAAGTAGTTATATTCTATCTTTCTAGACATTTGTCAATTTGTTTTTCCATTTCTTGTATAACAGCTGTTATTTGCAGCTGGTAACATTGGAATGTAATAACCGACATTAATTGCTTACATTAGCACCACTCACTTAACTTATGCATCTTGCCCGCTTTGGGAAAACCATAGACACAATGTTTTTCATGGTTGCCATATTGCAAACACATGAATAAACACTTCAATGTAAAATTCAGATGAAGTGGGAATAAGAAGTAAGGATAAGCAACCTATTAACATGGAGGTACATACCCGGTGATTCTAAGGCATATAGAGGTTGGACAAAACGTGATTCGGGTAATGAACATATGAAAACTTCGACAAGATGGTGCCATCCGACACAGCATCTGTTCTTCAAAGTATATTTTATGAGAGCATGGTACAGATAACTGAATATGTACAGAGTTTCTTGTATTGTACTGGTGAACGGAAGCTATAAAATCAAATAACTCTGACAAGTAAGACAGTAAAGCCATGTAAAAATAGCACATACGAACACATAAATGAAGATGATTTCTCTGTCCGACAGTCTCCTATTTCGTATCATGCGATATGATGCTAACATGTGTTCGTGCAGGGCACCCAAACATTATTCTCTTAGCTCTGCTTTGTATTTTTGGCAATCGATCAAGTACCTATTTAGCACAGCACCCCATATTGTTGACCAATAGTATAAGTATGGTAACACCAATATACTGTATATTGTTATTCAGAATTCATGTATGGTCTACGACAAAACTTGGTTTAAAATACATATTAGCCAGTTCAACATGGAATCAATGTATTTATCTGCTCGCAAAAATCCAAATGTTCATCAAAGACAGCAGCAGGTTATTTCTTTTTTGCCCCTGTGAAACCAATTTACCAGCTACAGCAGTATTTAGCTTAGGACCCTAATTTTGAGGCAACAGGTGCTGTGCTTTGACTCGATTATCATACTGTTTGCTTCATCTGTGTTTGACCTCAGCTTGTTCGCATAAAGCCAATTGTTAACAGAGAAAGGGTGAACTTGGATATTCATGTTGACAACATTGATATTAATATGGGTGAGACTATCTCAAAAAAAAAACACCAAAAAAACCCAAAACATACTGACCTAACAAAATTCCAAACATGAAAACAAATGGTTCATATAAATAAGAAATGCAGTAGTCTTAAAGGTGAAACCAGTGGCATGCCAGTTGTCACCTTTTTGTGTGGGGATAGAGTGTGCCATTTATGCATGCTATATGGATTCAGATTGAAAGACACGCTTTAAACTATGCTAAACTGTTTCCAACATCTCAATGCTGCTTTTTGGAAGAAAAAAAATTATGATCAATGGTATTGAAAGTCTTGTGTAAGTCAAGTGTTATCATCCCCAAAATGTTTCTATCACATGTGTCTTGATACAACTGTTCTATAAGCTGTGAAGAGACTTTTGCGTAGGGGTATCTTTCTAAAAACTCTGGCTTACATGCGAGCTTATTTTGGGCAAGGAAATCACATATGATTATAGTGTTTACGATTAGTCTCGCAGATTTCGAATCAGTCGGTACTGATACTGATTGAAACGGCACTTGATATATGAAGGCCATTATGACATGAAATTTTGGTGCATGTATACTTCGAGGCTTGTGCGCAATACTCGTCTGGCCTAGTAGATTTAGTGGTAGACTGAGTATTTAACATCATCAGGACTTCACCAACGGAAGCAGACTTCAGGATGAAAGATGAAGGGTTAGAGGGAATAAAATTTCGACAAAAACAATAAAGAGGAAATTGGACGAAGTTGTATTTGTTAAGCCTGTTTTTTAAAGTATGTAAAAATCTATGGATTTCATTGCCAACTTCGGGAGGGTTAGACACTAGTTTTCCGTTTTTTTCTTGCATTCAGTAATATACATGTCTTCCCGCTCAGATAGCAATTTCTTCGAAGTAAGACTACACTGTATTTTAATTACCCTTGGGAGCGTTTATACCATCACTGTAATATTTCACCTTTACTTTTCGAAATTATGCATGTTACCTTGTTTTTATACCCTTTCTACATGGCCGAAATATGAATATCACCTGTCAGCATAGCTCTCAACTCATTTGTTTTTTCACATTGGAAAATGAAAAATGGATGTTGATGTTTTGGCAATTCTCGAATCTCTTTGCTGTCATTGTTGGGTTTGGAATTTATGAATGTGGATTGTGTTTTTCTGTACTCTCTGATCTCATTACATACTGTTGCTGCTTTAATGTGCGAAATATCCATGATGTGACGTTGTCATTCACTACTCCATCAAACATAGAATTCTTCTATGACACCAAACACCTCTTTTCCTTTCCATGGGACATTGTACAAGTCTCAAGAAATCTTTTTCGTGGAGGCACTTTGTCGTAATATATCTGTGGGGATATGGGGAACATTTACGACCAATGGTTCTGGAGTTAAGTAACACAACTTGCCGTTTTCCTTGAATGCATCATTCTCTCTTCTGACAAAGTTATAGCTGTCAATGTTCACAATATCTCAATGCCAACATATATTAAAACCAACAAAAGCGTGTTAAAAATGGTTGGGTTTGGACATGTGGAGGGTTCAAAGTGTTGAATTAGTGTCAAATTAAAAAATATGACCTTAAAAAAACTACCAGTTGTACTCCCAAGAAGCATGTTAATAGTGCAGTTTTGATACTGCATCGTGAACTTGTGCACACCATGATGTCAAACATAGCCGGATCGAATTGGATTTAGCATTTACCAGGAGAGTTTCTATGGCATTGAGGGGAATGGCTGCTTTCTGTCTATATACAGGTATTCAATAGGTTTGTGTATGTGTGTGATGCTCTCTCTCTCTCTATCTGTCTCTGTCGCACACACACACACCACACACACACACACACACACACACACACACACACATATATATATTATATTGTGTTTGTATATCCAGCCAAGACACAAGCATGGCAAGTGTGGTGATGATTGCAAAATGTTGGAAGTCTGACACCTTGAGTAAAAGATAACGTTCATTTAGGTGTGGTATGTGGCGTCCATTCTGCTTGTCTCATTCAATAAGTTGGCTGTGTGTTTCGGCTGAAAGATTGAGCGTCGTAATTGTTACTTTTAATGGTCAGCTACGTATTAATTTGAATCAACGATTATGATTACGTAAGTACCCGCCTTATTGCATTATAAAATGGCATATCAGTCTACTTGGGTATCCACATTAGATCCTGGCCTCATGAATTGCAGATATTGTAAACAGTTGCTGACATTTAGCTTACCGGACGTGAAAAGACAAATGACAAAATTGACGTTTAACAGTTTTATAGATTTTGCCCACAATTCTCTGAAAATACAGAAAATGGAATTCCATTGAACATAACCACATTATAGTGATGCAGGGAAGAATTACCTTGATCTATTTCTTGAAAATGAAAAGCTGATCACACACACCTTGTTTATTCATTTTTCCATAATGTATGGTAGTCATATATTTGTTTTGCATCGACACGTACTTTTATTTGCACACACACACACACACACACACACACACACACACACATATATATACATATATATATATATGTATATATATATATATATATATATATATATATATATATATATATATATATATATATATATATATATATATATATATATATATATATATATATATATATATATATATATCCTAATTTCAGTGCTTGCTTTTTACTGACCAAACTGATGTTACAGCTAACGCTATTTGTCCGACAACATACATCAAGTGCCCAGGAAGTTACTGTGTACCTGTTGATAAAGTCTGTGATGGAACCTGGGATTGCCCACAGAGGCAAGATGAATACGGATGTGGTGAGTCCTAAAGGGTACACTGTACCGATCTAAGCCTTAAGTTGCACATAATATCTTGGAAACCCCAAAACGATGGATTGTATATGTATGTCAGCTTAAATTGATTGTAATGTGATGATAGCATAGCTGCCTTATTTAGTCTCTATGTTAACCACTTAATTTTAACTTTGATCATCATTTCGTGGTTTTGATTATTCCTTCAGGAATCAGTTACACAGATATGAAAGTATTCAGGATGATGGCTCTGGAATCATACAAGGTTAAGCAAATGTAGCATTTTAACTTGATAATTTCCTTTATTTCGATACACTGTGTCTTACAGATGAATACAAATGTGAGGGCATGTACAGATGTAAAAGCAAGAGGAATTGCATTGTCTTAGAGCAAGTGTGTGATGGAGTTATACACTGCCCATATCGAGACGATGAACAGCTCTGTAGTATTGCCTGCCCTTCAGAATGTTTCTGTAAAAGAGCCAATTTCAACTGCAGTCATATCGCTTCCTATAATATGACGTCAATGCTCATGAGATTGGGTGCAGATGCCAGGAGAATAGTATGTACTTATAATAATATTACACAGCTGGGACACATATGGAAATATTCTTACTTGTTTGACTTGAACTTGTCACATAATAAAATAACAAAAGTGCAACCTGGAATTTTCTCCTATGCATTAAATCTGCGTATACTTGACCTTAGTTTTAATTTTCTTCTAAAGCTACAGCAGGGAACATTTCTTGGTCTAGGGCAACTTGATACCTTAAACATCGGAGGCAACCCATTCCTAGTAGTTATCGAAGAGGGAGCTTTTAACGGACTTACATCATTGCACATTTTGCAGCTTATTGGCCACAGTTTAGGAACACTAATAGATAAACAATTTCTTGGTTTATCATCCTTAAAAAAATTATATTTAAAATGGGACAAAATACATACTATAAAGGCTGGGGCATTCCATAACTTATTTATGTTGGAGAAATTGGACATATCTGGCAATGACATCGTTAGTTTTGACAAATTTATATTTGCTGAGTTCGAGAACATGAGGACATTGATCAGTTCTGATTATGCGTTCTGTTGTGTTGCACCACAGTCACTGAAGAAATGCCTACCAGAGGCTGATGTGTTCTCAAGCTGTTCTGACCTTATGGCCAGCGAAACCTTGCGAATTTTACTCTGGATCATGGGAATTTTGTCTCTTGTCGGAAATTGTCTCGTTATTGTATTTCGAACCAGGTCTAAAGAACAGAATCGAGTACATTCATTCTTGATCTCAAATTTAGGTGCCGCAGATATGCTTATGAGCGTTTATCTTCTGACAATAGCTGTCGCTGACCTCGCATACAGAGGACGCTATATTGAACAAGACAAGCAATGGCGCTCATCCTCAATTTGCAATCTGGCGGGAATAGCAGCATCAACGTCAGCTATTGGATCGCTGCTTATGCTTTTGGCCATTTCTTTAAACATATTCAATGCAATAGTATTTCCCTTCAGTACCTTCAAACTACAGAAGGCAGGAGCTGCTCTTATGGCCATTGTGGTATGGTTTCTAGCTATTTTAGTAGCTATGTTTCCTATTATATATTATCCTTACTTTATGGGGAAATACTATGGGCGTTCTACGGTCTGCCTACCTCTACATATTACTTCAGAGAAACACACAGGCTGGATATATTCCTTTTTGTCTTTGTCCGTAATTCCAATTCTGGCCACTCTGGTGTTAATAATATCTTATACCTGGATGTATTTATCTATTAAGAAGACCAGTACTTCTGCAGGCAAGAGGAAGTCACAAAATTTGCACGTATTTCGTCAAATGGTTTTAATTATTCTGACAGACCTGTGTTGCTGGATGCCAATCTGTATGCTAGGTACGTATAAAAGAAAACAATGATTGCGGGGGGGGGGGGGGGGGTTAACACAGGTGTCCATTATTGATAATACCGAGATAAAATAGTCCTTCAAAAAGCAATTTGTGTTCTTAAAACAATGTGTGTCAGCAAGACAGCAAAAGCAATAAAATAATTGTCGACGCCTTTCATATTATATAAAGTATATCCTTTATTTTGCCAAATAAAGAACAGTTTAGTCTTTTTTTTGCAAATCTACGAAATGCCATTTTATGTGCAGTGGTTGTGTCTCTCGCCATTTCTTGGGTTGTAGGCCCATCTTTCTATTTTATTATTTGTCTGTGGTACGGTCAATGGTCTTATAGCCATCATGGTATTACATCTGATTTTTTTTCATCAATAGAAAAATGATTCCTGGTTCGTCTTCTGTCACATTATTTCTATATATGGAAGTGTACAAGGAAGCAAAAAAAACAAAAACAAAAACAAAAAAAAAAACAACCAAAAAAAAAAAAAAAAAAAAAAACCAACAAAAACAAAAAAAAAAAAAAAAAAAACAAAACAAAACAAAAAGAAAAAAACCCCAGCAAGTGTCACTTATAACCACTTATTATTGTATGATTTTAATTCTTAACATGTACATTTTCCTTTCGCACTTTGTATTAGTATCATCAGCAAAGGTAACGGTAAATCGAGTGGTACCCCAGAAAGTCTTCTTGGCCTAAATAAATGATGTGCTTCACAATTATAATAAGCTGAACAGAGAGAACAGATCATTATCTTTGCTGGACGCTACTGTATATTGAATAATTTTGCCTGAAAACAAGTCTGCTTTGTGGCTGCTTAGGGTTCCTTGATACATGATCCATCAACTGTGACACTATTTAAGGATATACTTTTTAAAGCCATTTGATTTCATCGGAGATATTTCCGATGAAACCATGTGTTGGCATGTGCCAAAAATCTGTGTCCATAATAAGGGTGAACTTGGCAAAATCTTCCATGTAGCCATGATGAAAGTATTTTCATTAGCTGTTGCTTCAACAAGTTTTTTTCAATTAACCATGACGTGATGAGTAAAAGCACATTTGATAGCTTCATCATCTTAAAGTAGAATGTTTTTCTGTTAAAAAGCTACTTGTGTAAGTATTCCCATGTTAAAACATTTTCAGACACTGCATGTATCAAGACGTAAAATAATAGTAGTAGTAGTAGTAGTAGTAGTAGTAGTAGTAGTAGTAGTAGTAGTAGAAGTAATATAAATAGAAGAAGAAGAAGAAGAAGAAGAAGAAGAAGAAGAAGAAAAAGAAGAAGAAGAAGAGGAAGAGGAAGAGGAAGAGGAAGAGGAAGAAGAAGAAGAAGAAGAAGAAGAAGAAGAGGAAGAAGAAGAAGAAGAAGAAGAAGAGGAAGAGGAAGAGGAAGAGGAAGAGGAAGAGGAAGAGGAAGAGGAAGAGGAAGAAGAAGAAGAAGAAGAAGAAGAAGAAGAAGAAGAAGAAGAAGAAGAAGAAGAAGAAGACGAAGAAGAAGAAAAATCGTAGACAGATTCCGTAGTTTTATAAACTAAGTATGAAAACTTTTGACTATATACCTATGTTTCTCACTTTATCATATTAACATTAGAACTCTTAAACACATCTCCAATACGCGTTTTTTACAAACAGAACAAAACGCATGAAGAGCGAATTTTTTTTAAAAAACTCGTGTCAGTAGGCAAGAAGACAATATATTCTGAATACGCACAGCCCTTAAAAATCTACAAAACAGATATATTTGCTGACAAGTCCTTTATATCGGGTATGCACCTTACAGTATTTAAGGGTGCCTGACGGAATAACAAAAACGTACATTTGAAACAAAAGATATAACAATTGTCCATATATATATATATATATATATATATATATATATATATAAGCTTTAGATGGACCATTTCTTTGATTGCAGTATAAGGGAGACCACACAAATGCCTAGTGTAATTGCTATAATCCTAACAAATATATTTGAAAAGAAATATTTTTGTGTCCCGTCAACTGAGTATCCGATTAAGTAAGCATATATTTTTCAGTACTATGGTGACCATATATACATAAATAAACGCATAAAGATGAACAAACTTAAGGAGACCAGTGTTTGATCTCCTTAAGTGTGCAGTTTGCCAAAGTCTGTCTTTTATATTCTGCAGCATTTTTAAAACATATCTCCAGTAGATTTCCCTTGTAAGAACCTTATACTTCTTTAGGAGGCCACAGTTCCAAATTATTGGCATTATTTTTCAAGAAGAAAGTTTTCACATTTATCATGCTGTGCTTTTGTTGCCTAATAATTATGTTACCCTTTCTGGTATGTGGTTTGTTTTAGAGTGTTAATGTCTTCAGGTACGTGTCTGTTCGGTCTAAGTACCAGAAGCCTGGGAAAAAGAAATTATCCATCTGCTGCAGCGAAATTATCATAGATAATTTGCTCAGTTTTTCAAACACTTTAGCTAGCATCATACTGCATCGGGTCGAACATGTAAAATTAAGTATAACCATTTATTTAATGACAAATATGTCTAGAAGTTAAATATATTGGAGTGCAAAATACATATACCTGAATTGGATCTTCTAGCATGAACGGCCTCCATATTCGCATCTTGACATGCCATTTGTCATATTGTGCACAGTTCAGTAAAACAAGACCTGTCCCTTCATGGCTGCAGCCAGTATATTACAAAGCATAATGTGGGCATATTTCTATGGATGGAAAAGTAAAAAACTAGATCTATAAGACTGAAGCTCAGAAAGTGTGTAAAAAATCACGGACGCATGACAAATTGGGGAATATTATTTCAAGCCAACTTTTTAAAAGTGTGAATGGATGGAAGACTCACAGTGATCTAATGAGGGAAAAATTTGTACCAGGCGAAAGACGTTTTGGTTGTGATACAACTTCATTCGTTGCCCAGCTCAGGTGGCCAATTTTAGATTCCATAATATTGAAAATCTGTTCAATATCATTCGTATCTTCTTTATCATTATTCAGGGTTTGCTTCACTTGGAGGAAACATTCGTCTTCCTGGAGAAATCTATGCCTGGTTTGTGGTATTTATTGTACCCATCAACTCGGTGTTGAACCCATTCATCTACACAATATCTCCAATTCTTCAAAAGAAGATGTAAGTATATGAGTATATTTTTCTGATAAAAATTTCCTTAATGAATCATGGATGTATTTTATGTATTTGGCAGAACTGAAAATTGTGCATAGCAATACCTGAATTATGTGGTAAAGGTGTTACTGGGGAAAACTTTGATAAAACTATGTTCAATCAATGGTTCTGACAATATTGAACATGGCAATATAATGACTTACCATTTTTGTCTTTGCTTTGTGTCACCATGGTTATGTTATCAATCAGCAACTGTGGTCACCCCTGTACATGTCATTCATTGACCAAACGTGTTTTTTCCCAAGCTACTGCTGTTGGTGATTCAGGAATTTCCGGGAATCCCATCCACAGATGCAGCAGGCCTTTCCAAGAGGCAATGTCAGTGGTAATAGTAAATGAAATTTTATCCAGGGAAGAGCCAAGAAGTCCAAGAAGGTGGCCCATTCGGTGGAGAAAGAAGGGGTGGTAATGGATTCTTTTCTGCTTTGGAAGAGGCCAAGGATTAGATGGAGGCTGTTACAGATCTATGCAGGCTCAACTTTTTGTCTGCTTGGAAAAATTCAAGAAGGAGACATACATCAGCCCGGATAGCAACTACAATTTACCCAGGGACCTGAATAACATCAATGGGTTTGAGGGATGTGCATTTCATGTTCCAATAGCAAGTCCAGCCAGAAAAAAACTGATTTTCTTGGTGAATGGAGTCAAACATCAGTTCCAAATGCTGTCTGGTGTGGCTCCAGCACGCTGTTGTTCATCAGGATAATGAGCATGGCATTAGATTTACTCAGCATTGAGAACCCCATTGGCCCTTCTCCAGTGTCCCAGTGTTCACTAGTACAATGAGCGTAGCATCAGATTAAATGCATTGCAGAAGCATAGATACTCATATATACATCGACAACTGGTTGATTCACTCCCTATCAAGCGATGAACTCTGAGCAGACATGCTCCTGATTTTATGGCCATCTCGATTTACACCTGCTAGTGGATCATGAAAAGTTGAACCTGGAATTATCTCAGGAGCTTGTGTTCCTGAACACTCATTACCAAACAGTACAGTGTGTCTGCAGGCAGTTGGAGGACCACTTCAATAGGCTGCACATGATACTGAATCATTTTGGTCCCAATCTAAGCTCCCCAAGTGGCAATGGCAAAATTTGATAGATGTGCTGAAATATCTAGTCTTTCAGGTCCTCATGGGGAGACTTTGCCTAAGGGACAAACAACAAGTGTCTCATGGAATAAAGTTTCCCATCCGGACCTTAGTTACATCCAGCAATCTTTCAATCACTACTATGGTATATCCAAGGTGCAAAGTGATGCTGATTCAGACACTGGTCCCTTTTTGCCTGCAGGAAATCATTTACTCAGATGCATGGGGGGGGGGGTGGTTAAGGGCTCAAAGGCTGTAGCTGGAGTTTGGCCTCCTCAGGACAAGTCTTGAAGTCACTTGAATTGGCTGGAACTGGAGGCGGTCCATTCGGCACTAGAAGGTTTCTAATGGAATCTATCAAAATGCACATACTGCTCTGACTAGACAATTGAACAGTGGTTGCACATGTAACCAAACGGGGTGAAGCAGTCCACACCCTTGTTACAATTGACTTAAAGGCTTATGCTGTTGTCTGCAGATGGCGCACTAGGCTCTGTTGTGTACACAAAGTGGGTGTACTTCATGTCAGTACTGACCTGCTGCCATTCCTGCCGGTAAAGATCACAGAAAGGGCTTGCACTTATTCTCCTACGCCAGGCTGAGGGAGGAGAAATTAATCTTGATCAGCCCAAATGGCCATAGGCCCCATGCTCCCTGCCAAGACGTCTCTTTTCTGACAACCCAGATGCAGCATATTTCACTACAATCTGGCCGTCATTTAGATACTTTATGATGTCTGTTGTGAAGGGATCTAGAGATAGTGGGATGTTAGACAAGGTAGTGCCATGAGTTGCCAGAGGCAAACTTTGCACCAGTTCTTGGAAGGTGTACCATTCTAAGTTGGCTAGGTTCATTACATGATGTGCAGAACAGGGACAGAAAATAGACCCCTTCTCTCTATCAAGAAACTGCAAGATTTCTTACTGTACCTTTTTGAACAAGGTTTAGAGGTTTGCACAATAGCAGGCTATAGCTGTGTAATCTCTTCCTCCCTAGACATGAAAGGTGTTCATGTCAGCTCGAGCATAGTGTTGGCGTGGAGGAGTGGGATACATGGCCTTCAATCAATGGGAGCCATTAGTTGTTTCTCATCAGACTATGTTCATTGATTTTTAAACAGAAAAAATGAACACCCTTAGGTTAGACTACTGTCTTATCAGACAGGAGTTGTGGTTATGTTAGCCTCTTGGGCCAGATGGAGTGAAATACAAATTCCTGGTCATTCCAAGCTCGACTGCTCAGAAGATCGCAAAAAAGTGTTTCTGAGACCTTACCCTTTTTTCTATGAGGAAAGCATTTGCCTTTGAATTACCCATCATTGTCTTTGTTTGTTTTTCATCAAGGCTCTGTCTGCTGATCTGGATTGTCAGAACCCTGATCCATCACTTTGCCTTGTCAGAGTGCCTAAGTTCTTTCTACAAAGAATAGATCGCATCATCAAGAGCAGACATCCACCGTTCCAAACTTTCCACAAATTTTCTGCACCAGAAGACAGCTCATGAGGTCAGAAACATAGCTGCCTCCTGAGACACCCCAAAGCAAGTCACATTTGGCCGTTGAGTAATGGCATGTCTATGAAGGTCACACAGTAAGTTATTGAATTTCTCCTTGATGGACCTGTCCTATCCTGAGTGACATTTGTCCTCCCTAAATGTGTAAGCCATTAATCTTGTGCAGCATCCTATGGCTACCATTTCATCTGTATGTTGGTGTTTTGTGTCATATTATCATTATCAATTGAAGGGATCTGTAATTGTAAGTGGAGTACTCCTTTAGGTAAATTTTCTAATTGCCAGAGAGGACATGATTTTCCTCATCTGTTGGTACATCTACCAAATATAGTGGATATGTAAAGTTCCATATTTGTTTGTTTTACTTACCAATCCATTACACAAAAGCCCACCCTGCTGACCACGAATCAGATCATTCTAAGGTAGAGTCCTCGTACAAATCTGATGTGAATGGTCAATACCAAAGGCAAATGTTGAGTGCTGAGGTCAGCCAGTATATGGGGGCATGGGCCTCCAATCCAGAAAAAGTTCCCTAAAGGTATAAAATTTTGTAGTGGATACAGTCTCAGAGAGATCATACCAAATGTAGTGGATAGATACATATTGCTAAAAATATGGCAATTACAATAGATTACTCACTTTCTTTTCATGTTGTATCTATAAATCATCCATTATACCTCCTCTTATTGGATTGGTGTCTCGCATCAATAGCATCAAACCCAGTGACTTTGGCACCAAAATATTTTACTTTGGTGGAGTTACATTGTACCATTTCCAGTAGCTATTCCTCTTGTAACAGCCGCAGCCGTTTATGGTATAGTAAATATGAGCATGTTTTTAGTCTACCCATTTTTAACAGTAAAATTCAACTAATAATTGCTTAAGTTTCAAATATGATATGATATGATATGATATGATATGATATGATATGATATGATATGATATGATATGATATGATATGATATGATATGATATGATATGATATGATATGATATGATATGATATGATATGATATGATATGATATGATATGATATGATATGATATGATATGATATGATATGATATGATATGATATGATATGATATGATATGATATGATATGATATGATATGATATATACAAACTGTCAAGAGTAGTGTTGCTGGTTGGGACGAAATGATTCTGGGCAGGAAACGACAGCCTCCAAAAGGAGAGTGGCTTGCTTGCACAGAATCATTGAGTCACAACCGGGAACACACAAGAATGATGGTTTGTAATTATCCCGTAATGTTTCTATGGGATATTCTGTTTAAATACACAACAAGCGATAGTTTTTAAGCAAAGAATAGACCAGAAATGTGTAGAAAAACATAACCACCCAACACTACCACGCAATGATGAATCAGTCTATTTTTCTAGATACATAATCCGACACTAGTGATACGGAAAGCAGATGTGATAGCCGTAGCACATACCTTTATTACCATCCCAAAGGCCACCTTATGGGATTAGATGTGATATGAGATGATATGATATGATATGATATGATATGATGTGATATGATATGATATGTTATGATATGATATAACATAACATAATATACATTTACATATAAAAAGGCTGCAGGACATTTGTATAAGATATGATTTGGTGATGGTCATCCATTGCATACATTTAACATTGATAAACTGCAAAGGACCAATCCTTGATGATTGTTGATGTTTTGGTAATACATGTCGAATCTCTGCCTTTTGCTGTATTTATCATGGATCTCATTGTTGCATTGAAATTAAGAAATATGGGTAATGTTTTTTCTGAACTATGTTAGATCTAGTTGCTACTGTTTCCTACACATGAAGTCCATTTTGAATTTGCAATTCACACACATACTAGAAGCCTGTGTGAATGTATATATCTGTTTCAAAATCAGATGCATTGATATGCTGTTGTGTGCAATGGCACCTTGATGGGCTTTTTTTCAGTAAAATATTTCTATGTTTTTAATTCTTTGAAGGTTATGTCAAAGTATGTGTCCATACAGAGAGGGAAATAACGCATATGACCAATCTACAAATACCAGCATGATAAGACCTTTCAAATCCACACAAGGTATGGCATAGACCCATGCGAACAATTTAGTTTTGGCAGGCAATTTCGTGCACACAGTGAAGTTTCATATGGTGTAATCTGGTAGTTACAATGACGATCATTCTTTCAGCCCATAATATGCAGTATAAACTTCGGAAATGTACTAAACAGTGGAACAAAGGAAAACTACATGCTTTTGGTGGCTTTAAATTTAAAAGGTCATAGCCCTTGGCATGCAAGAATGAAACCCATGCTACCATGCTTGTGTTGCCAATCGTTGTATTGATTCATTTTGCATAAAATGAGTATACTTCAGGTGAATGCACCCTTTTTATTTTCGCTGAAAGTATGTCACAAGTATACGACCAAGAACATAGAATGAAAGCATTCATTTCTTTCAAATACAGGTATAACTCTAAGTGTTTATACAATGGTAGGACTGGCATACAGTAGGCAGGGAATGTAGACTTACTCATTACCTCGTGACAACAATGCTTGAGAAATATGTAGAATCTTTAATGTGATAACTTTAAGGTTTGCTCACTTTCAAGTTTGTTTATTGGAATGGATTCTAATAATTAAAATGATGTGCATATAGACCATAAAGAAAACTTCAAAAGTGTTTCTCCGCTTCCAGAGGCCATTGAAAAACTTGAGAACTTGTTCTTATTAAACTGTGCATATGACACACCCACACTCTGTGAATATATGAAGATGAAACAGTTATCAAGCACAGCTGTTGCCTTCATTATGAGGAAGATATGTGCATCTATGTATAGCCTGGAACAACTACAGCTCTACCCACTGCTTTGCGGTGACAATATTTTGCTGCTGCATGATACCAAGGTAAACAATATAGTTAGAATTTGATTTAAAAGCTCCCATTATCATCACTTTGAGTGCAGGATGAACATGTGTCATTTACTTATAATCGCGTTCATTGTTAATTGAAAAATTGCTGACAGTAAGTATACCTACTGACTGTCCATGATGAGACAAGCTGAACACTTTACTACAGTAACTAAATTCACAGTGGTTGTACACTCACACCCTTTCATCACTAATTTATGTAATTGACTGGAGCAAAGGACATTCCAATTTACATTTCCTCCTTTGTAATCGTACAAAACTCGAGTGACACTATTTTTTTTCTTGGCGGGGGGTGGGTGGGTGTAAAAGGTCTGTGCTGGTGTTTCTGGCAAATATATCTGCCATTCTACTACTGGGCATTTATGGCCAATCCCATTAAGATTTTAACTGGCATAGCCTTTCTGTTTGACCTTTGCATTTTTAACGTGATCAAGAGCACGTTTAACTAAAACTAAATGGAAGCAGCGAGAAGTGACCCCAAAAGGGTTACTAGAGGTACATTTTCCTTTCATATTGAGACTGCTGTATGAAAAATTGTTCCTTATTCCTGAGCAATTGATCATGTACATATTTGTCACCCAAATTGACGTGATCAATGCATTGTACACGAATATACAGCATGTTGCAATAAGCGTTACACAAAGTATGCTAAGGATACACTGCTCTACATAACTCATTATAAGTGCACTTTGGCCACATTAGATCCTTTTGCAATTGATGAGGCAGGTAATCTAGCCTTATCTTTTCGTCACATCAAATGTTTCTGTGTCTTGCATTAAGAGGTTTTTCTTAACAGGGTCCAGTACCGGCACTGTGCTTTGCTTCAACAAGAACTTCATCCACCAATAATTGCAGGGAAAGCATCTTGTCCTTTGGAAGACTTCTAGCCATGATGCTTCATGTTGTGCAGCACCAACGAGATCAAGGTTCCTCACTAAAAACATGTATCCAGCTTCAGGAGCCAGTTTGGTTTTGAACCTTTGAATCTTAATTTATGACCACAAAGGCCCTTTGCGTATTTAGGGGTACTTGGCTTCAATACAGGATATGTACAACTGCCTTATTGAATTTATCAGCCACAAAGCATGCCAGTCGTCATTGTCATGATTGATCAGTTGCTATAATCGCATAACTATTGGAATATGTGGAAGCAATAAATGCTTCCTTTATCTATTAGTAACACTTACCTCTCAATCACTCATGCTTATACCCCTGCTTATCAGGTTCCCAGCCAGGTTTTCAAACCCAGAACTTTTTATGGCTGACCTGTGGCTATGAGCACAAACCCCTAAAGGGGTTTCCGGTAGAACTTCTGGTGTTTGAGCATGCTCACCAGTTTCTCTCTTCTAGAATTCACTGGTGGGGATGGCCTGCGTGGGCTTCTGAGTGATTGAGAGGTAAGTATTACTAATAGACAAAGGAACCATTCATCGCTTCCACATATCTATGGTGTAATACTACCCTCTCAATCACTCATGCTGACATACCAGCAGGGTGGAGGAGGGTATAATTCACTTTTGACATGTCTTAAGTAACAACCCCATAGGTCAGCTCTGTACGTTAGTACAGTACTATAATCACTCTGAATTCTACCTGAAGAATCTTATTGCAAAGAGGGGAAGGAGAATTCAGGAAAAAAATCAGAGGTTTATAAAATGAACAGTTTCTCTGTTCCCTCAACCCAGACTACCGCCAAAGAAGTAAAGCAGACTGCTTGCCTGATAATGTGGATCTGCAACTCCGCACATGCTACCTGTGCCTCTCTGGGGCCACATGGCAGCCACCTGGGAGCTACCTTCCATCGCCATAGGAGGCCATGCGAGTATTGCACATTGCCATCAGACCACCCTGAATTTTGGTCAGGTCCTGCAGGTAGAAGGAAGTGAACAATGTGTTAGCCCTTTACCTGCATGCACACGGAATGTCAGCAAGGGCAACACTGCAGATGAGAGACCATGATGCGGGAAAAGCCCTGATGTCATGTGCTCTTACCCCTTGGACCCTAAGAATATTTTCTGACACAGAGGTTACCTGGACGGCCTTGCAGACTGCTCCCTTCAGCCATGCAGACAGGTGTTTACAGGTTTCCTGCCTGACTCCGTTTTCCTCAATGAAAGAAAGAGGGCTCTCCGACCCTGATGAATCTCTTTCCTTTGGTCCAAATACCACTTTAGCACCCTAACAGGATACAGTGTCCTGTCAGGTTCTGATCGTGATAGACTTTTGGAAAGCACTTTGATTGTAAAACCCGTAAAGGGCAGTGGTCAGGTCTGTAGCAACATGGTTTTTGGCTAAAAAGCCCATGTGTAGTTTCAAAGTGGCTGAGGTTTTATCCTCTGACCACTGAGTGTCCTTAACATCCAGTACATGGATTTCACTCCTTCTGGCCCCTGAGGCTAGTGCAAGCAAGAAAGTCAGACATTGCAATTGCATCATTTTGGGATCTTTTCCTTAAAACAGAGGTCTTGTCTTGGCCAAAAGGATGAGGCTCAAATCCCAGGTGGGCATTACATTTTCGCCGACTGGTCTATCATTATATAAACTTTACATTAATGCTGACAAATGTGGATCTGCTCCTAATGATCAACCCAATTTCTTGATCAGGGAGAAAGAAATCACTGTTCTGTGTCCTTTGATAGTCATTGGACTTAGGTCTATTTCTTCAAGTACAAGAGGAAATCAGCCACATCCAAGGATTTTGCTGACCAAGGCTCCAACTGATTCCCAGCACACCATTCGGTGAACAGTCTCCACCTCGACTCAAATGTCCTCAAAGAAGATGTTTCAAGTTTACCTCGTGCAGTTCTTGAGGCACAAGATCAGAGAACCCAGGCTCTTGGACATGTCATACGACAACCTCCATGCATGAATATTGAGCACTGCGGGATTCCGATGGAACCAGGATATCCGAGGCTGCATGAGGAGTCTGTCCCAGACTGGTAGACATAATGGAGCCTTGCAACTCAACTCCAGTAGGTTGAGAGACCAATCCCACTTTGGCCACCAGAGGGCCACCATGATGATCTCTGCCTTCTCTTCCTGGATATTTCTCAGTACCTGAGGGATCAACAGGAGCAGAGGAAGAGTGTAGCCCCACACATCTTCCCAGCATATTGCCAGCGCATCCACTGCAAGAGCTAGAGGATCTGGGGTTGGAGCCACAAACACTGGCAATTTGCAGCTTTATCTGGTGATGAAAGAGTCCACATAGGGTGTCATCCATAATACCCATAATGCCTGAACTACTTGTTGGTGTAGGGACCATCTACTCCCTATCACATGTCCCTTTCAGAACAACTGGTCTGCCATTACATTTAGATGGCCCCTGATGTGATGGGCATTCAGAGCCATGTTTTGTGGCTGCCTTGTGAGTCCATCAAGGACATAATGCCCAACAGTGATAGCCATTGCCAAGCTGTTTGCTGTGTTGATCTCAAGAACCTCTTGATGAGGATCTGTAGTCTGTCCCATCTGTTCTCAGAAGGACGGCACTTGAATTTGACTAGATTGAAATGAATGCTTAGGAAGACAGACACCTGTTTGGGTGTGAGATTTGATTTGGCGATGTTTACTTCTAGCCCTAAGTCCCCGTACAGCTTCAACAGAAATTCTCTGTTCTTGATTAGTTCTTGATGAACTGAAGCTTGGAGGAGCCAGTCTTCCAGGTACACTTGATTTCTTATGCCATTCTTGTGAACACATGCTGCCATGGACTGCACTATCCGGGTGAACACTTGCGGTGCCGTGGCAAACCTGAAGTGAAGAGCTTAAAACTGGAATACCTGGTCCGCATAAGCAAACAGTAGATACTTCCGAATGCCCTGAGACATAGGCACTTGGAGTTACACCTCCTTCAAGTCTGGGGAGAAGGTCCAGTCCCCGGGTCAGACAGCCTTCGTTATTGAATCTGGTGTTTCCATGTGGAAGTGTGGAGCTTCCAAATATGTGCTCAGATGAGACTGGTCTATGACCTGCCTCCAAGTGCTGTTCCTCTTTGCAACCAAGAATAGTCGGCTGTAGAACCCTGGAGAAGGGTGATCCCTCATCCTCTCTATAGCTCCCTTTACCAACAGCTTCTCTACCCCCTCATGGAAGACTGACCTCTTCAGCTCTTGGGCCAATGGTTTGAACCTCCAAGGAACACATGCCAAGGATGGTCGCTCCTTGAGCAGAAGCGTGTATCCCTTTTCCAGGACACCTTACACGGACGAGTCATCCATGATGTAAACCCAGTGACTGGGGCAGTCAGCTAACTGACACATCACCCCAGGCCTGTCATAGAAGTTCTTGACAGGTGTGGATGACTGGCAGACACCTTCAGTCCTGCTTCCCTTTACTGAAGCTGGGCTTCCAAAAGGGCTGGTTCTGCTTGCCACTGCCAGAGGATGGTGCATTATCTGTACCCTGCTTCTGAGGTTTCTTGTTACTGGGTCACCTAGCTTTCCTCCTCTTTGCAAAAGAGTCCTTGCCACCAGTAACATTGGCTCCCTGTCTGCTGGCCTTGGTGCTGGCTCTAGTAAGGTCGAGGATGGCTTGGTTTGCCTCACCAGCCTGTTCCCGCTTTTGCTGCTGAACCACTTGCTCTCTAATGAGAGCGAGAGAACCTTCAAACAAATAGTTCAAAAACAGAGGCTGATTTCTGATTGCTCACTGTGCACCTTCTGAAAGGTTAGTGACTTGCAAGCAAGAGTCCCGCCTTGTCAACCCCAGATTGTTTTCCATGGTGTTGGCCTGCCTGATAAGGTGCTTGGTTGCCATACCCTGGGACGCTTGAAGCCAGGTACTCAGACTGATCCACTCCCTGACTGGTTTTGGGACCTGCTGCGACATAAGAGCCGCTTCATGATCTCGACAGACATGGCTGAAGACACATCCAAGAAGGAGGCGATGATCACAATTGCTCTTGCATCCTACTCGTTCTCCCATTCCACATCTACCTCCATGGCCCTTGTGTGATGGACTTCATTAGGTACACGGTACCTAGAAATGTTAGCCCTAGGTCTCCTAAACAACTTCCCGCACTTCAGCACTTGCTGGGTTGGGTGTCACTGGAGGGTGGCCAAGATCCACGGAGCTGTTTACCCAGGCTCTGATACACTTCATCTATGTAGGTGGAGAAGGGCTATCTGGACCCGACTTGTTCCAACACAGACGGCATCTCCAGTGAATACACTGACCATGCATGTCTCTTTGTGGTTAGTTGCAAGGGAGGAGCCTCTAAGGTATCTCCGAGGAGAGCCAAGATTGACTCCTTTGTCGGATGAAAAAGCCCTGAGGGTTCACTCACCTAGGCTGGGGCTGAGCTGTCATTAAAGGACAAGTGTCATTGAGCAGAGTTGGCCAGCTCCTCGGCCAACCCTCCTTCATCCCTGACCCCTTCCTCTGGACAGGTTGGGACTCACGCTGCAGTTTACACACGAGGCATTCTGTGCATTCATCCTTGCCCTCATCAAGAAGACACTCTTGTAAAGAGCCTTGTCAATCAGACAAGGGCTCTCCCAGCTCATCTTAACTACTATGCAGTGGAAAAAATGGCATGGGGAGCGAGGGAAGGGCAGCTTTTGTTTGACCGGTCCTATCCAGCTGATCACTGGAGAGGTCCACTCCAGTCCTGGTCATATCGGGTACTGATTTGGGAAACAGCGGATCAGACATACCGGACCGGTCCGGACCTACCAAGGAAGCATTATGTACTTCCTGGCATGCTCCGTGCAAGGGTTCATGACCCATCTCCATAAGCCTTGGGGCATCTGCCAGAGGAGAACTTGTGGCTCCTTCTTCAGTGCCAGTCACCACGGTCCCCTCCACAAACGGAGCTGGTAAACCGGGCTGCACCAGTGCCTCTCCCGTGTCCATGCTCGTCTCCTCTATGGGAGGGCCAATCACACCTGGACCTTGAATTTCCCTTGAGAAATCCGGGTCTTGCGCCTGCTGACCCACAGTTGTCACAGATGCAGATACTTATACTTATCTGAGTACTTACGTGATGAGTTGCTCCGGCAGTGATAATTGCTGAAACTCTTGAGGCACTCCTGTAAACACCACAGCAACCTGGGCGGAAGCCAGGAGAGAAACATGTGAACAGGCGCAATCACCAAAAGTTGTACAGGAGGTCCTTTTGGAGGTTTGTGCATATAACCACAGGTTAGCCACACAAAGTTTCAGGTTTTAAAACCTGGCTGGGAACCTGATAAGCAGGGGTATAAGCATGAGTTATTGAGAGGGTAGTATTACACCATAGATGGAAGGGTTAAGGCACTGATGCTTCAATTCGACTCTTGTGTGCCAAACCTTTATGACAAGTCAACCAAGGACAAGGATTTTAGTTTTCCACCATTTTTCCCAGAGATGGTGGACTGACAGAAGTGTGGTTAAGAAACATGTCTACAGCTGCCAACACATGTTTGAGTAAATTTGTGCCAACTATCAGCCACCATGTCTACTGCACACATTTCGTATGTGGAAGGAAATTTACAGCAAATCAAACACTAAAGATCATTTGTATGCTAAACAAATATGTGCAAAGCCAGGGGTGTCACTAATGTGGTAGTTAAATTTCTGCTGAAAATGAATCTACTACTGACACCAGTCCCTTTCATGCCCACAGCGAGTGGAAGACGGAATATAACATGGCATCTGTGATGTCATCATCTTAAGATCATATGTGCTGTGGTCTTATTACACAAGCTTCATTTACCCAATTGCAAGACAGGCAACAATTAACAATAATACTTCTATACATTAAAAGACTATATACTCCTTTTGTATTTTGTAAATTTCAGCTATACTATACATGTCCACATCGATGGGGTTTACTCAAATTGTCACTAAAATAAACTATGTTTTAGTTCAAGTTTTCTCTACCGTAAAATTGGAGATTTGAATGGACACAGTAATATTGCTCCAGGTATCAGCAAAGGATCTAATAACATTTCCATGTACGTGACTCCTAGCAGCAGCATGCTGTGGGGGACTGGCACTTAGTTGACGCATGTACAATGGGCTGTGCATATCTCATACTGAACAGTGACAACTTTGCATAGAAAAGAACAATTGTACAAAACTTCCAAGCATTGGTGTATGCTTCGATTTTTTCTGCAATCGAATGTGGTGAATTAAAGGCATGCCATCAACTCATCAGTATGATGCAAGTGCCCACCCTTGTAACAAAGGTGCACGTTACATTAGTATTGCTTTATATATAAAATAAAATATCAATTCTGTAAATGGTACGTATGTGTTTATGATCTTAAATGTACATTGAATGTCCTATTTTTTCCCTGTCAAACTACAAATTTAATTGGAAATATTAAATGTTAAATGTGCCTTTCCTACACTCAAATCTTTCCAGGCATGCACGATCTTCCAGTATAGGTGATTGTAGCGTGACAAAATTGATTAGATAGATTGTATATATTCCCAGACAACACTGAAGAGGCAATCCTGCTGTATCATATTGTTTGTGTCGTATTTCATAAAGTGATTTAAATTGGAAAGTACTGGATTGATTATGAGTAAGCAATTAATGAAACGACGTGATTGACTGGGAATAGTAACTGCTTGTTTCCGTAAAAGAAATAGAAAATGAGCAACCTCCAGAATAAATGTGAAGAATCCTGTCTGTTAGATGACCAGTCAATATTTATGTATTGCTGATGATATGACTTTTAATAAACGTTTCATTTCTCAGATGCCCACTGATTTACTTGACTATATACATGCTTGATCTGATATAAAACTATAATCAAGAACTGGTCTGACTGATGACCATATCATATTTAATTACGTCTGAGTAAATCACTTTAAGCTGCCTAATTCGAATTCTAAGTTCATGATAGTAATCTATTTGCTGATGCATCTCCAATTTCTTGAGAATCGAGATTATCTCAAACATATCCAATCTCCAACGTATGATGAAGATGGGTAAAATATATTACTAATACACACGCATATATATATATATATATATATATATATATATATATATATATATATATATATATATATACATAGATAGATAGATAGATAGATAGATAGATAGATAGATAGATAGATAGATAGATATTCAGATTCACACACACACACACACACATATATATATATATTTGCATGCATGGGGGGGGGGGGACAGAGCCCAGTTTATTTCTTCAAATCAAACGCATTTCTACTGCCCTGAAAATTGTACTTTTTGGCAATTGTTTTATTATTTGATTTTTCTCAATTTCATGATTCTTCATTCCCTGGAAGTTTTCTGCATCGATTAGTCTTTATCACAATGAAACCAAACAACCCTGGTGTAAATACTATTAAGTTTGTTTGACACAGACACAAAAAGTATTGGTAGGTGGCTTTCGATACACGTGTTCTATTCCATCAATCACTGTACAAAAACCATAGTCCTGCAGCTGCTGACAATCATTTTCAGACATGCTTTCCTCTAGGATGGGAAGGAATTGTGCTTTACGTGTATGCGTGCAGCATGGTATGCGAACAAATGACATAGGAAGGACACATTTCTTTAGCACCAGACGTTTATCAAAGTCTCTGCAGTGACCTGCTTCTATTGAAAATAACAATGGAATAGATCTCTCCTCTTATATTATTGATTTATGTTTGGTCTTTGCCTTCGGTTATGTCTTCCTTCTACGGTTAAGCAACTTTCTTGGGCTTTATGTGGCAATAAGAGGAAAAACCTGATAACGTTCCAATGTTTTTTTTTTTGGTTTTTTTTTTGTGCGGACAGAGGTCACTGGCTTAAAAATCTACTTCTGCAGAGTATATCCATTTATGACGTTGTATTCATAACAGAAACCTTTATTAACTTGTGGGTTTGTGTTAGGTATATACATGTATACACATTATCATAAGATTCCCTGTCCATTCACACATGTTAAGTGACCCTCAGGTAATTATTTGTAACATGTAAGATATGGCACAATTGTTTGCAAATAATTAACTAATGATATTTAAAACATAATTTCACTTTGGATTGCACAGGGCTATCACATTTTTTCAATGTTAGCAGGTCTCATGCAGGAAAATCGAAAAAATACAGCAGGCCTGCTAGCTTTTGTAATAGACCCACAGAGTTCCTGTAACAAAGCCCTCCAAGCCAAATTACAGAACTTGAATTTTGCCCACATTTTTCTTTAAAGCGTAACATATCGTCATGTGTGTGCCTACATCATCATGTATCAAGCGTCAAGTTGTTGTTTACATCGTCTGCATTGGAAACGATGTTTATGATATTGCATTTCTGAATTAAATACTTATATCTCAGTTTCAGACTGTTGGTGAGCTATTGTTTCAAGAGGAAAATAAATTTTATGCAAAATAGCTTGTGGAAAGCTCCTGTGAAAAGCACAGAAGTAGGCTCGTAACTATCTGGAGTCCAATATGATGAATGATTTAGACGAGAAGTCAACATGCAACATACCAGTCAACATCACAATATACTTCGTTTTAAACTGTGTTAGCTGAAGAGCAAAGGGTAGCTTTTCTAAGGCGGGCTAAATATCCCATAATTATGTCTCCCCGTGCAACGGTGGGACATATTGTTTTTGCGTCCGTTTTTTTCCGCTTCTTCTTGTTCTTCTTCCTGTTATTCTTCTTCGTCTTTTTCAACACATTGTTGCGTGCATTGCGGACACAATAACTTAAGAAAGATTTAACTTGGGAAGTGACATTTTTTGTGAAGATGTTCCTGTATAAAACCTTCCTTGGGATTGCAGGTGGGTGGCCGTCACATATTTTCCAAGGTCACATGGGCAAGTCATCTAAAATTGACGCGGACGCAACAACTCTGAAAGAATTAGACTTAAGAGGTTAAAATTTTGCATGATTATGTACTATAATATGAACAAGGTTGGGATTGTAGATGGGTGACCTTGACCTATTTGCAAGGCCACATGGCCACTTTTCAACAACATTGCAGATGCGCTAAAAAGATTTGTATTAAAGAGGTTGATATTTTGTGTGATTATGTTTCTATGTAAGACTTTTGTAAGACCCTGCCTGTGACTGCAGATGTATGACTGACCTATTTTTCAAGGACACGCGAGCATTTCGTCTAAAATCAATGTAGACGTGATAACTCAAGAAAGACTTTACTTGCAAAGTTGAAATTTATGTGAAGATGTTTCTATATATGATCTTGCTTACGATTGCAGATGGGTGACCTTGACATATTTTTCAAGGTCACATGGGCATGCCATCTAAAATTGACACAGATGCAACAAAATTTTGATTTAATTTCGGACAAAATATAATCGGAAAACTGCCTGAAGACCTGTATTGATACCTTTGCAAATAAAAAATTATGACATGTTAATTCAGCAGATTTGCCCATGGAGGATGTGGAAAAAAACTATGCAAATAAAATGAAGTGGGTAAATACAAGGTAACCATAACTATTGCGTATAACGTCACATTTATTTGTCAAACCATTCAGATGTGGTGATAAAATCGTGCATTTACATATATGGGGAGATGGAAATATAGCTGCGTCCCTTTAGGGCAGAAATTGAATGCAGGCAAGGGCATATTGATGATACTTCTGTGTATTTCAATCATTTCTGTTCGCAGATACACAACGTACTGTCAATTTACCAATGTAGAGCTTCACATTCTGTTCTCTCTATGCTTGAACTCCCTTTACCAACATTTAAACTATTGTTATTTCATGTGTTGTGTGGTTGTGTATATTACACAAATGACATATAGTCAGCCTGTTAACATAAAGAAACCTTTATCAATCGGAACTTGGTTGAACAGTTTGAGTTTCCAAATGAAGAAACAATGGGGCACGTCCTGAAAGTGAACATATGTGCGTATATGCCAGAAATACATTTCTTTCAACTGCAAAAATGGCTTGCGCTGGCTGAGAACAGGCACAAGATGCTATTGTGCCTGAATTCAGATTAGTTCCTGTCAGATTCTAACAGCCTGCCCACAATCTGATGGCAGCTTCTTGTTTGCTGATGTTTCGAAGGTGACAACATTATCCTGATAACAGGTATTTCGACTAGTTTTAATAATGCTCTTTTTATCAAAAGTTAACGCCATTACTTACGCTGCCCTTGCAATTTAGCGTTTCATCTGAAATATGGAATTAAAGGAGCAAAAGTGTAGAAAATTTACTAGAAATCATCTGCACATTTTTCGGCAGGAGATTTGTATTTTTAATGTTGTATATTACCGAAGCATATTAAAAAGTTCAAACTTTTTCCGTCAAAGCAGGACGATTTGATGAGAGTAGACAGGTGATATGTATTATGGAAACTGTTGTTGAGCATTCGTAAATGTCATGCCTTACCCGTCACTTATAAGAAAAAATTGATATTATTTGAAACATGCTTGGTGATCAAAGCTGGGAAGAATTCATGAAATTAAGGGCATTGGGGTCACTCTCACATCAAACTGAATTGCTCCATGTTTGCAAATCTACAGTTTGTAAATGTGTTATCTGTGTAACAGAATCTTTGTGTGATATTTTAGATATGTTGATTTATATGCCAACTTGTATCCAGTAGCGAAAACAAAGGTTTTATCCGAGTGCCCTTATGGTTTTCATGAACGCGCTAAATATACATACTTTGAACAATTGGGACCATGCCTTCGAACAATGCGTCAAAGTTACATTGCAATAACACTTTATTAAGCAAACAAACAAATTTATTAAACTTAAAATAATAATAGACAAATTTGATACTTTAATGCGCTATATCTGAGACACAAAGTTTTTAATTTCAATAGTAATAGATAAGGTAAAATCTCCAATATAATGTATCAAGAAGTAAAGTTGAGACCCACTTATTTTTCTGTGAGCGGCACAAAATAAAAATTATATGAATTGCCACATACAAATCCAACATTTGTATTCATTTGTACGTCAAATGAGCATGAAAGAGCATAAAAAAGAAAAAAAATAATAATACAAATATTTGGGTGCTATGGCCTTGAGTGTTGATTATTCCTATAGCCTTATGACGTGTGAGCGTGTTTATTGCAAAGGCTTATGGGTGCATCGGGGGGACCCATCTGGCTCGGCAAGCCAGCAAAACTGTTGGGTAAGCAGTGGTCAAAAAGTGTCTATTGAGTACCGAGAAAAAGTTCCTAGGAAACTGACAAAATCAAAGAATGTTTTTTATTGATACATGAAAAATAAAGAGTCCAGCTAACTTCCTGAATGAAAGTAATGACCCAAGATTTAAAAACATGAAATGGCTATTATCTACACAGTAAGTTAATCATATATGATTATAGGAAAGCAAGAAACTAGCGACTTTTCGGACAAACATCATTGAAGTGACCCCCCCCCCCCTTTTTCAGGTTTCTCACGCTCCAAACTTGCTAATCCACTACAGTTTGTCTATATTTAAAAAAAGCAAGATCTATATATCGCATGATGTAATAAAGCAAGTGCCCGCCTGACAGATGCCCCCACCATTCATTATATGGCCACCAGGAAACAGTAAGAGAAGTCAGAATATAACATAGCTGGAATGAAAAGTAAGATATCATACATGCTACGCGACTGCGCAAAATTTAACAAACCTTGACTAGGTCTCTGTGTATCGTGGTAAGGCCAACGTAAACCTTTCTTGCATTCGAATGATGATGCCTTTTCTCACATTTAACCCTAATTTATTGTCTCACTATTGTGAAGAGAATTGGTGGGGTTATATAAGGTATAACATATGCCAGCACACTGAGCATCACTGAGAATGGTACTTAATGGACGCATTAATGGAAATATAAACCTGGATGCACATCTTCGCAAAAATGGACTGACACATTACAAAAAAGCCAAGATACGCATCTTCATAAACTTATTAATAATGCTGGACAGTTTCGTAAATGTTGGACAAGCAGTTTTGAAGATATGCACGACACGACATTTCATGTTGTACTTGGGGTGGACTATGACCATTTCCACCAACTAAGGCGCGTTGTACAGATACACTGGTAAACAGAACCTTCGGTGCACATCTTCATATACTGATTCATAATCCTGTCAAGTTTCATGACAGGAAGTCAAATGAATTTGCAGGTATATACACGACACCAGTTTCATGTTGGATGCGGGACAGACTGCCAAAGGCAAATCTATATGCTTCCCACCAAAGCGTTGGGGGGTAAAAAAATCAGCATGTTATTTTCAGATTTCCCACACTCTTCCCTTCGTCTAACAGTTTATAGTCAGAAATACGAACGAGTACAGGCTTCAGTTGCATTCAACGTTACGTTCAGACCCTCTCATGTTTTTATGGCAAGTCAGCTTACATTCATTTTTTGTGACGGTGAAAAATAACATCGTAAGCAGGGTGCACAAATATATATTGCAAAAGATGCTACCAAGCAAATGGCGTTTACTTGAAAAAAAATATAGACCCATATCTTTTACATGGATTGCGAAGCAGGCCAAGCCTATATTAATCACTCTCCATGGCACAGATCGTGGCGTATGCTTCCTACCTACATATTTATAGCGTTTACTTAAAACAGCAACAGTCTGAGCTTAAGTTCACGTGCAACGAATTCGAAAGCAATTACAGACTGGAAGATATGCACTAATTGTTAGATGGTCTGTGCATTAAAATATGTAAAGGTTGACAGCAGAAGTACAATATAAATGTGTGAATGAAGTATTATCCATGCAGCAACCGCCCCCCCCCCCCTAGAATTCAGTATTCCCATGTTACTATTTGCATCTATTTCGAAAAAAACAATGCCCGGCCATTTTGTCAATCCTTTTGCACAAAAAAGACAGCTAAGTGTGATACGAGACGCTAGAGACAAGACGACGTGAGATGCACAGCGGGATACATATTCCAAGAAATGTCAAGTTTTTATTGACCCGAATAAATTGTACAAAACCAACACTTGTCACTTAAACTAAAAGTTCAAAATATTGCTTAAAAAGAAAAAAAGAATAAGGCACTCCGTTTATCTTTTGGCTTGCGCTCAAAATTTCACCATTTGATTTAGTCTACGTACAGAAATATGGTTTCAGGCATTACCGCACTTATATCTTCCCCATATATGGAAATGATGAAAAGAAATCACAAGCAACATACGAGTGCAGTTTGCATTTCAAAGTCAATCCCAAGAACACACCAAGTTCTATGAGGTAAGATTATTACCCATTGTATGTTGTTTGCATCACCTGATCTCTTTAATTTATTACGTTACAATGACATGAAATCAATCCTATTTTTTTTTTGAATTTCAATCACATTAATTGTCATTTATTTCGTCCTTGTACAAAATTTAAAAATTTATGATGACCCTCAAAATACTCGCCCTATCCTACAAGGGGCAATGGTGTTTCAAGTGTTCTTGTTGTGGCTTTTTACATGTGGTGTGCTATTGGTGATTATGTGCCGGATAATTGGAGTTGTCATTGCCACTCAATCACTGTTGAACGTACGTAATTTTAATACTTCCACTTCTAGTCTGGTCACACTGATGCCATTCATTTGGTCGCACGCATTCACGGTGCTTAATTTATATTTGCAAACAATGATGTCATAGCTACATGTCGTTTGGAAAAGAACCATCCAGACCCTTGGTTTTAACAAAGGAATTATAAGCTCTGACCCTACTAAGACTTCTTCGTTTTTTCCTGCAAAGCTTTCAGGGATTCTTCGAAATTAATGCCATCAAAATCCATATATGTCACCTTCTTCATTGTTCCGGGATCTAAGCAATGGGCTTCCACACCTAGCACAGATAAAGAAAAACATATATTAAAAAGATTGAAGCTGATAATCTGGGAACAATTATACTGACAACAACAACACGATATATATATATATATATATATATATATATATATATATATATATATATATATATATATATATACATATATATATATATGGATATATATATATATATATATATATATATACATATATATATATATGGATATATATATATATATATATACAAACACACACACATATATATATATATATATAAATAAATATATATATATATATATATATATATATATATATATATATATATATATATATATGCTGAGGGCAATCCATATTAAATTCCATAACAATTTCTATCAGAATGTGTATCATTGTTTAAGAAATAATCTTGGGGGGTAAATTGATTTGTCAGTGTGATTCTTGCATGAAGAGAAGTAATATGTATTTTCGAGAACAACAGATTTATAAAGGCACTGATTTTCTTACAAGTTCAACTTGTCCAAATTATGCTAAATCGATGCATTTCTTTCCCTCCAAAGCACACCAAGCTCTTTGTTTTCTAGAGGGGAGAACAGATAGAGCTGAATGTGTCCTACAGGCAAGTTGTTTCTATGCTGTATAACAATATGTATGTATGTATTTATGTATGTGTATGTGTGTGTCTGTGTGTGTGTGTAGGCAGCTATACAAATAATCTCCATTGAATGATTGCTGCCTTGTGGAGGCATCCCCCCCCAATAAAAAAGCAACAATATATTCTGAGCCATTAGTGGCACATGGTAGCCAAATTTAAAGAAAAAAGTTTGAAATGACAAGCTCTAATACATTTAGGTGGAGCAATGGTCACAGAAGTGAGTGTTGTAACAAAGTCAAAATTTCCTGGCACCAGAATGTTTTAAACTTTGCAGTTACCTGTTCCATCTGGCCTAGAGCGAGGTTGGTAGAAGCTTTGAACTCCACATATTTTACAAAACCTGTGCTTGGCAAGACCTGTGCCATACGTGTAGGTTGTAAGCATGTCTTCTCCCTACAATATGATAAAACAATGAATGACGTACATCACTAATCTGGGCAACCCCATCTGGGGTATGCACGTGTATCAATATGCAGAGACAATGCAACTCCAAATACACTGAAATAGTCTGATTTTGAATTGAAGAGATTTTGAACGTCCCATCACTCCATCCTTTCCTGTTCATGTATTTTGATTTGAAACAGCTGGCAAGACAAAAAGCGCATTGACAAGGACTAATGACACAGAATAATCACTGTTCAATCATAAAAATCAAAGTGTCCCAAAATTAACAAAAGCTACCAGGGAAACAACAGTGTATTATTGACAGTTTTTCTACAGGTTGTTTACTGTTTATTTGCCATGAGATCAATGCAAGTTGCCAGTGATACTTATTACCACTATTTCAGGGCGATTTTACAGGAGAATAAAATCCACCTTAATTTGTCACTATACGTGAGCTGGAAAATGAGAGCACATGTAAATTGCTGACAAGAATACAGAGCCTGTTAGCAGCATAGAGTGAACAAATAAATGTATGTTTGATTGGACTTTGTCACAGTACACATCATCTAAATGCCAGAAATATATGCAAGAGTTAAACATTGCAATTGGCGCCATTGAAGTACATACGGTTAATAACCAACTAACTGATGTACCGGTATCTTACTGACTAAAAATAAAGTGACAGCAAACAGTCTTGACAGTAGATTACTGTATATTTAGCAAGATTTCATAACGCAATACATGGTATGTGGAACGGACTTACCTGCAGAAGTTTAAAACTGGCATGCGGGACAATGAATGGCTTCATTTGCTTCTTCATACAGATGGTACAACTGCATAGTAAAAATGAAGAGCCATCGAGCTAAGAGGAGGATGATTGAGTCTGTTCTGTATTACAATCGACCAGCGAGGATAAATCGCAGTTTCTTTTCAAAACTTTACATGATCTAGAACAGTTGTTACCATCGCTTAATGTGCAATTAGATTGAATAACGTGAGGCCCTTGGGCCTAATGCTTGGCTGACCACCATCACCAAAATTCATTTTCTGAAATGTATTCAACGAACGAATTTGAAAAAATAATCCGGGTTAGCCTTATTATGCAATATCAAACTTCCACATGACACACTTTGTGGTACATTTGGTATCATTCGTCTTACCTTTTATCAAGATATTGAAATAAATGTCATTTCTTTTAGTGCTTAATGATCTTGAAGAAAAAATCAAGGTCACAACATGATTGTGTGATGGTGACCCAAACTGTAGGTCACCAAGTAGAGTTAATGTACGATGTACTCAGGTGCAATTTTGATCTAGAGGTTCAATTCTTTTTTTCTACTGATATGCCAACTACAACCTACTATCACAAAATCACCTGTTCCAAATTTATAGGTCTGGTGACCTTACAAAAATGATTATGTCAAAGTCACTGGTCTTGCATAATGTATTCACATTGGACACGATCTATATATTCTATAACTTTGGTTGTCAAATTGAATTATTTTTCGAGATATGGCATTGTGTGTCTTTTAAGACATTTTTACTCATAACTCCCGCCAAATTATAGGTGGCGCCAGTAGGAGGCCCATCATAACCAACCAAAATTTTGACCTTTTGTACAACCCCACTCAATTTCATGAATACCCATAAAAATATAAGGATACAGGACTGGTCACAGGATTTTAACATTCTGACCTATATATTACATAATACTATAAAAGGTGGCGCCACCAGCATTGATGTCGACGAAGATTTTCACGGACTCTTTATGCTCTAAATGTTGTATGGGCGTAACTCAAAAGTTGCAGGGTGCAGAGCATTCACAACATGACCCCTATATTCCAACTGGCCGTTCAACCTTGACCTTCGACTCGGATTAAAAAAATGCACGTTCAAAATGTGCGCCGCACATCAAGCTTTTCATACATTGTCTGTTTTTTTTTTCAGATCGAGTAATAAGTTTTCGAGTTATTGAAGAAAAACAATAAACTTGGCCGAGCGCCAAAGGCCATACTTACCAGGTCACGATGGCCCAAAAGTAGGTCACACAGTATAATTTAACGTACAGTGTAATCAAGTGAAATTTTATTCTGAAGGCTTAATTTTCTTTTCCATTACTGTCAAAGCTACACTCATATTTACAGGCATGGTGACCTAACAAACAAATAGATCAAGGTCACTGATATAACATATCATTCTAGCATTTGACAGGGTCTATATATCCTATAAATTTGGCAAGTCTAATCCTATTACTTTTCCAGATATGGAATTTTATATCTGAAAAAAAACAACATTTTGGCTGATAATTAGGCCTACCGTCAAATTATAGTTGGCGCCACTAGTATCAACCTTGATCGATAATTTTACCTCCCCATAATCCACCCTCATTTCATGAAATAATTCAATTAAAAAATATAAAGATGCTAGAGTGTTCACATGATTTTCAATTTCTGACACATATATGACAAAATGTTGTATGTGGCGCCACAAATATCGAACTTGACCTAGATTTTCATACAGCCTATACGTCCTGAAAGTTATACTGGGTTAACTTGAAAACTGTGGACGGTATCGCGCGGACGGACAGATATGAGCAGTCGCATAAGCGGAGCTAAAGCGGATTATGATGAGCAATTTTCTATAGTCTCGCAATAACCTCGTTCTGAAATTAATGTGTTGTTAATGTATAATAGACACCAATGTTTTGCACGATGGTCTTTGCTATGATTTTGCGTTGTACTACAGAGCCAATAGGTTATGCAACAAAAATGCAAATGATTGGAGATAATGAATTTAAATACAATGTTCTTGTCGTGACAGAAATAATAGGTTCGTTTTGCCCGGATTTTTCTTCAGTTCATAAAATTTGAAGGCATAACCTCTTACGTCATTTTAACAGCAGATAAATAAACACTTCGGAAGTTTTAAAATTAACTTTGGCGGGAGAACATAATAAGCACCAGTAATTTATGAACGGGTACCTTTCTTTAAAAGGTGAGGAACCTAAAAGTAGAAACGTATACCTCTATAGTTCAAGTAAGTTGGTGGGCATTCGTATTGCTATGATTGTATTTATCTTGCTAACCATCTCGCGTCAAAACATCAAGAGTTTTTCTTTACGTTTCATGAAACAGAAATGAAGTCCTGATATCCTCGGCGTGGTCTTAACATCTCGCACCTTGCAAGGGTAAATATGGCTTGAAAGTGTCATTCAAACTAAACAATCAGATATCAGATTACATAATCCTGTAGTAGCTATTCTACAGCAGAACTGACTAGGGTAATATCGTTTATCTCAAAGGTGTAGTCCCTCATATAAACGGCCACATCGAACCAAGATATTAAACGTGTTGCCGAATTCGCACAATATTATGAATCTATGGATGTGTACATTTCTAAGCCTTGCCCTCCAAAACTGCCACGTCTCTTTATAACAACAGGGCTGTGTGAACAGCCCATGCTCAGCTGATCTTGACATTCATCACACTTGCAGCTCTATGAACTTGGGAAAGGATCAAGGACACCCATGTTCTGAGTACGTCTGACCTTTATAGAAAAGCACTAACATGTGCAACATCAAGGTTCAAGTTGTTCGCAAATTATAATGTAGAGTAAAATTCATGTATGTTGCACTGTGACCTCAGAAACGAGGTCAAGGTCAATGCACATCCCTACCAAGTTTGAAATAAATCGGGCCAAAATTATTCAAATTTATATTTATAACCATTACAAGATATTCCCATGTTAAACTTTCCTATTAAAACTTTTGTGAAGATTTTTGAAAAAAAATCATTAAAAAAATCCACAATTCATTGGAACATGACCATTTGAACAAACCTGGTAGACAACCACCCAAGGTACATTGCCACCAAGTTTGAATTAAATCTGGAAAACGGTTTTGCAGAAAAAGTCAAAAATGTGAATTCACATTAGAATGCTCATTGACTTCCATAGTAATCAATAGGAAAGCTGCACTGATCGATAAGTACCCGAATTGAAAAAAATCGTTAAAAATCAGGAATCCGCAGCATTCCCACATCGTGAACAACTTTGTTTGACCGTTCTATAAGGAATATGCCCCCCATGTTTCAGCTTAATCTGAGTGACGATTCTGGAGAAAAAGTCGAAACTAGCTATAACACAAATATTCATAAAAAATTGCAGCGCCACCTGGTGAAAAAAATCAAGAACTAGGAGTCCCAGGGAGTGTTCCTGTGTGATATCAAAGCGATTGGGTGATCGGTTTCAGATAAAAAGATTTTTTAGATTTGCCCCCCCCCCCCAAAAAAAAGATCATTAAAAATCCAAAAATCACTGGACAGTGACCATTTGAACAAACTTGGTAGACACCTACCGAAGGCACATCCCAACCAAGTTTGAAGTGGATCTGCTCGACGGTTTCAGAGAAGAAGTCGAAAATGTGAATTGTTGACGGACGACGGACGGAGGACCATAAGATAAGCTCAGCTGAGCTAATAATAGGTGTGAGCACAATTGTCATTAAAAGTCTTACTTGCAATTGTACAAAGTTACTTCCTCAGGCGCCCATACTTCAAAGCGAACGGCCCCACAATGGCAACCACCAGTGTGCTTTACTGCTGGACCTTCCGACATCTTTTGTCACCTGGAAAATATTATTTTATTCCCAGAAAGTATCAGAATTGCAACCGTCATCAATATATAGTCATTCGGACTTCCAAAGGAAACTTTGTGATGCAAAGCTTATTTTTCAGTGTCGTATGTTGTATGTCTGTTAAATGTATCAGTGAACACAAGAAGAATTTTGATACATGGTTATTTCATGCGGTTTCGTTTCATTATATTTAAACAGCGATAATGAAGGGGGATGTTCATCTTAAAGTTTTATGCTTTTCATTCTATACGATCAGCTCTCAGATTTACACAGTACATGCGCACACCCAGGGATAATAATGACGGTGATGATGATGATAACACCAGTACTGTGGGCCTATTTTTGTAATTAGAAGTCGCATTGACTCGAAGTGCGACTTTTAACTTGTCACATTGTTCGTGCAAATAAAGTAACTGCCACTACTGGTACTATTACTAGGCCTACTACTGCAATAATATCTGGCAGACATGTCTCTGTAAAGAGACCACTTTTTGTTACAACTTAGTATGACGATACCATATCTACACTGTGTGCGCTTATCTGGTCATTTATATATATATATATATATATATATATATATGTATACACACACACACACACACACACACACACACACACACACACATATATATATATATATATATATATATATATATATATATATATATATATATATATATTCCTATTCCTCATTTTACAATTTCCGGCGAATGTCCTACTTTGTCATTGTATACTTTCAGTGGTTTAAAATGACATAATTTCTACAGGATAGTGAAAAAAACCATTGCTTTTACCTGAAGCACCAGATTCTTTCTCCATGCTCCTACATAGCTATGAAAGTCACAGCTGATCCGGTGGGGCGGTGCGGGGCTGGACGTGGTGTGGTGTGGTTGGGAGTGGGGGTGGCTTCTTTGTGTTGACAGTGCAAAAATTCTCTCTGTTCACTTTAATCCCTATTTTCTACATGCAGGTGAAGGCAAAATCAGAAATCTATATACTTCCGTTTAAAAATGATTTATTTTCCATTCATCAACGCGACTCCAGTCAAATATGCCACCGTTTGTCAAATTTGAACAAAATCAAACTATATTGCTTTAGGGGGGGGGGGTCAATATTCGAGGCTCAATGTATTAAGTGTGCAAAATAAGCGGTTGCGCCAGTATACCTGTCAGTCAGTGAAAACGCTCTACCCTCCTCAGGCAATTCATTGCCTTTTCACTTTCAGACTGATAGCTTTCATGCATGCCCACGGAGTCTCAGTTTTAAGTTGAAAGTAGTAGGCCTGCCTCCATGAAGTAATTCAGGGTTCACTCGAGGTCTGCTAGACAGCTTAGTTGGCCAGCGCTACAATTGGATTCGTTAGTTACAATGATCATGTTACACATGTATGCATTACACTGAGAAAGGTGTAGCCACATCTAACATTTTTGACTGGACTCCTTTTTTCGGATGTTTATTCTATTTCGTAGTGTTGTACCACTACTTCTAGTTTTGAACCATTCAAATATTTTCTGTGTGTGTGTGCATTTTAGATAACATTTATTGTTTCTCATAATCAGGATTTTTTCACACTGAGCTCCCTACAAACCCCACTCGACTAGGCGGTGATTGGGAGGAGTTGTAACAACCTTTTATTACTGGTTGAGTTTTCTCTTTTTTCCCCGCCAATTTAAACTGATGCATAGTTGTGGCAGGGAATGTGGGAGGAGGGAGAGCAGGCGACATGGGCCAGGCTTGAGAGAATTACTCAACCAGTCCTCGCCTCATCCCCTAAAGACTCTCTACGTCGGCACGAAGTACAGGCCAACCTACAACTCCATTTGCCCCCGGGAAAGTGTGGCTGAAGTGAATGGTGCCAGGTCTTTTTTCTTCTCCTCGGCGGGACTGCCTTGGATCCCCACAATTCCGTCCACTCTCTCATCGTCTCACAAGCATGCATCACAATACTTTGTAGCACCTTTCAGAACCCACTAGAAAATGATGATACTACTTTGCAGTTTTTTAAAACTAAAATCCTTTATAGTTTTAAACCAAAATAACACATTCCCTTGAACAAAAAACCCCAAGCTTATAATATCTTTCTCCCCATTTGTGTAAATATGGTGTCCACAACTATACTTGCTACTAAAAATGTGATGCTCTTTGTGCTGAAGATACTTCGAATAGATTGGACTTGTACCGCCTTGAATTTGGGCTCTGAAATTAAGTTTAAGTGATGTTTCTGCATAGTTTCTTAAAACTGGTTCGTTTTGCACTTCCATACGTGTTTGGTATATTGCACTTTAGGCGCACAAGACAGTAAATAATTCACTTTTGATCTTTTGCTATTCTTCATAAAAGTGTTTATTTTTTTTCCATCCGACCTTTCACCAACTTTGGGAGTAGCAACAGTGCATCATACATTTGCCAATGTTAAGGATTTTAGCACTGTTGATTTTCCTACTAAAGTTATATTTCCTGGTCTCCATAATTTAACACATTTTCTAAATTTCTCTAGTACGGTTTCCCAATTATGGTTAGTCATGACACATGGTTCAATATAAATCCATATACCTAGAACCTTAAACATTTGCTAATGGAGGTAGACCTTGTATATTGGTGATGTCTTTTGCTGCACCACAAGATAACCATTTAGTTTCGTCTCTATTTAAGTTTGATTCTTTTGCCCTGCCAAAATCTTCAATCAGATCCACGGCTTATCTAACGGACTGTTCAATCTCTACAAAGATCAAGGTACCACCTGCATACCTTTTATCTTTAGTTTCAGATTTGTTTGCTAATGTGAAGCCTTTAATATTGCTGTTACACCTTATATCACGAAGTAAACATTTTGCTGCAAATATATATAACAGAAGTGACAGGGGGTACCTTGTCTCACTCCTCTACTTATCATATTTCTTGACAAGAAACCATTTGTGGATATTTTGCATGTTGTGTCTTTGTATAGAATGAAAATCCACTTTATAAAGCTTTGTCCAAAACCATATTTTAAGACTTTAAACATGAATCCGCTGTTGACTCGATCAAATGCTTTACTTTGAGCTACTGACATAATAAATAATGGTTTATTCTGTTTACTGGCCAAGAAAACAGCGTCCTGTGTGAAGATTATGTTTGTATAAATTTACTCTTCCCGGTATCCCACATTTTCATCATTTGCCACAATTTAACCTATCACTTTTCTTAGCCTTGTTGCCAATATTTTCTTCAATAATTTGTAATCATAGTTTAGTAATAAAATTGGTCTCCAGTTTTTGAGAGCCTCCCTTTCCCAATCTTTATACAGCAGTATAAGAATAGACTATCTTAAACTTGGTGGAAGTGTTTTCTTACTGTATGCATCATTTAACATATTAACTAGTCTTTCTTAAGACCCGTTCTTTGTTAATTCGTTATAAAACACAGCCGCAAAAGAGTATTATAAAAATAGATGAAGGGGCGGTCATAGCGTCGAGCAGCAACAAGCCAGACCGCGAAGCGGTCCTGGAGAGGAGTGAAGAAAAGGTCTTTTCACTTCCGCAGGGTTCCGGTCAAAGGGCTGAACCTAGAACATCTGTGCATGCAATACCCACATACGGCCTTATCGGCAATAAAGTATTGTGTATTCATCTTTGCAGTCAAGGGAGCCAATCGTTCGTGCTTTAGAATAAGATGGGGGTGGACCTGCAAACAGTATGTGGTGTAACCTGTACGGCCGACTATAGAAGGTCCGCCTGACAATACATAGTGGTCGTAGGTCCGTCACCATCTTACTAGTACGAATGATTGACTGCAAAGAGGAATACACAATACTTTATTGCAGATATGGCCCTATGTGGGCTACTTCCCCAAATTTTTTGTGGGTGTATGTGGCTCGACCTTTCAGAAACCTACCCTTTAGGGCACTTTCTCAAAAATGATAACTTTGCTAAGAAATTGTTTAACAGAACTATTAGGAAATACTGTAAAATGGGCGTGAAAAGTGCTCCAGGAAGTAAATTTTGAACTTAGGGAATTGACACGAATTTTGGTTCATAAAAGAACACAAAAATTACCCTCTTTTCGATGATTTATTTTCGGCAAAATTCGAAAGGGGTATCAAGCGCGTAGGAGCTGTCCCAGACACGAGCTCTCCCAGGCTTAAGATCCACCTCAGGCAAAATTCGATACATTATCTTACTCATCTGTTGAAGACATGAAGACCTCGCCAGTCGTCTACAGGGCCTACCTCGCTCTGATAATGTTTTTTCTCTTTAATGCTTAAATGTGATTTTTTTACTTTGCGAACACTAATTTTCCTTCTTTTATATTTTTGCAGTGCACATAATTTCGGTGCATTAATACATACTCATTTTTCCAATCGTGAAGGTCAAATAAATCAGCATCATTATTCCTACACACTTGACGATGAAACTTTGTGCCTAGGTCCAATTGAAAATGTTAAACGTGGGCCTGTAGAAAAGCGGGTGACAAAATAGGAAATTGCGAATTCAGGCAAGAGCGAATATGATATCTATCCACGCGCCCTACTCGTGCAATAATGCAATACACCGTTTAATACATACATACATACATACATACATACATACATATATAATGTTTGGGTCGATTTTAGTACTATAACAGGCTTGTATAAATACCGTACCATAGGCCTAAAAGCTACAGTGCCGCGATATGACGTATCGGTACTCTTTCGATGGTATCGGCACTGTGCCGGTGGTATCGGTACTCTTGCGGTTTCATTGTGTTGAGAAGGAGTAAAACTATCTGCAAATGTCGTTTTAATTTTTGCTTTGTGTACTGCAATGTATAAAACGCCCCAAACATGAGATAAAAAATTTATAGCATGCTTTGTGATGATGTGAAGCAATCAACTCGCACTGGATACCATATAGCAGAACTCGTTCGCTTCGCTCAGTCGTTCTGCTTTATGGCATCCAGTGCTCGTTAATAACTTCATTTCGTCAACAAGGCATGCTTGAATCTATAATTTATATATATTGTATATATATTATATGTATACATATTTGTATTTGTGTCTTTTTGTCCAAAACCACTTCCTAGTTGTCATTACCCTATTCCACAGTCCGAACTCTTTAATCTCCATAAGCTAACCTGTCCCTGTCTAATCTATATACATATAGAAGTACTATTGTCCATATTGCACACGTTACTCTGTAAAATTTTGGCATATGCTGTATTAGCTCAAGTAAATTAAAAGGTCTTCAGCCAGTAATTACTCAACATGTTTCGGAGCCTTTTACCCGTACATGTCTCTCTGAGTAGCGGCTCCTTGTCTAAGCTTAATATTCAGCAAAGACAACCCACATAATAATGAATAAATATGAACGTGGCAAATGATGGATTAGCTAAATACGTGAAGTTTTGCTTATAAATGCAGAGCTTCATTATGAAAGAAAAATATCTGTCAAACAAACCATAATTACTAAATTTGTAAAGTACAGGTTCAGATAAGAAGAATTTGACTTACCCCTGAACCAATATGTAACCTTTTCTGGCTGGACAGCATATCCTAGTTAAACCATCCGCTAGTGTTTAACTGAAGTGGAAACAAGCTGGGGCATTATATTCAGTCCCAGTGATTGTAAAATAAACAGTTGCAGCTAGACCACCTGTTTAAACCAAGGGAAATCCTAACAAGTTTGGAAGGCTTTGTAAAATAAAATTAAAAAAAATCACAACTTATCTTCACAGCATGGCAAGTGTTTTATATGATTGTACATCCTGTGAGCATATGACAGTTGAGTATTGGGTACAACGGAAAGAACACGTACAAGACAAATTGGCAACCACAATGGGGAGAAAAAAAATAAAAAATGTCCGATGGACCGAGCAAAAAAGCAAACGCTAAGCTCAGAGTACAACCAAGGGCGTTGTGGCAATAACAAGGGACCAACCGAGTTATTCAGTAATTGAAAGTAATTTGTAGACAACTGGACTGTAGTGTAGGCCTCTATGCTTAGGCTGTATGAAAGTGTACTGTTCAGCATGGTAACGTTTCATTAGGTAGGCTCTGTCTACCTATATATGGTACTTTCAAAGGATCAAATAAAACGGGATATTTTGTCACAAGAAGTAAGCTGTACCTTTACTTACCCATAACAAATACAAGGATATCGAATTACAATGTATATTGGATCAAATTGCCACCCAATTAGTCATGCTAATTGATAGTTTTGTTACAGGGTTAGCGGGTCGGACCCTACTGCAATATCTGAATTGTACATTGAGACTGATTGTGCTAGCTTAGTGGTACAACTCCTGACGAACGTATTAAGATAAGACCATCAATGCAATGACCAAGTCGCAAGTGCGGGTTCTGAGCTCGCAAGAACTTCAGCTACAATTTAGACAAAGGCTTTATTTTTTCTGTTGAGTTTAAGTGTAAAGAGAACTTGTGCGTGAATTATTAAATCTGGTCAGATTTATTAGTTTCTTTGGGTGAGAAAACAATCGCTGCCACGTCGGTGATGAAAAAACGGGGTTGAAACAGCAATTCCTTTGAAGTAGGATTAGGACGTGCAGTCATGTCATGATCTCGGCTGACTGTATTCGACACTTTCTTCGGATTCAATGTTATAAACTCAAGATTGCATAAAGAAGAAAAAAAAAAAAACAAAGTACATGTAACAAGAGCGACCTAATGCATAAATATATGACCATATGGTTTGGGAATCACAGCGCTAATGCATCAGCGTCATCGCTGGTGCGGACACAAGGGTGGCCATTCTAAACGAGCTGTTGCCCGAGCCGGTCATGTGACCACTTTCTCAAGCCCATCCTCTTCACACTAACAACAAACACGGTCGGCGTGACTGTCAACGCTCAGCAAGAAGCTCTACTAAATACCCCCGTTTTTCTCTGTTTTGCAATTTCAGCAATAATTTGATTTTTACGTGACAGATACATAAGATATTCATCCATATAAAAATTTAAAAAAAAAAAAAAAAAAATCTGGGGGGGGGCGAAATTTCGGGTGATTTGTATCTCGCTTCCTTAAGTCAAGAGAATGCAATGGAAATATTAACCAGATATCAAGTACAATTAGCCAAGCTTGTTACTGTCGTAGGCCGCTTGTTGCTACCGATAGCCCCTGGGGGTTTAACCTTACATAAAACAAGCTAGTCTAAAATATCTGGAAGGTGAACATTAAAACAGAATTATGCAAAAAGATAAAATTAAGTAGCAAAACAGGCAAGTCTAAAATATCTAAAACTATTGAAGCCAAACTTACTAAACATCTCGGGATATTTACAGCAAAATTTGTAGAAACATTTGATCAAAAGTACATCTTTGAATCCTCTTGACTCAAGTTTATTGTAAATAAATTTGGTTCTAGATGCAAAGTCCTGAAATTTAGAACAAATACGACCAAATCTCAAAATCTGTGACAAGAAAGTATTATATCCAATAGTATCCGAAATATTACTGTCCGGAAAGGATAATTATCTACTTCAAGTTAAACTCATCTATTTCGTGATAGATTTTAATACAAAACCTGTCATTAGTGACCTGAATATCCAAGTCCAAAAACACGTCTCTGAAACCATCTGAATTGTTACCCTCCAAAGGGATATCTTTTGGGTAAATTTCTTTGGCAATTTCACTAAAATTTTGTACATTTACACCAGCAATGTCATCAATATATCTTGCGTTGTTTGATAATTTTGTAGGCATTTGAAAGTCCCTTTTCGTCAATTTATCCATATACTTAAATTGAAGCCAGGTTAAATACAAATCTTCCAGTAAAGAGGAGCAGTTGCTACCCATTGGAATGCCTTTTATTTGTTGAAAAACCAATGGTCCGCATTGAACAAAACTATTATCCAAAAGGAATTTTATAGCATCTATCAAAGTTTCAACAATGTAAAATTTAACCTTACTTTTGAATATTTATTGAGTGACCGGTATGCTTTCTTTGTATACGAATTAATATTTATGTATGGTTCACCATTATGTTCAAACATTTTGCTCATTTATTCTGAAAGTGAAGTTTTTTGTAGATTTGTGTACAGTGTAGAAAAATAAAAACATTTGATATGTTTTACCTTTACATCTTTGATTTTAGATACAAACTCGGAAGAATTGCTAATACTCCGAAAACAATTTATTTCACAGTTTCTAGAAATTGCATTACAGTATTTAAGAAAATGATCCCGAATTGCAGTCAAACACAATGTTACTTCTTTTGATAATTGTTTTGTTGTACATTGTGCAGCACCGACTATGAATCTAGATTTAAGAGGGTTTTTATGTAATTTGGGTATCCAGAACAAAAGTGGAATAGAGGAGTCCTCTTCAGAAATTTTGATATTAAAATTCCTTTCCATCTCATCTTTATGTGTATCTATCAAATTATCAATGGATTGTTTGTGTAATTTATATACGTCATTTCTTCTTATGTCTGAAATATTGTTTATACCAAGTTCCTTTTTCAAAACATCCTGATAATATTTTTGCAGATGATCCCAAAATTGTTCCCTGCCTTATCCATGATGGTGACAACAAATCTTTCTTGTAGTTCTCTGACTGCTTTTGAAACTTCAGGTTGTTTTAGATTAACCGTATTGAAATTTTTAATGTGGGATTTGTAATTATAAATTCTATTTCTAAAGACTCTTTTCAAGTTTGATAACCATTCTTCAAATTTCTGAAATTCCATTTTTTCTTTCTTTTCCCATTTCATACAGTAGGAATCAAATGCATCACATGTATCCTGAAAAATACTGTCAATGTTCAACTTGGTACATATCCGAAATGTTGTACCTTTTTTCATAATTTCTTTTAAACTTGAATTTTGTATAATATCCAAATTACCTGTAAATGCATGTTTGTGGTATATATGTATTAGAGCCTGACCGAGCAGGCATTTTGAAACCGAACCGGGCACTCGGTACTCGGTACACATTACCGATCCCGAACCGGGCACCGTTCGGGTTCGGTATATTCGATTCAAACATAAAATAAACTGAGACATCTTAGAAGGCTCATTTAAAGCTTCATTCCATCTGTATCGTCAAGCAACAACTCATATATTAATATTTATGCACCGAGTCATTATTATTGTTACTCTAATTAAGCGATTTATGCAACCCATGTGACGCGCTTAATTGCAAAATATCGTTTGTTGCATATACATATAATAAATGTATATATACTATACGTACATTCATACATACAAACATACATACATACATACATACATACATACATACATACATACATACATACATACATACATAGGTAAATGTATATCTATAAATGTATTTATTTGTATTTTGTTAAATGTGCATAGTGAATTTGTGATGGAACATTTGCAATAATATTACTACTATCTACCTACCTACCTACCTACCTACCTACCTACCTACATACATACATACATACATACATACATACATACATACATACATCCGCGAATTCCAGTTCTTTTGCAAAAAGCATAGTCATACGTTTTATTGTTTATACTTAGATTGTATATATATCCACGTGTCTTTTACGCCAAAAAATCATGCCAATACTGCCTCAACATAGAACCATTGGTTGAGACACGTAGAATATTTTGGGATGTTACTCCTAGTCCTCATTATTATTTTTTCACTGGCTTGGTTCACTTTTTTGGCTAGTCAACCACACTCTGTTTATTGTATGAACATCCATTCTTTACTCAGGCACCCAGCTCGATGAGTCGTCCTCGTCTGGGAGCCCCCAAACTACAGTATTGTCAATTGTCTTTGTACATATTTGTTTGAAATTAAAGTTCCAATTTAATTCAATACACACAGTAAACATTTAAGCTAAATGTATACAGGAATTTTCGCCAGCTGCTTTCATTTGAACGAACCTATTTTGATGCGGTGGGGCACTTCATTGTTGAAAACAGGCGGTTTCATTTTTGATCCAACTGCTTGATGTACTTTTCGTTGTCTCTGTTACATGGAATGATTGATACCAGTACAGAATATTGTTAATTGTCCTGTGTGTAACTGTAAATATAATTTGTGTGTCTGTGCGTATTCTGGAGAGCCTCCAGATTAGCTGCTCATGTAACTATAAGGCAAGCCAGTGGAAATAAATATGTTGACAATACAATACAAAAAAGTTTATACATGATCGCCACCTGTCGTCAACTGATGGTACTAAATTTCATCTGAGAGTTTTTTTGGTTTTTGTTTTTTGTTTTTTGTTTTTGTTTTTAGCCCGAAACGGCTCGTGTCAGAGATGGCTCTTACGCACTTGATAAGTAGATTAAAAAAACTGGACCTTTGTACCCGAAATTTTGCTGAAATGGCACGTAATGATGTTCTTGTTCACCTTCCCTACCCCCTCACCTACCGCCTCTTATTAGCACCAATGCTTGACTGATTGAACATCACGAGTGCCTGTGCAAGAAGCCCGGCCCCAAAGGGCGAACATGTGCTGCAGCTCAAGCAGAAGTTATTGCATCTTCCCCCTCCCCGTCTGCGCGTCCATGCATGCACAATTAAAGCTCTGTTTTGACTCCACCGGACAAAACGGTGCAACAGAAGGATTCCGCAGTGTCGGTAAGGTTAAAATTGAGCCTACCTGAATTTTACCAGCACATAAATTCTTGTAACTGTGTCACACGAACTTGCAGTGGGTGCGATACATTTCCAGTTCCGTCATTAACAAGTGTAGGAAGGGAGCCTTCATTGGCACGTAGATACGAATACGAATACTTTACTGATCACAACACAACTACATCACGTACAAGAAAGGGGAAATAATAATAATAGAAGAAGAATTAATTGAATACAATGCTACATGCATAGTGTATATCAATATCAAAGCCTTCGGTTCATTCATGAGATAGGTGTAAATAGCGCAGGAAACATTGAAGGTATACCGTATATCAGTGGCGTAACGCCCCTGTTATATAACAATGTATTGTTATACTTATGGCCGGGTACTAACACAGACATATTGCCTTTCCAACTTCAATAATGCTTTATTATGTCTGTGTCCTTATACGTTTTTTCCTAAAAATTCATTCATTCTTTCTTTCTTTCTTTCTTTCTTTCTTTCTTTCTTTCAGTTTGTCTGTCGTTATTTCCTTCTTTCTATCTTTCTTTTTCTTTTTTCTTTCTCTCCTTTTCCTTCTTTGTCTCTCTTGTTTCTGCTATAGGCGCATGTGTCGGTGCACTTGAAAAGTGTAAATGTTGAATATCCTCAAAATGATTACAGCTAGTAGCGATGACATTCCAAGTTGAATTCTGATTTTTGTGCTTTGGGTTCATCATATTAGGCACATTGGAACAATATCAGTGATGAATATATTCAACACTCTCATAGCTGGAGCAGTCACTCTATGGCACATCCAATGAACGGTGTAGAAACAGTTTTAGGATTTCAATTTATGTTTGTTGTTTTTGTTTTTAAATATGTTCAATATCGTTAAAAATGATTGCAGATGAAGTCGTCAATCAAACTTGAATTCTATGCAAAATTATTTTATTATTTATTCCAGGTCGGGATATGTGCATTCATCCAACATTTAATAGACCTCTGGTGTTATTTCCACGTTTTCGCATGTTTTGCTGCAGTTACATACAGCCTATGGACGCAAAGTAAGCATGGAACGAGTCTGTGGTTATCATGCGATATTCGTGAGGCATACCATCGATCCAAGTTGCTTGCTTGTACAGAATCCACCACAAGGCACAACTTGAAGCATCAGCCGTTACCTAACCTAGTGCAAGCGCAACTCTTTCAGTTCAAACTGAGACTTAAGCCGAACTACATAAAACGAACTGCTCTGAATGACAATAAAGGTGGTAGATTTACGTTCCTTGTTGAAAAAAAACCCCAAAACCTTTCATTCAAATACCGTCATGCCTGTAGTTACATGGAATATAATATTTCAAGCCAATATCTTTCCGCTGCGCGAAAAGCTGTTAACGTATATGGAAGTTGTACTGTTCAATAATTCACAAAACCCTGAGTTTTGTGTACAAAACCCACGGTTTTGTAATACAAAACCCTGGGTTTTGTACCAAAACCTTGGGTTTTGTAAGCAAAACCTAGAGTTTTGGTACAAAACCCAGGGTTTTGTACGTAAAACCGTGAGTTTTGTAAGAATACCCTGAGTTTTGCTTGCAAATCCCAGGGTTTTGTCACAAAACCCTGGGTTTTGTACACTACCCAGGATAACAGAGCAAATATCAGAATTTTAAATTTTTGTTCAATAATAGACACAAAACCCCGGGTTTTGTCACAAAACCCAGGGTTTTGTAGACCAAACCGTGGGTTTTGCTTGGAAAACCCAAGGTTTTGCCACAAAACCCAGGGATTTGCACACAAAACTCTGGGTTTTGTAACAAAACCCAGGGTTTTGCTTTGTTATCCAATCTTTTCACAAAACTCACGGTTTTGTTTCAAAACCGTGAGTTTTGTCCTGATAACCCTGGGTTTTGCAGTTGTTTTGTTCAATTATTTGCAAAACCCACGGTTTTCTGACGTCAGAAATCCCACGGTTTTGAATAATTCGCAAAACCCTGGGATTCGTGACGTCACAAAACCCACGGTTTTGTGTTTTACCGCCAAATTGGTCATATGGATATGCCTACCACTCACAACACGGCTTGCTTTCTGAACTTGCTATAAACCAATATCATGCTAAGATGGCGGATCTCGGAAAATTTCCATCGATTCGCGACTTAAAATCTCGTGTATTTTATCACTGTGTGCACTTCATGAGCTCATATTTTAGGTACTACAAGAGAAAACATGCAAGATGTATAACGTGTATGTGGTTTTAAGAAATTTAATAGATTAAGACTGATTTTCAGTATCTGGGACCGTGCGACCGGCCTGGGCGAACGGGCTAAAGTTTTCGCAGCATAAGGCCTCTGATCTGCCGCGTCGTTAAAATCCACCCTACGTTGTGCCGCTGCCTGCAGTAATTATGCAACCGTTGGTTACAAAACGACTGCCACATCACATCGTGGTGATAATTATCTCAACACGACTAATTCTTAAATTGTTACATGGTATTCTTTAACTCCACCTTCATTCCCACCATTCAGTATTTTGCATCTATTTCTGTGTCAGCTCTGGTGAAAGATTCTAAAGCTCTTCCCTGGGAGCTCTGCAACTGGAAAGGTGAAAACCCCGCCTGTAACGGCATGTCCCTGTGCCAGCCACTACCCCCATACAAACTACCTATTCCCACTACTAAGTTGTGTGCAAGTTTTTTGTTGACAGGCACTGGAAATAACGCCAAGACAGCCTGGCACCTTTTCATAAACTGTCGAATGGTTCAGTGTACACACGCACGTCCACCAATTGATAAACAAACACAACAAACGAAAAGGCAGTTAGACATTTTCTGGCGTCACAGTATTGTTCTTTTACCAGAACCAATAACTTCAACATTGAGAAATATCGAAGTCCAAAATTTCTACTCGATTAAATTAATTAATTAAAAAATTTAAAAGGATATGATGGGTATCGATCCAGCCACTTCTTGACTGGCAGTCTAACACGCTAAGCATGTGGCCACGTTAACCGGTACAGATGCCGGGTACTGGGTGTTAATATTTGATGGTGGTCGAACCACGCGGCTTTGTTTACTCCCTCACATCTGGGTCACGCCAGTCGAAGCCAAGATGACCGCAACCAATAACTGTTGAACATTTCAGACAATAATGGTTGAAGAATGGGACCAAAAACGCTATTTCGACAAAAATTTCCAGGGTTCTATCATATATTGTGCGATCAGATAATTATTTGCAACGGATCGAATGTTTTACGCAAATTAAAGAGCTCCAGGCTGTGCATTCAATGGTCCATGCGGCTCTGCGGCTTCGCGCCGGCGTGTGGATTATTTTGAACACTGGATGCACAACCTCTCGTCCTTTAACTTATACATAACTTATATTCTCATCGTGTCGCAAAGAGATAGACTTTGCGCGTGGTAACCAATAATGATGTTATTGATCACAATAATTGAGCCACTTGTAGTTTGACGCTATTTTTAAGTTGAGTAGCCTAGCAAGGCCTACCAAGTAACAGCTGTCATGATTGGTTGGTTACAAAACCCTGGGTATTGCACCTTTTCAAAACCCTGGGATTCGTGATGTCACAAAACCGTGGGTTTTGCAATCTCACAAAACCCACGGTTTTGTTCTGTTATTTCAAAGTGTTACAAAACCCACGATTTTCTGGCTAAACCGAGGGTTTTAGGAACAAAACTGTGGATTTTGTTCAAAAAATAACAAAACCGAGGGTTTTGTGATCAAAACTCGGAGTTTTGCTCTTAAACTGTGGGTTTTGTGCTCAAAACCCAAAGTTTTGCAACAAAACCCACGGTTTCGTACCAAAACCCTGGGTTTTGTTCAGGAAACCCACGGTTTTGTACACAAAACCCAGAGTTTTGTAGCAAAACCCAGGGTTTTGTCCAAAATGATATCAAAATTCAATAACTGAGCAAAACCCAAGGTTTTGTAACAAAACCCTGGGTTTTGCTAACGAAACCCAGGGTTTTGTGATAAAACCTATGGTTTTGTTAGCAAAACCGTGGGTTTTGCTACAAAACCCAGGGTTTTGAAAAGCAAAACCCACGGTTTTGTGAACAAAACTCAGGGTTTTGTGAATTATTGAACAGTACAACTTCCATAAACGTAGTCCAAAATCTGGCACTGAAAGAGTTCGCTTAATCAGAGCCAGGTGGAACACGGCTGACTATTATATGTTAAAGGCTGTCATTTCAATCGTTGTGATTAAGCGGGGAAGTCTACACTTTCAAAATCATTGCCTGTTTTGTCAGATTTGAATAAGAGTTTAAGATGAAGACGTTTGTGATTACAAGACATTCAGGTGTATTGCTGACATAACTGGATAAGCAAGAGACATTATGAAACACGTTTTCGCATTTTTCACCTGACAAGCACAGGTTTATTTCCCACCAGGTCCGTTCCTCTTGCACTATGTCATGCTGCAGATGATACTTTCTGGTAAGAAGTTGTACGAACGTTGTGTGTAGCACAACACATGGATAGTGGGCACCACTGTGCACCATAATGCCATAAAGATGTCAGGTATTTTCTAGACCGGAATTTATTGATGCTACATACCTATCCGTTAACAAATATATATCTTGCGAATGCACATCAGAAGACTTAATCCAGTTTCCAGGATCCACTGTTTTATCCAACTTGACCAAAGGCGGCAATAGGCCAAACTTTTAGACAATTCAAAGACACTGTATCGTTTGGTCCAGACTGGTTGGACAATCAATATCACGCTCGTCATAAAATCAACATGACCTGCAGTGTATCCATACGTAGAGCTGCTAAGCATTTGGACTATTTACTGTTCAATGTGAATCATTCAATAAACTAATTAATGTTGTAAAGTAGGTCTAGTTGTTTCCTTTGTATGTGTATATATTTCTCCTTTTTCTCTGTACCAAGATCTGATGACTCACAATTGTACAATGACGAATTGTGGCTAGTTCCATTTCACCGGCATCGCCTTAAATGTCTCGAAGAAATTAACACCATCAAACTTGATAAAGTTGACCTTTTTCATTGAGCCGGGGTCCACACAGCAGACATCTATTCCTATGTCAAACAGTAAATGAATCAAATTAATGAGGCCACCGTTGGACTTTTTTGGTTTTTGTTTTATTCATTTATGTGGGGGGGGGGGGTGTCAAACGAATACTATCGGGCTGAGACAATGTGAAATAAATAGTTTGTTGTAAGATGTGCTTAAAATAAATAACTTGTAAGGTATCCTTGAAATGAACAACTGAATCCAATGCCATTTGAAATGAAAAATTTACTTTATGTACGACCCGAGGCCTCCATTTGCTTCCAGACACACAAAACTCCAATTTCTGTTTGTGCCGATTCTGTTGCCTATATTTCTAGTGCCGACATTGGAATTTATGCAATTATTATGTGTTCTGGTATTATAGTATTATCCTTGCACATGCGTTATAATTGATATCACACTTTGCAATATTTACCTAGCTTGTTCGACCTGTTTGCCTCACCCAAATATATTTCTAGTGCCAGAAATGAGAGGCTGGCCATTTTAAAAAGCCCATTTCTTTTTGAGAGGAGAAAAGAGTAATCTGTCGTTGCCTACTTCCTTGCAATATTTGTAAAAGATTTCCTTGATGACTTTATTGAAACAGATTTTATTTCCTTAGGGGTAATGTGTGTTTGCTGAGGAAAATGACAAGTGACAAAACAAAAATAAGAACAAAAAATGTTGCCTCAAAATATGACTCCCCCCCCTTGCATAATTTAGGATGAGCTATTGTATTATAAAAACTGATTCGATTGCGTTTTTGAAAAAGGTTTAAGGAATCATTTACTCTGAAGGATTATGCACCAGCAGTTCAGTTACCGGCACAGGGAATAGTTATACAAAACCGTCTTTGATATCCATGGGAATTTCAGTGTTTCTGGACGCAAATCGTGAAGCAAATTAAAAACACATAAAACTCAAGGCGTGATTATTTGTCATGAAATCAAATTCTTTGATGCTGATAAATGATTAAATCTAATGTTAATTCGTGCTGTTGTAACAAGAATGCAAAAATTGTTTGTGAAGGGGCCTACCAGTGTACTTTATTAAGAACCAGTCTCATGGACATACAGGGAAAATATCGTGTTAATTTGAAATATACATTCCATAGGATTGATATAGTCAGTTGGTGCGAACGAAATACATTGCGAGGGAACGAAATGAATTTATTAATTTGATCGGCCACGTCTCTTCCGATACAAAAAAACCCCGAAGTTCATCAAGGGATTATGCAGAATTTCCTTACATAGAAAAATATATTGCCTGCGAACGATACGTTTTGCGTGTGAACGAAATAATATTGCCTGAGAACAAAATTTTAGCATGATTCCCTATACACCATACATTTGATTCCCATCCGATATATACATATTTCTCGTTTACACGCAGTGTACACGCGGTTCGTGTTAATCGCGCGAAGCAAATTTGAATATTTTGTTTTTGCTCCCCTGGGGCTTTTTGGTGCCATTTGTGTCATGTATATATTTAAATTTTGTGCACACGCAAATTGTTACTTGCGTGACCGTGCGTAGTATCAGAAAAAAGGAAAATTTAAAATCTGTGCACAATATTACATTATGTCCCGTTTACATGCTAATTTTAATTTACCCTGCGATCCGCCATCCTCGCTAACATAATGACTACTTAAGCCAGACAGAATATTTCCCTGTATCATGTCTCAGTAAATCAGTCATTCTTTCGTACCGGTATTGAAACAAGCCGTAATTCAGGGGAAGATGAAACAATTGGCATGTTTTATTTACTGTAAATAACGTACTGTATTACACAGTTGTATTGCTATCTGGATTTTCATGATATCGGGGCTTTTGTTCTAAATGCAGCAAAATGTATGCGTACCAGTTCCCTCTGGCACAGACCGAGGCTGATAAAAACTCTGTACTCCACAAACCTTGCAAAACCAGTGTTTTGCAGTTCTTGTGTTGTATGTATACGTTGTAATATATTCATCACCCTGAAAGTGGAATAGGCAATTGAATAGTTTTCAGGATCTCATGTCAAGTTTTTGTTCGAAACATTTTACAAAAAGCTGATGTTTTATTAAACACATGAAATCGGTTGTTATGGTCGAGTTTAACTGGGAATATATAAAACGTTTGCCGCTAACTTTGCTCAAGGTCAAACGTAAACTATTAGGCGTACCACATTCAAATGTATGGTTATAGGGGGCATGCGGCGGGAAAACGTGGAAAGACTTCAGACTCACCTGCAGAAGGTTGAAGTTGGCATGAGGTACGACGAAAACCTTTATTTGTTTTTTGGTGCAAATAGTGCAGCTAGAAAGAATATATAAGCGATGCAAATGTGAGAACTAGTGCAAGGCGCACGGGCACAACATGGTCGATTTACAGCAGAAAGTTGTATGGTATATCTCAAAATCTGTATAAGACGAATGCATGTACTCGGCCATCTCATTCAGACAGAAAATACTCGTACGTTACGTATAATGTTGTCAGGGGGTAAATGGCCGTCAGGTCTCATTTCATTTTATTCTTAGTTCTGCGAACGTTTATATTTTGCTAACCTTGACCAAAATGTAGTTTTCGTCCGTTTCATTCTGATAGACCTTGGTGATCAAATACACAGTGAAATTATTGCCCTCATATAACTGATACAGAGTGCAACTCAAATCATAAGGTAATGGAGTTTGCTTCTGGTGTTGCACATAGTGCCGATCCACACATAAAAGCATTGCAATTGTTTCTTCTGATCTTTTAGATTGTATGCAAGTGTACACTGTCTGCAAAATATTTGAACATGTTCGCACTTTACATATTGAAGAACAAGTAAAACAATTCAATCAGTTTGTTTTATTGCACCATAATTTTGCATTTCGTGTTGCAACTTATTAGCCCGGTTATAAGAGAAACACAATTTTTACTATGTGATAGGTATACACTACATTGAGGCGTGCTGGCAGGACAAAATGACTATTTAATTGCTTACTCGCAGTCATATATCGATACCTCTGGTGGTGCCCAGACTTCAAAACGTACAGCTCCACAATGACAACCGCCGGTATGTCTTATTAAGCCATCAGCCATGGCAAATGTTTGCCTGAAACAAGCAATTTACAATTTCTGTTGCAATATAATGCAGCCTGTCACCTGTAGGAGGCAGCACAGGTAATTTCGCCCCGGTTTCCCCTGTTGCAGGTGGGGACACCTGGGGATAAACAAAACCCGCTTTCTTTCATAGGTCGACAATGTTTTGGGAGCAAGGAAGCAGCTGCTGCCACCAAGCGGAATAATGTATATCTAGCTGCCATGCTCTACTGAATCCATCTGGTCTGCCTTTGTACAGTCCAGACAAATATCGCATTACTGTGACTTTTTACGTGTTCACAACAAAACTTTTATGTCGTCAACTTATGCCGCCATTCACGTATAGCTAGTTAAGGATATAATAAACCTGTTGATTAAAAACGTAATGTAATACCAGTTTTGAAATTCAGTACCCCGACTGCGAGGCCTGTATGTTGGACATTGCAAAGCTTGTATGTTAGAATGTCTCTAAAAAGACCGATGAACCAAACGCCAGATTGCACTACACATGACCACACCAAACAACACTCCCTATTTCGAGAAGATAATGCCCAATGGGCAAGTAAACAAAGTTTATTCCGATATGTTTTTACATACTGTGCTCTAAACACTACTGTATTCTTTCAAAATATTTGTCAGCATTTTAAAATTCACTATAATATCGACCATATACTCAAATCAATTAGAATAAAATTAGCAGATTTTGTACCGCAAAAGCAATTGTCTCACCGTGGAACAGTTTTGTGTCTGAAGCAGACCGGGATAGGGGTGTCGCAGAGGGATATACTTGGGAAAAAGAAGTATATGCACAACTAAAAAAGATTTACTTCAAAGCAAATCTGTCTAGGTGCCTTCGTAAGTTGTAAATATGGCTTGATGAAAATTTGAGTCCAAATGACCTTGACAGACTTAGGTCACATATAAATTCATATAAATGTCCTGTGTTGCAATGCCTGCAATTTGAGCCCGACATGACTGAAATTGGATGAAAATGGACGGAGATATGGTTAGAAGAGATTTTCACAGGACAGAACTTAACCTTGACCTTTGACCTTTGACCTTTAGATGGTCACCTGTAAATTACAAAAAATTACAGTCCTACAATATATACAGTTTGTACCCACCATGATTAATTATAGGATAAAGATTTATCAAGTTATGGGTAGAAAAAATTCCCAATGGCAAAATGACCTTGACCTTTAAGATAGATAGATAGATAGATAGATAGATAGATAGATAGATAGATAGATAGATAGATAGATAGATAGATAGATAGATAGATAGATAGATAGATAGATTTTATTTTTCGTCGAACATTACAAACAAAGAACATTACTCCACTAGGGACTAGTATAGTCGACGTGGAATAAAAGGTAAAATATATGTATAAAAAGTAAAAATTGACACATAAGACTAAAATATACACAATATACTCAATACACACCAGTATAATTCCTTTGACCATGGCCAATGTCCCACTCATGGGGGATATTTGTAATGTGTAGGTCCTCACTCGGCGACACCCAGAGGCTTTACACCTATGAGTACCAAAACGTTAGATCAATTTCATGAATTTCTGAAGCGATTCAGCTGACCTCTGGGTGTTGTCGAGTGAGTTCCATGATTTTGCCCCTTTGTAAGTGAAGGAATTGAGGCCGTATTTAGTCGAATTAACTTTTGGTAGATTTAGCATGTGGGTTCCTCTTGAACTGTAGTTTGTTTCACGCGCTGTAAATAGATTATTGATATAACTGGGATTTGTGTGATTGACAGATTTATAAACTTCTTTCAATAAACAGGATTGATATCGGTCCCTCATAGATGGGACACCAGCCATGGTCAAAAGTTTGGCATATGCTGACTTGTCACCCTAAGTACAATACGCAAGGCCCGCTCTTGCAACTTTTCAATCTTGTCCATCTGAACCTTAGAGCTGTTCATCCAAACGAGTGGAGAGTAGTTCAGATGGGAAAGAATGAAGCATCGAAAAGCTGTGAGCCTAGCATTGTAATTCAAATAAAATGATAACCGTTTTAGGGCATTGATTTGCCGACCTGCTTTCTTGCATACTTCAGAAATTTGTTTGTTGAAGTTCAAACGACTGTCAATGTGAACACCTAATAATTTAATTGAGTCTTCGGCTTGTATTGAATTGGACTCGATGTCAATGGAATTAAAATTTACTGCAGCATCTGCCTTTTTGGCTGCTGACATAAAATGAAACTTGTCAGGGTTTGCTTTCATAAGATTGAAAGCAAACCAGTCGGTAGCTACAGAGCCTTCTCGTCCGAGTGTGTTTACAACTGTTTGTAGATTTTCACCTTGTACAATAAGGGTGTTATCATCTGCAAAATTTGCAATAATCGACTGCTCAAAGAAGTAAACAATATCATTGAGGAAGATATTGAAGAGCGCCGGCCCAAGGATAGAACCCTGTGGAACGCCCTTCAATACCTCCCTCCATGTACTTTTGGCATTGCCTATTTTGACTCTTTGGAACCTACCTCGTAGGTAACTGCAAAATAGAGTGACTGATTGTTCTGACATGCCATATGCTAAGAGTTTGGCCACAATGAGATCATGGGGTAGGCAGTCGAAAGCTTTAGACAGATCCATCGCTAAAGCTCCGACAGCCTTACCTTTGTCCAAAGCACTGCGCCAAAGCTCTGTAACCATCAAAAGAGTATGTTGACAGCTGTGACCCTTTCTATATGCAGTTAAGACAGATGATAAAATTTGGTTACTGAAATCTACCAGTTTGGTGTTGTAACACTTTTCTATAACTTTGGAGATGCATGTGAGAATGCTGACTGGTCTGTATTTGCTCTTGTCCAAAGAATTTTCATTTGACCTTAAGAAGTTACATGCAAATCACAGTAATAAGCAGTATTGCAATGCCTAAAATTTGAGTTCAACATAGTTAGAAATAGGATGAAAATTGACAGACTTATGGCTAGGTAAAAATTTCAAAGGTGCAAATGACTCTGACCTTTGACCTTTAGGTTACATGTAAATTACAAAAATATGCAGTGTTACAATAGTTACATTTTGAGTCCGACATGATCCAAAATATGATACAATTTTACCGACTTATGGCTAGAAGAAAAGTTCAAAGGTTTAAAAGACTCTAAGATTTGACCTTTGGTAGTCGCATGTAAATTACAAAAAAATGTAATGTTACAATATCTACAATTTGAGTCCCACCTGATTAAAATAGGGTGAAAATTGACCAAGGTATGGCTAGAAGAAATTTCAAAGGTCCACATGACCTAGACCTTTGGCCTTTTAGAGGTCACAGGTAAATTTTAAAAAATGTGCAGTGTTCAAATACGTACATTTTGAGTGAAACAGAATTAAAAATGGCTAAAAATGTACTAAGTGATGGCAAGGCGAAAATTTCCAAGTTCCAAATGACCTTGACCTTGACCCTTTGACCTTTAGAGGTTACATATATATTCCAACAATATGCAGTGGTGCAATGCCTACAATTTGTGTTCAATAAGGTTAAAATTGGATGAAAACTGACAGATTCATGGATAGGTGAAAATTTCAAAGGTCAAGACTCTGAAATTTGATCATTGGAGGTCACATGTAAATTCGTAAAATTTGCAATGTTACAATATCTACAATTTGAGTCCAACATGATCAAAATGGGATGAAAATTGACCGAGATGTGGCTAGAAGAAAATTTCAAATGCAAAATGCCCTTGAGCATTGACAGGTAGAGGTCACATGTAAATAATAAAAGTGTCCCCTTATACAAACCTCTGAATTGAAGTTTGATTGGTTACCTGTACCTATAATAGTTTTGGAGATATTCAAGATTTTAATTTTTCAAATGGCCCCAATTTTCACAATTTTAGAAACCGCTGCACCTCTTTACAAAAACTCAACACTTCATGTACGGATGTCAAGTGTGGAATTCTTCTTTTCTAGTTTTCTTGTTGATTTTGTGAACAACTATATTTTTTATATCAAATCTCTAATTATGCGATGGTATTATTGTTAAAGGGTTGATGTATTCGTATCTTACATTTTCAGAACCAGAATGTATCAACAACTTCAGCGGCTATGCGATTTATCTCATTCAATTAAAAACAAGTATCTATGTACGTTTAATGCTCATAGCACAATGCAAATAATATATATCTTTAATCTGAAGGTTACTGTATTCATAATTTGGTTCATCTTATATGTAAATAAGGATCACGATAATTCATCATGATTGGATCTTTGATTTTGTGTGGGTCCCTTTTTTCAATATCTCGATCTCATTCTTATACGTATCAGGTCTGCCAGGACAATGGTTCAAAGGCGACATGGTAATGCAGCCGCGCATGTAATAATCTTCCCACATGTGTCAGCTGTTAAAATTGACATGTCAATGTTAAATTTCAAGAGAAAGAGTCATAAACAATACTAGTAACATGTTGTTTTAACCCACGAAAAAATGACAGCGCATTTGGTCATAATAAGTATTTATTTTTTTATCAGTTCACGGTAAGTAGTTTTTTGTAGTTTAGAGTTTAATTTATTCCGCATGAAAGTTCACCGAGTTAAAGGATATGCAACAAATTTAGCCTTACTGTTCGAAGCTTTTGTCATTCGAGCACAGCTAAAACTTAAAATTGAAAAAAGGACGAAAATATTTTCTTAAGTCAATGGTTTACATAGAAGAGACACTCTTACAACAGATCGACAAACCACCCGTCTTCATAACATATATTTAGATGCATACTTGCTTTGCTACTCATGAAACAAATCCTGTTAAACCTGAAAGAACACAAATTTCGTAGTTTAGTCAGCTGATCTGTTTTAACCACATTTTTTTCGGCACGTATATTATGCCAAGCAAATGTCTATTCTGACCATTACATAATATTTGGGTGTCCAACGAACGAAAGTCATAAGCCATGGGCAAGTTCAACTGTTGTACTGGCCTCTTTGTATTATTTTGTCCAGACGTTTAATTGCTTTTTAAAATTCATCTTTCGCTGTTGTGGAAATCTTTATCAGAGTACAAAATTTATTTGGTCTTGGACCAGTTCAAAATGGAATCTTCCTTTGTTTTCTCTTTAGCCATTGAAGCTTCCCAATTCTGTCCATCAAATGTCTTCACAGTCAGCTTTGTTACGGTTCCCTCATCCAGACAATGCGGCATTACACCTAAAAAAATACACATTTGCATCAATATAATTCTCAGGGCTTATGACGTCAGGTGTTGTATCATGTGGTTTTGTTAACATCCAACAGCAAATGATTCGTTTAACATTTTTCCATATAATTTTGTCGAGAGTGGCTTGCAATTTGTTTTGGTATCTGATAGTTATCGCTGAATATTCCTGCAAAGATAGTTAGTGTTTTTTAAAACTTGAAATGTGCTCAAGACATCTGAAGAAATTTCAACCTATCAATATAGACATGGGATTTGAGTGCTTGTTGCTTAAGGCATAAGTTTTATATTTCTAAGTCTCTATGTTCTTTCTAACTACACTTGAGGCATGCACACCAGCTTTATATTTAAGTATATGTCTTGCATTTACAAGCAAATTTCTGTTGTGCACATCATTTTCACATTTCAATATTTTTTTATCTGTTACGTGGGAAATTGTTTTGGTTATATATTAAACTAAGAGAAGGATTCGCTATCAGAGATACATGTCCAGATATACGATTATCTGAACCGTCATTACAATCAGCTTCAGGGCCGATTATAGTCTGTTTTAAAAGATATTAACTTGTCAAGGTAAAAATAAAAGGTAAAATAGAATTCATCACACTTCTGTTCGTTTCGTAAGGAATGGACAGTGACAGAGGTAGAAAATGGTAGTATAGTACTTGACAGGGTTTCTGGTATTGATGATATAATCTGAATCAGCTTTAATTTGACCATACAAATATAGAGATAACACGCATAAATAAAAAATAGAAGGTCAAGAGGCTCATGGTATAGTGAACTGAACGATCCATTTGATGATGTGACACATAGGTAAAATTTTGAAATAACGTGGAAGTTCTGCAGGGTATTAGACGTTATATATATATATATATATATATATATATATATATATATATATATATATATATATACTTATGTGCACTATATATGCGGCAGTTCTACGGGTGAAGCCCAAACCCCTGCTATTTCAGTTACTTTGGGAGACTTGGGCTGGCTGCCATGTAACATGATTCTGAATAGACAGAGGGATGAGCTATTTCAGCCGTATAAAATACATATTACCTCAATCTCGGCTATGTAAAAGAATCTTTAATGACATGGAACTTAATCACATGAACAGAAGATCTAACACATGGTGCTATTTCAAGGAAATTAAAAATATTTTGACTGGGATTTGACGCACCGCACGTTCTATCCATTCTGCGGTGCCCCCGTTGTAAAAAGAGTAGTTTCATTATTATTATTATTATTATTATTATTATTATTATTATTATTATTATTATTATTATTATTATTATTATTATTATTATTATTATTATTATTATTATTATTATCATTATTATTATTAGTTTATGTCTAATGCTAACACTTGTACTTCAGCAACAGTGTTACCATTATACGTTGGTAGTGGTGATAATTAAGCGTGGTGCTATCTTTTCTCAGTCTATTACCATCCGCGTTAACCATCCAGTCGGGGGCATGATTCAACAAACCCTTGTCTGGTGTTTCGTGCCTTAAATGATCACAGTTATTGAAAAAGGTTGTCCTTTAATCTTTGCAAATTGGCTACAAAGAACACTTGATTGTCAAATCGAACAAAAAAGACGGCACTCTGTTTGAAAACGAATATGCGTGTGAAAAAGTGTGGAAGGCTTGGCGTATATTGACCTGTACATACCATATCCATCTGGATTTGAGCGAGGCTGGTAGAAACTTTGTACGCCGCATATCTTGCAGAACAAATGCTTGGCTTTTCCTGAGTTAAATGTGTAACTCGTCAGTGAATCTCCCCCCTATATAATATATATGCAAACAAGGCATGTACAGTCAACATGTGGACAAGCTGAGACTTTATTTTCATGAATGCAAGGTAGTGTATTAATATATCTCCCCGTGCCACGGGGGGGGGGGGAACATTGACCCCTCCTCCTCCTCCTCCTCCTCCTCCTCCTCCTCCTCCTCCTCCTCCTCCTCCTCCTTCTTCTTCTTCTTCTTTGTCTTCTTCTTCTTCTTCTTCTTCTTCTTCTTCTTCAACACATTGTTGTGTGCGTTTTAGACGCGACAACTCGAGAAAGATTTGACTTGGGAAGTTGAATTTTTTTGTGATGTTCCTATACAAAACCTTGCTTGGGATTGCAGATGCGTGACCTTGACCTTTTTTTAAGGTCACATGAGCATGTCATGTAAAATTGACCCGGACGCAATTACTTCGCGAGGATTTGACTTAAGAGGTTGAAATTTTGCATGATTATGTATGCCCTTGACCTATTTTTCAAGGTCGTGTGGGCATTTCGTCTAAAATCAACATGGACGTGATAACTCAAGGAAGATTTGACTTGGGAAGTTGAAATTTTTGGTGAATATGTTCCTATACTAAACCTTGCTTGGGATTGCAGATGAGTGACATTGACATATTTACGAGGTCAACATAGGCATGTCATGTAAAATTGACGCGGACGCAAAAACTCCACAAGGATTTGCCTTAAGAGGTTTAAATTTTGCATGACACTGTACCAAATTATGAACTAGGTTGGTATTGTAGATGGGTAAACTTGACCTATTTTCAAGGTCACATGGCCACTTTTAAAAATCATTGCAGATTCACTCGAGAAAGATTTGACTTAAAGAGGTTGATATTTTGTGTGATTGTTTCTATAAAAGATTTTTGTACGACTTTGCTTGCAACTGGAAATGTATGACCTTGACCTATTTTTCAAGGTCATGTGGGCATGTCATGTAAAAAATTGACCCGGACGCAATAACTCCGCAAGGATGTGACTTAAGAGGTTGATATTTTGCAATATTATGAACCAAATTATGAACTAGGTTGGGATTGTAGATGGGTGACCTTGACCGATTTTCAAGGTCACATGGCCACTTTTAAAAATCATTGCAGATTCACTCGAGAAAGATTTGACTTAAAGAGGTTGATATTTTGTGTGATTGTTTCTATAAAAGATTTTTGTACGACTTTGCTTGCAACTGGAAATGTATGACCTTGACCTATTTTTCAAGGTCATGTGGGCATGTCATGTAAAAAATTGACCCGGACGCAATAACTCCGCAAGGATGTGACTTAAGAGGTTGATATTTTGCAATATTATGAACCAAATTATGAACTAGGTTGGGATTGTAGATGGGTGACCTTGACCGATTTTCAAGGTCATGTGGCCACTTTTTAAAAATCATTGCAGATGCACTCGTGAAAGATTTGACTGAAAGAGGTTAACTTTTTGTGAAATTATGTTTCTTAGTAGACTTTTGTAAGACCTTGCTTGTAACTGCAGATGTATGACTTTGACCTATTTTTCAAGGTCACGTGGGCATTTCGTCTAAAATCAATGTCGACGTGATAACTCAAGGAAGATGTTCTATATATATTCTTCCTTTGAATTGCAGATGGGTGACCTTGACATATTTTTTAAGGTCACGTGGGCATGTCATCTAAAATTGACAAGCATGCAACAACTCTGCAAGGATTTGACGTAGAAGGTTGGAATTTTGCTTGTTTATTTTCCATAATACCAACTAAGTTGGGATTGTAGAAGCGTGACCTTGACGTATTTCCCAGGTCACAGGGCCAGTTTTTAAAAATTATTGCAGATGTACTCGAAATAGTTGTGTTTTAAAGAGGTTGATATTTTGTGTGATTATGTTTCTATGTAAGACTTTTATAAGACCTTGCTCGTAACTGCAAATGTATGACCTTGACTTATTTTCAAGGTCACGTTGGCACCACACTTCATCATATCTGTAAATCATTGGAATCTGTATGCCTATTTATAAAAATACGGGTGACAATAGTAAGGGCGCACGGGGAGACATTTGATTTTCTGTTGGAAAATCAGCCTGTTCTAGTTTTAAATTGAATTTACCAGGGGAGAAAGCTGTAAGCAACCAAAATTGGTGGACAAAATGCTTATCCTATTTTAAATAATTATCGGCAAAAGGTCGACACTGAATACGTCTTTGTGCAAATGCACGGTTGAAACATGCACAATGTTTGGCAGTAAAATTCGCTTTTCCACTTTGTCATCTTTGCATACTACAATTGTTTATCTTAGAGATAAACGGCCTTTCGGCAAGCATGTCCAGAAATTCATGTATACATCTATAGCCACTTTGTCATCTTTGCATACTACAATTGTTTATCTTAGAGATAAACGGCCTTTCGGCAAGCATGTCCAGAAATTCATGTATACATCTATAGAAAATAATGAAATAGAAAACGTATTCTTTACATCGAGGTTGAATCTCGGATCATCGTAATTGTTGAAACGGGTACAATGTCTGCTGTGAGTATCACAAAAAGAGTGGAAACATCTGTGAACTTTCTTCTGTGTAAGATATTATACACTAACATTGATAAGGCATGTAACAATTTTGGGATCATCTGCAAAAAATATCTGGATGTCTTGAAAAATTAACCAGGTATAAACAATATTTCAGACATAAGAGTAAATGATGTATGTAAATTACACAAACAATCCATTGATAATTTGACAGATACACATAAAGATGAGATGAAAAGGAATTTTTAGATCAAAATTTTTGAAGAGAACTCCTCTATTCCACTTTTGTTCTGGATACCCAAATTACATGGAAAACTTTTAAATCAAGATTCATAGCTGGTGAACACAAGAAAACAACTGTCAAAGGGGCAACACTGTGTTTCACTGCAATTAGGAATCATTTCCGTAAATACTGCAATGCAATTTTTAGAAACTGTGAATTAAATTAATTTGGTGTATTAGCAATTCTTCCAACTTCGTATCTAAAATCAAAGATTAAAAAGCAATAAATAATAATTAAAAAAAAACAAACGTTTTGATTTTTTTTTGCAATGTACACACATCTACCCATATATAAAGTCAAAATTTCTCTTTAAGAATTAATCAGCAAAAATGTTTAAACATGATGGTAAACCATAAAAACAAATGTCACGAATTTTGAGATATTGTCGTATTTGTTCTAAATTTCAGGACCTTGCATCTAAAACCAAATTTGTTCACAATAAAATTTGAGTCACGAGTATTTAAGGATGTGCTTTTTATCAAATATTTCTGCAAATTTGCTGTAAATATTAAGAAGTTGTTAGAAAGTTTGGCTTCAATAATTTGAGAGATTTTAAACTTGCCTGTTTTGATACTATATTTTTCTGTTGGCATCATTCTGCTTTAGCATTCATCTTTCAGACATCTTAGGCTAGTATGTTTTCTGTCAGGTTAAACCCCAAGGGGCTTTCGGTAGCAAGCAGCGGCCTTCGACACTTACAAGTTTGCCTGACTGTACTTAGAATCTGGTTACGAAAATTTATATTTTGATAATATGTTCTTGACTAAAATACCGATGACTTTCATTCTTTTCTCACATTCCTCAGTACACATTTACTTAATGTCAAAAATTGCTCAAATTTGACAGTATTTACTAAAATTTTACAAACCTGACCCATCATGTTGAAACATTAGCTCGGGTTTCGCAGCGAAACAGAGCTTTATTGATTGGAGACTTTCAAAGTGAAAAGTAGTTGTCATTTGTGTTACATTTTTGGTGCAGGATATCCATTGTCGCAGTACTTGTTAGGATTTTCCTCGGTTTGTACAGGCGGTCTATCTGCAACTGTTTATTTTATAATCAATGGCACAGAATATAGTGCGCCAGTTTGTTTCTAATTCAGTTATACACTGGCAGGTGGTTTAACTAAGGTAAGCTACCAAGCTAGAAAGGAAACATACTGGTTCAGGGGTAAGTCAAGTTATTCTAATCTGACTTTTTGAAAAATTGAAATTGAATAACACTGTTTAAGTTCGGTATTTGCTCTGTCGGGTGCAAGCATAATTGATCGGTGATGTCTAATCTCACGTACATGATTACTTAATGTTGGGAAAACCAACGGAATGCAAAGTTGCCAACGTCAATGCAGCCATTATAACTGTGGCCCACTGCACCATCCTAGTTGATTGCGGATTATAAATTTCGCTGATTTTGCATGATTCATCATCATCATCATCATCATCATGATGATGATGATGATGATGATGATGATGATGATGATGATGATGATGATGATGATGATGATGATGATGATGATGATGATGATGATGATGATGATGTGCAGGGAACTAGTTCTATATGTAGATGCCGAATATTTACATTATTTTACAATCACTAAGACTGAATATAAGGCCCCAGTTTGTTTCTACTTCACTTATACACTGGCAGATGATGAAACTTCGGTAAGCTTTTCCATACAGAAAGGGTACATACTGGATCAGGCGTAAGTCAAACTGTTCGTATCTGAACTTGTACTATACAAATTTAGTAATTTTGTGTGGTGTGACAGGTATTCTTTATTCATTATTGAAGCTCTGCATTTATAAGCAATGCATCGACACGTTCATATATATATTTATATATTTATTATACTTCACGTACACAATACAGGTACACCATTTTGTAAGAAAGTAAGAAGAAAAAAGAAACGAAGAACTCAACGATGATACATAGTACTTACAGATGGCATGTGAATATTAACAACTTATAAACGATATTATTCTACACATAAACTTGTAAGGATATCACCCATTTCCTCTCTTGCAAATCCAATTAAACTATTTTTGTCTTCAAGTATATCCAAAATCTCTATTACCATATGTATCTTTTCATCAAATTTTTTTATATTTTTCATTATTATACGGGTTGTCTTCGCTTTTATTTCACTTAAACAAACAGCCGTTACTCAGAGAAAACATGTACAAAAAAGAGATCGGAAACAGCTTTTTGAATGATTAACCGCTAAAGACACTTTAATTTATTTGGGGAGTACAACCTATGTCAAAATTCTACAGACGAACGCAATATGGACAATAGTACTTCTATATTTACATAGGTCTGACAGTGACAGGTTAGCTTATCGAGTGTAAAGAGGTCGGACTGCGGAATAGGGTAAATGACTACCAGGAAGTGGTTCTGAACCAAAAAAAAACAAAAAACAAAACAAAACACAAAAAAAAAAAAAACAAAGCAAAAAAAAAAAAACACAAAAACACAAAAAAAAACCAAAAAACAAAAATAAAAAAAAAACAAAAAACAAAAAAAAAAACAAAAAACCCCCACCAAAAATAAAAAAAGACAACCCAAATGCTATACTCTTACCTGTATCAGCTTAAATTTAGCATGGGGCACGATGAAATGGACGTTATGTTTCTTGGCACAGACTGTGCAACTACAATAAAATATGACAAAAGATTCAAAATCAGCCCCTTAATTGTTTCTGAAATGCATTGAATCTTACATATTTGAAGCCTTTTGGAGCCTTTGGGAAGACTATAAGTTTAATTGTGTTTAATCCTTTCAAGATTAGGTTGTAGTGCTAAGTACACTGCATGCCTAAAGCACCGTGAGGAAAACTGCTGACCTGAACCTACCACAGATCTTCTGATAAATGACAAGAAATGGTCGTCTTTACATGAAATATCATTTTGCCAAAAATTTGAATCTAGGATTATAATAATTCAGATGATCAGGCCCTGTGTCGTGATCAGGGGGAAAAAACCGCCAATATCCTGCCAGATTTATGCATCGGGTGTTCGCAGTGAATCATGGTGGTCCGGTGACTGAAAGTACACCCAGGACTCCTGGGATTTGCTGTACCAAACTACTACCAACTTTAACACTTCAAATTTAATACATAACACTGTATACCAGCATCGTCTCCTGAGAGACACTGCAAATAGTTCATTTGGCAGACTATGTAGTTTACCCTGGATTACACACTCCATTGCGTTATGGCGGGATTGTGGAAATACGTATTGCAGGAAAACGACAACGTTCACAACGTCCATACCAATGGCGATAAGGACAACAGCAATAAATATAAAGAAATTGTCCCGACAACAACCTATGTGGACAAAATATTGTCGTGTTATCACTGTAAGTCCATATATAGAGTACATAGCAATTTAGCTGGCCTCTCATTTATTTTCATAATATTCATTAGCTACTTTGTTTGATGACGAATTAACAAAGAAAGGGTCTTAAGAAAGACTAACAGGCCTTGAAAATAACTTATATTACAGGTATGTCTCATCATCATAGCAGTTTTCTTTTTCGAAATGGACGGAATGAATGACTTACTTGCAGTCGTACGCTGTTATGTCGGCGGGCGCCCACACCTCATAGCGTACTGCTCCGCAGTGACAACCACCCGTGTGCTTCACCTCACCCGCCATGATACACCCAGTCTGCCGGACCGTAAATTTTGGATTCCAGTAACGCAACACAGATTACATATTATATGGCCAATGTGAAAGGACTGAGAAGCAAAAGTTGGAAGAACCCTATACGAAAGTAAGAGCATATTACATACACTATCCTGCATGGCGGCAACACGGGATTCCTGGCATTTTCAACCAATACCTGAGGCAAGGGTGTTTATCCCTAGGGCCCGTATGCATAAAGGTGGTTTAGCTGTGGTTTAACTTATTCCAGGGAACAATCATGTGTAAAGTCTACTCCGTATGCAAAAAGGCGTTGCAAAGTTACCACTGGTGTAAAGTTACACCTGGTTTAAGAATCCGTATGCAAGAAGGAAGTGTAGATTAATCCATGGTGTAAATGGGTTTAAACTGCCCCATATTTCTAAACCTGCCAGGGGATACTTTAACGCAGGTGTAATTAAGTCCCAGTGGAAGTCAATTTCCTTGTATACGAGGGACCTGTTATGCTTTGTAAAGTAAATAATCATACCACTGTACATTTAGTGAAGGTTCAGATATTGTAAAATGCCAAATAGGGATACCACCAGCACGAAAGATCAGCTCCATTTCGCATACCGTCTGCTGTTATGTAACCATTAATGAACAAAATTGTACTGTGGGTACATTTTTCAAACATGCCAAATGGGCGCACTATTTGAATGTTAAATGTGTTTGCTCTATTGCAAATCTACGCACGAAAATGCTGCAATTACAGAAATCAACACTGCATCCATTACTAGTATGAAAAACAATGACCGTTTCCTTGAAAAAAAATATTTTATTGCGAAACTGTTCTTGCGCTCATCAAGGCATACACGAAGGCAATATTCATTTACTTTCATTGAAAAAAATGCTTCGAGTGGAAACAGAATCAAACTTAGATTTTAACTTAGCCTGGTTTAACAAATGAAAGCCACTATAAATATCATCTAACTGTTAAAATACCGGACCAGTCACATGTTTTACCCACAGTTCAATTCACTGCAAAGAACAAAAGTGATCTTTTCAACTTGTCAGCGCCATTTTTTGCTTAAAATAACAAATTCAACCAAAAGTATGAATGTTTACATAATATGCAATATTCTTTAAAACAATATCAGTAAACTAGGAAAGATGATTTGCTGCATAGCAAATCAGTGTGTGTGTCTTCAAAGCATATTGGTATGCCAATGTACAACTATTCCATAACACAGGAGTAGAAGTTGGAATGGCATCTCTATCTGTTACAGCTTTGAAGTTATTCAAGATTTAAAAATTTCTAATGGTTCTATTTAGCATAATTTAAACTGCTGCAACTTTTATTTTTAATTCATTAGGTGCGCAATGGTCGACAACCCCCTGGTAGAAGTTTGAATGACATCTCTATCTATTATGTTGTTGAACATCTTCAAGATTGAAAATTTTGAATACTGCTATTTAGCATAATTTTAATTGCTACAACTTTTGTTTTAGATTCATCACATGTGCAATGGTCAACAACCCCCTGGTAGAAGTTGAAATGACATCTCGATCTATAATAGTTTTGAAGATATTCAAGTTTTAAAAATTCAAATGCTGCCAATTAGCATCATTTCAATGGCTACAACTTTTGTTTTAAATTCATTAGATGCGCACTGGTCAATAACCCCCTAGTAGAAGTTGGAATGAAATCTCTATCTATTATACTTTTGAAGATATTCAAGATTTAAAATTTCAAATGTCTCTAATTTGCATAATTTTAAACATCTTCATTCTTCTGTATAAACGGTCAAACCCCTTGTATAGAGGTACGATCATGCCAAGTTTGGAGTTTCTATGTATAATAGTGTCCGAGAAAAATGTCGGACAAATTCGCTGGTAAGGAAGAAAGAAGAAAGATAGAAAGAATTGCAGGAAAAAACAGAAAAGTGTGTGTTGACACATACACTTTAATTAATGTCACAAGTGACTGAATAATGTCGCAGTAAAGGTCATTTTCAACAAGATCAAGTATTTCATAGCAAAACATAATCCCCCCCCCCCCCCCAGAATAGGTAATACAGTTGACCCAGTTTTGGTGAGCACCACACCCCTAACCTATAATGTGTCAACACACCATGGTAGCTGTACATGTAACCGTATATGAAGTTTGGCCTGAACAAACTAAAACAACATAAAAGGTCAAAGATCAAGGTCACTGTGACCCAATTCAGCGTATGACCCAACCCTATGCAATGAAGTGTCCAGCCACAAAATGTGGTAGAATCAATTCTTATGTAACAGAGAACATGGCTAGTATAGAACAAGGTGTAACGTTATGTTGGGTAAAGGCAAGAAATAAGTCACAGTGACCTAATTTTAGCGCATGACACAGCGATTCTATGAAATGTTTTCCAACAAAATTTGGTTGGTGTGGGCTAGCGTTTGGATATTAGGCCTGGTCAAGGTAAAATCATATGAAGGGTCAAAAGTGGGCCCCTACAGGTCATAGTGACCCAATTTTAGTGCATGACACACGCCTATCCCGTGAAATGTACAGCAGCGAAATGCCCTTGGATTAGGTCTAATGGAACACGATTGAAATATTCCCGCCTTTGGAAGTAAAGCGAGAATTATTTTCCGGTATGAGTTATGCAATAAAGTATCCTACGTGACGCAAAAGGGGTGAAGTAAGTACCGGGGATGCGAAGCATGGTCACGTGGTTTGGGTTTTTTGTACGGTTGCAATGCAGGTATTCAGTCACTCTAGGTCGGACTTTCAATATATACACTCAAAATTTATTATCGATTTCAATTTTAAAGGAGGTTTCTGTAACGAGTTTTGTTTATTTATCTATTTTTTTTAAATAAAAAAATTGAGGTGGAGTTCGGCATCTTACTCCTGAGGTTAATTTTCCATGCGCCGAACACAGGTTTCCAGAGTTTCAAAGTTCTAGGCCAAGTATTGTGATTCTAAAGGTTTTATCTCTGATTTTTTTTTTCTGGGCGGCTACATTGACCAATGAAGGGTAAGATTTATTGGCATTTGTTTTCCTATGCATTCGACTAAGACATGCGTGGTTTTCAACAAATATATATATATATATATATATATATATATATATATATATATATATATATATATATATATATACAAACATTAAAAGTTGTGCTCGAAAAAGGTGAGGTTTATCATTATTCAGATAAGTTAATTGCTTTTTGTATATTGCATGCGCAATAAAAAAAAATGGAAGTTACTTTTCACATGCAAGATGAAGGCTTTATGGCAAGATTTTGTTAACAAATACATTTACTCGAATATTCAATCATTTTTTTATTAAAATTTACCTGCTACTTAGTCACTCTGTCCGGCTAAATGCAATTTGGTTGTTAATTTGTGTGTTAGATGTCTTGCAAGTATAGTTAAGAAATAAGGCTTACACAAGCCGAAACTTCTTGTGGGGTTAAAGGTCGGGAAATAGGTCACAGTGACCCAATTTTGGCGCCTGACACTCCGCTATTCAAGGAAGCGTCTGCACGCAAAATTAGGTTAGCCTGGGTAAAAGGGTATAGAAAATATGGAACAGAATAGCCCCTGCGTAAGGACGGACTAATGAGCAGACAACTCGCAAACTTAAGAGCCCCCTTCCAGTTCCTGGTGGGGGACTACTTATCGCCTATCATAATATGACATGAGAGTTCAAGCAGAACACCATTAAATAATATTTACAAACCTTTAAATGCAAATTGAATTATCTTTCTAAACCCTTTGTATTGAAGGAGATATATGTCCACCGACCCTATATTCTGTGGTACAATACAAAATTAATAGTACCACTTGTGCCAATCATGTGTTTATCTGAGTTAAGCGTACAGCCCATGCGACATGTAAACACAGATTATGCTTTAACTTATATAAATGATGCGTAGCAAACTGTTTGGCAAAATGAATTTCAAAAAACGTGAACCATGAAATGACCTTGCTTGTGTCGACATATTTTAAGTGTTAAGGACACTTAAGACACCAAAAACCTTTGCATGGCCGATTTTGAAATTTTAACGGTTTTTACAAGATGAATGTCCTTTCTATTAGTTGTCAAAATTTCGAGCTTATAACTAAAGTAGAAATATGAGAAAAACGCCAAAAACCACACAGGCATGTGGATATCCGAACGTCCATGTGTCATTCTTTTGGTTTTCAGCCGCCAAACGGAACAATGCCACCCGTCAATCATACTTAACAGCCTGTCACGTGGCTGCAGGTAGCAACGGCCCATGGCAAAAAGAGAGTGGTATCAGAGCGGCAATGCGAATACCCTCCCCCCCCCCCCCCCCCCCCCAATAAGGCAGCATGCCGAAAGTATGTTTGTGGGCACGGAAAAGATGGAAACATGCTAACATATCATAGCCTTTGTGGTTTACTTTATAGTTATCTTGCTTGTTTTGCATTCTTATTAAGAAAGACTTTAAATGTTCAATAGGAGCGGGAATCGTCAGACGATAAACTTCAAAGGCCCTGCCGCGATGGATTACCCCAGTGGTCCTTCACACCAAAGACAGGCGGGGAAAAAACTGACACCCTAATCAACAATACCCATGTACATAATAATACTTTATCGGAACCCAGGGATGAGGAAATAAAAGTACAAATAAACACATCGAAATAAGCATAAAAGTGAACAGCAGAGAAAACACACCAAAAAGCGTTACAAAGCTCAGGCTGAAAAAAAAAAAGAAACTCATTGAGAAAACAACTACAAAATAATGACAAGCTGACTAAGTAAAGTGTAAAGAAAAGTCTAACAAGCTAACTACATAAAGTATACTGATAGGAGACGAGTAAAAACAATAAAATACTATCCCTATAAAAACGGAATGAAGAGGTAGGGGGCGGAAGACCAAACCCGCCATCCGTACACCGATCAAGAGCGGCCGCAGGCCGTCCCACCGAAGCAAGGCAACACAATTCTCGTTGCCAGGCTTGAGGTCACGGGGCCGGAAGGGCCGCCTCCATGACGTCACACTTTGAAACCAGCCTGTCGCTGTCGCCGTTTGACAGATCGCTGAATAATGTTTTCCGTACTTCAAAGGCTCTTTTATTCATGTGATTGGCCAAGAATTGATTGACAACCTCCCCAAATGTTCAGGGACGATGTTTACTACGTTTTGTACAAATATCAGCTCAACTTGAGCAAATGGTATTGTTTCAGAGGCAAATGATCAACATCAAAGGCCTTTGAAGCTTGTTTTCTCAGAAAGGATAATAGGACGAGAGCCCCACCTAAGAATGGTTATTCCAAGAAAACGGCTGGGCAAAATTTAATCCGGTTAACGGCTTTTGATTTTTTAATGTTTGAACTGCAAAAACGATTCAGCGATTTTCTAAATTTTGCTTCGTTCTTTTTCTACGAAATGAAGAAAATTAACATCCTGAAAATCAAAGGGAAAATTGAAACGTCAAACTTTGAGGATGGATAACAGAAAAACGAAACCAAACATAAAAAATCGCAGGATCGTTTTTGGTTGCCAATATGTCAGGATTAAGATCCAAGTGTGATTATGATTTTATCACAAATAATTAGTGACTTATATCGACATTTATGGGGTGGATGCTTTGCGGTCAACTTTCAATTGTTTATTCAACAATTAACATCACAGACACCAAAATACGGGACATATAAATTCTTTGGAGTATGACGAGTACACACATATATGATATGTTATCCTGGCGAAAGTACATTTTGAGCTAGGACTGACTAAAGTGGGATTTATTTTTGGTGTCTTACCTGTCCTTAACATACTTTTCTTTCTTAAGCAATGCTTCTGATATTGTTGCGAAATATGTGACATTTCCTCAGATATTTTGCAATAATATTAGAATCTTTGTTGTAGAATAAAAAACATTTTTAACACTAGAGTCTACAGTCTGCACGTTCAACAACCAAAAAGAAAAACTAGACATCTTCAATACGAAACATTGACTGAACGGTCCGCATTAATCAGGCTGCCATTTGCTTCATGTGGTCTAGTTATGCCACAGTATAATAAGTGCAATATCTCTTTTTCCGGCTCAATAAAGTAAAAAGTGCACATACAAACATATGCAAGGTATACAATGTCATTTACTGAAAGGTCATTCACAGAAGTGTATTTTCTGATCAAACAAACTGTTATAAATTTATGTGACAATTCCTGAAAGGATCAAAATTTTTGCCTTTTCCACAATCTACTGACCATCACTTGTTAAAAAATGTACACATGGCATGTGTCTATTTGAATACTTATTACAATAAGCAGCTAACAAAGGGATAGCGCCCTTATAACACTGGGGCATAGCTAAAGAACGTTAAAATAAGTGTTCTTTTTCCTCATGTTGCCAATTCCCCTCCTCCTTTTTTGCTTTGCTGTCCACGCCTTGTACAGCCATGGTTTTTGTGGTAGCTGGACTTGGGAAAAAAGATGGTTATATAGGGTAGATAGAAATTTCAATGTTCGATTGAAATTCCAAAGATCACTTACATCATCATGTTATCCATAAAACAGACACATTTTGAGGATTAAATGCACACATGTAAGTTTTTAGTTTATCAGGCACAGATATAGAATCAGTAATATTTCCATTACTGACCACTGTGCATACACTCATTTTCATTTTCACAAACATAAATCTGAAGCCCCTTGCCCCCCTCGTAACGTAATGCAATCTGTCAATTCAAGAGGACAGCAGTCACACGACTGTCCTCACTGTGCTTCCCTGGGGCAGGTCAGCTGGCCAGTGTCAGGAAAGGGGGTTAAAACTTGTACCAAGGTCTTCCGTTATACAGTGGTGTAACTGCCCCATGGATTAGTTGCCCCGGGTATAACCACACTAGCTTTTATGCATACCGGGTTTCTTACACCATGAAGTGAGGGGTAACTAAAACTGTTTTAAGTTATACCATGGGTCAGGTACACTTCCTTTATGAATACGGGCCCAGGTGTCTTCACCTCGTGGATGGGGGGGGGGGGGGGGGGGGCGTTATCTGCAGGGCCGCTTACAGGCGACGTGCTCTCCATTTCCTTTCGATTTCCCTATTTCGCCTCCAACTGAAGTTTATCATGGTAATATTACTTGCAATAGTTAGTCAAATGACAGGAAATGATACCAATGCAGAATACTATACTATACTCTGAGAGAGAGAGAGAGAGAGAGAGAGAGAGAGAGAGAGAGAGAGAGAGAGAGAGAGAGAGGGGGGTGCCTACATGTAACAGGTATTTAAGATGCAGGTTTGCATGAGCATACAGGCAAAGTTTTACTGCCGCTACTACTACTCCCACATACCACTCCCAGGGGGTTAGGGGGGGGGTACTCTATTTTCGTTGGTAGTCAGCCTAAAGAGGCGCCGCGGGAATGACCCCCTTTTTTCCACCCACTGCAGAGTTTCGACCCTCCACTTCCCCATGCGCAGTCTGTATATTGACCCCCTTTTTCAAAAGGGAGACACATCACTGGCATTGATTGTACCTTGGTCTATTTCCTTATAGTTTGCATTTAAAAGAATGAAAATATAGAGTTTTGACTCCCCATTTTGGAAAAGATGTAGAAATTTGATCCCTTTTTGTAGAAAAATAGTAAGCAGAACATAGAGTTCGAGCCTGCCAAGGAGCCCTTTTCCCCATTTTGGGCCCAGTACCCTCCCCAGCCCACCACACCAGCCAGAACCACTTATTTTATTGACAATAGGGTCATTGACTCATCAGGCATACCTGTACGAGGCACACGTCATTGAGATGCGTGTCATAACAAACACGTGTCATGTCAACAACGCCTGACATGCCACATGGAAAACATGCCGCACAGAGGTAAACGATAAAGCTGTTACCATACTGATGGTGCACATTTTCTTTTGCAGCTCTCAAAACGCCACTGTAGTGTGCGTCACTGTCACATCAAGGGAATCGAATGGAGAGGTGAACAAAGCACTCACCTACCAAACTGGATAAAGCTTATCAAATTGTGCTGCTGCAAAGTGACTGCACCACAGTTGAAACGGGGATTTTCCTGGGCCTCCGAGTGTCAAGTCCTGTACTTTTCTTTCGTGTTTTCGTGTCGAGCCTCGAGGTTCCACGAAGCAGTGATAAATCACAAAGCCTCGCTTTAAAATATCGGTTTATTAAGATAGCGTTATCTGCGGACCACCAATTCATAAGTAATCGTAAGGTTAATTAAAGTACATAATCGATTTTTCCGTTGTTACATTTTGATAATGTCATATTAGCCATATACGTCATTATACGTGGCGGTCTCGAATGCACTAGCTAATGCGTGTATGTAGGTCACGCAAACAGTATACCATCGGTGTTTCTTACTTGCAAGAGGCCAGGCCAGGGATCCTTCATTTTCGCGGACACCAGGCCTGTTGTAGGCCCACTTGAGGGCGTACATGAACTGTTTAACTATGCCTGCATAGAAAGTTTATATATATATATATATATATATATATATATATATATATATATATATATATATATATATATATATATATATATATATATATATATATATGTATATATATACTTATCTAAGAACTTAATTGGCATAAACCTAATACAGACTTTATCCTAAGCCTAATCTTTATTGCATACACTAACCCCACCTGTTGAGTATGGTAAGATGTTGATGGGTGATTCTACACAAAAGGGTACACTTTTTACTGTTGATACTTGGACAAAAACGAGTAACTCCAGAGGCTTTGGTTTTTGGTTTTTATGATCAAACACACTTTTCTCCAGATGGAACAAGGACGTGCAGAGCTAAATAGTAACTTTTTGTGTTGATTTGGTACTGTTGACAATTAGATAGTGAGTGCAGAATGTCTACTAAGTTACTAGATATATGGAATACAGCCTATCCCTAAGAAAATAAATGTCAAAGCTGATAACTAGCTTCAAAACATCAACAGGGTGTCCCTACCCATGCATAAATACCAAAAATCAGAATTACTCAACACCATTTCAGGTAATCTTTGATTTCCTGACAGTTATATTTAAAATGTATTCATGAGAGTTCTTTCAGAATATAAAAACTTGATTAAATATCTAGTGTAGTGATTTTCCTCATTGTTACACAACAATAATTCTTTGTCCCATTGTTAAATCACTTGAAAGTGTTAATAGCGGCAATATTATTGTCTAAATTGTGGTTTGATACAGAGGTAACTTAGTAGACAATGGGTAACATAGCAGAGAAGCTCCCATGGTCCACTGCGTTACATCTAAGAACTATTCTGATTTTGGATCATATTATCAGATTTATGTCAAAGTGGCAAAAATAAATGTGTTGCATCAAACAGATCATAGCACAACGATTGGTACATGAAAAACTACTAAGTTAAACTGAATGCGCAAATTCACACGTGGGCTCAAACATATTCAGATTAAATATAACATAGCACATTTGGCCGTCTTCTTTATAGTTCCAATATGATCTTTCTGATAATATATATGAAGGCACACACAAGATGTGTTACGTTAATTAGCTTACTCTGAAAACATATGTATAGTATATGACTACTTGGCAATAGGAACTGTCACCTACATAATGGCTAATATAACATGATAACAAAAATGCTAAGTTATTATCAGTTACAAAGACATCTGAAAACGGAAATAATTGAGTGTGGGTTCCACATAGTCACTTTGTTGACATCTTACCATAGAATACACATAAACATAAATTCAACCCAATACGAAGAGCTATTAAGTATGAAACATTATCAACAATTTACCCATCTGTATAGCATATTCTCAACTTTTTCCCACAACAGTGGATCAACTTGTTTATGTCTCCTACCAAATGCAGTTGGTTCAGGTATAAGGCCAAGAATGTCGGTGTAAGTGTACCAACAAATGTCATTTGCCTTTTGTTTAAAGAACCACCTATTATGCCCTGCCTGGTTCATACACTCAACCTCGGCGGAATCATCAGCTAAGTCTCTTATGATGCCAGGATATGCCTTTCCATCATACCTCACCACACAGCATTGTCCAATAAGGCTGTGTGATGGAATGACGGGACAAAGCCATGCTGAGTTAGGGACAGCCATTGCTGTTGTAACAGGCGACAAAGCTTGCTCTGTCTCCTTATGTGTCACAGATAACCCTGGTTCAGTCCGCTCAGGTATTGTAGGCAATGATGAAGTTTCCATCTGCTCAGTAATCGTAGGCAATGGCGTTGGATACATCTGCCCATCTGTCAAAGATGGTGAAGGCATTTCCCCATTCACAGGTGTCACAGATGGTGATATTTTCTCTATCTGTGGTACTGATGCTACATCTATATGTTCTGGCATTACTGAAGATAGCACCGCCTCCACCGGTTCAGGTATCCCAAACACTGAGCGTTGCCCTATCTGCTGTGGTGTCACAGTTGGTGGAGCTGGAGGTGAAGTAGATGGAAATGTGAATTCTGTCAGAGGGATGCAATCATATTTGTAATGGCCCTCTTTAGCACAGAAACAACTGACTTCTCTGGTGAAAATACAAGATTGATTGTCAGTGACAACTTGGTGAATCTTCATAGTGTTAGGGACTGCCTATCCAGGTCCAATGATTCTTCAACATAGAACAGCTTTATTGAAGACTTGTTCCTCAATTTCTGAAACATTGCTTTGGCACTTGGTATATCAGCTTCATTAGCAACTAACCTGTCAGCAGCTCGTTTTATTGCGCCTCCAATACCGTCTGGTGCCCCTTTGCCGTGTGAGGCCTCAAAAAAATTCCAGGTGCCATATGTGAATCCAGCTTGAAACAGATTCTGGCTGAAGAGGTAAAAATGTGCTTCTGTCTGTATTGTGTAACTGGACCATCGGAGAAAAAGTGGATCCCAGATACCTGGGGTACTCCTCCTTCAGGTACTTTAGTGCAGGGTCCAAGTAGGACCAGATCGCCTTTGGACCATGTTGTAAGTCAGGCGAAATAGTGCAGAAGGAAATGGGTGGTTTGTATGCAACATACATTACACCTGTGTGGAGGGTCACCTACTGGTGTCCGCCACCAAAATGCACAGCTTGAATCTCTTTATGATATTTGCAACAGTAATTTTCTGCGAAGTCTATATGTATAATGACTTCAGCTTCACCAAGCTTTTCCCTCAAATCTTTGCACATACTGTACTAATGCCGTATATTGTATACATGTCTCTTTAAGTTCCTCATATCAACCTGAAACTGCTGCACCAGCTCAGCAACTGTCCCCATCACTTTTTCTTTTACCACTCTGGAAAAACTGATCTCTTTTCCATTTTTTCCCTTTTTTTCTACTTTTGTCTCCCACTGCCACCACCAAATTTCTTCATCATCAGCATATTCTACCAATGGAACACTGGCACTGGAGCATTTGTTGCATCTCCCATACATGCAGGCTCTATCGTTAATGTCACAAGAAATTGTTTTCAAGAGTTCTTCTGGATTATCACTTTGCAATATGCCCATTTGTTTCAGCCATTGTGCTTCAAATTCCAAATTGTCGTGTGTTTTGCAGACGCATGTTTGGCGATCACTTACAGTGGGTATAATTACCCAGAATGGTCTCAGACGACAGAATAATGCATATGACACTTTGAGCGGGGATTTTGCAACATACTTCATGTGCATTTTCTTCATGGTATCTGCAAGATATCTTTTTTGTTGCTTTGAGCCATTGTGTGATTTAGTTTCCTTTTTACCAGTGGTCATACGACTTACATCATCACGGCAATCGAAAGCTTGTATCTCAGTCTTTAGTCTTTCTGCAGCCTGGCATGGATTCTTTGCTGTTTTTCCTTTGGGGTATTTGAACCACATTCTCCTCATGAAACCTAAAGATTCCCGTGCTGCCTTTACATATTTGCGTCTGGTATTGGTACATGCGTTGAAGATCAAACGTTTGGTCTTTTGGTTTGGTGTTTTTCTGTATGTCTTTCTAATATTTTCAACCAGGTTGTAATGATAATGCAATGTTTTTCGCACTCTGTTGTCCACATGAAAGTTTCTCAGTAGTCGCCTTGTTCTTGTGCGTGGTGTATTTTTGATTTCACTACTTTCAGCATTCCGTGTATTTGATGTATTTTTGTCATTGCTGCATTCTGTCTTTCCTTGGGTTGCTCATTGCCATCGTTTTTTGTATTTATCAGCACGTCTCTTTTCCTTGGATAGATCCTCTTGGAGTTTGTGCAGATCTCTATAGCACTTTGCTCTGTCCCTTCTCACTACCCCTCTGCCACGCTTTGCTTGTGAGCTGGTACCTGGCTCGGGGTTTGTTGGACTGGGCGGTGGGGTTACGTTTATTGTGTCTTTTGCTTTGGCTCTCAAAGTTTGCTTCAATATTCTCCATTTCGCTTGCATACTTTATTACACCTTCAGCTCTGTATTTCTTCCATCTTTCACGCCCTTTCCTCAAATAAGCCTCTCTATGCTCAGGGTCAGCATCTCTTATGGCTCTATACCGTCTCTGTTTCTCTGCTGCTGACAGCGGCATTTTTTTTTCCTATTAATTAAAAAAATGACAAAATCCGTAAGGTATTACGTATAATATGCAGAATATGAACATGCATCTGTCGCCTACCCCCCTCATAGTACACTTACCTGTGTGTGTTTGTGTGTGGCGCATGTGCGTGTTTTAAGTAACTGGCTTCCATAAATTAAATTATATGTATTTGTCAGAAAATATACCTTTATATTTAAAAATTCGTGGTATTTTTCATTTGAAAATCATCTCCCAAGTTACTGCATGGTCCGCTAAGTTACCTACACTTCATCACGCATCTTTTCATGGGATATTTATTCCAAATGTAATAAAATATAAATTGTTTCACATTTCTGGCCACAAATAAACTGAAATACATAAAAAGTTTGCATTTGCAGCGAAGTTTTGTTAGTTATGAACTATTTAAACAATTTTTGTCCCCTAGGTTACCAATCCAGTCTTCTAAGTTACCCCTTTGACAGTAACATTGTGGACAGTAACTTAGTAGAATTTTTTTAAAAACTTTCTCTGTCAGTGCAGTTTACAATACCATTATATCGCCCAATGTTTTGCTGAAGCATCTTGGCGTGTTCATACATTAATTCTATCTTATTTGCAAATGTTTATGACACCATAATGCTTGATTATTTGGGACACTTAGTAGACAGACAATTAACCTATTTTTGACTTACCTTATGGAAAAAAATGGAAGTTTAAAAGGAGAGCCGCAGATGAACAATCTCCCGCCTTTGATTGACGGAAGGCCCTCTGGGGAGTAAATCAGAGATGACAGCAGCCTCAGGGAGGATTCGTTGTACTCAAGGATGGGGGAGAATACTTTGGTAACTTAGTGGACACAACATTAGGGACACAAGAATAAAAAAGATAGAAAAAAATCTGTTCTTTTTCTAATAGAGTAAAACGTTGTATAAAAAACTAAGTTCATATGGCATCAGATCACTGCCATTAAAAATGTAATGGGCATTGCATTTACCTAAATTATTAGTCAAACTTCCAAATACCATGAGCTGGGACGGTAACTTAGCAGACAAAGTGGGAAAATAATCTTCTGCTTAGCCTTGTTAAGTTACATTTACGGCTTTAATATCGTATGTTAAGGTTGCAAATGGTTCAGTACAATCTCTTTTGACACAAAATAAAAACACATTTTCTTTATTTTTGATTTTAAATAAAATACTTTATTTGGGACCAAAAGCACACAAAAAGTGTACCCTTTTGTGTAGTATCACCCTGATACAGACTTGGCACAGCTAGGGCTACATCAAGTTCCGCCATAAGCCTGCCGAGATCAGTATCACATGACATATCTGCCACTACGGGGGGGGGGGGGGGGGGGGAAAGAAAGAAAAGACCACCAAACCGAGTCTTGGAGGTAGTCAGAGATATATAATTAATGGTCTGAATGCAATTGCTCATTACACTGTTTGACCTTATTTCCATGGCAGAGTTAACGTATTTCAGTACTTGTTTTATCACATAGTTGACCCCATCATTGCAAGTCATGAAAGAATGAAATTCAATAGGGTCTGGTATTGATTCAAATGAATGGTCGTTCAGTGCATTGAAAAGAACAGATCGAAGTGGGTTGTATTTTGTGCATTTTAACATAAAGTGGGCTTCATCCACCACTTCACCACTTCGGCAATAGTAGCAGATTTTTTTTTTATCGGCAGGAATTTTGATGTATCGGCCAGATTCAATAAAATGTGTGCACTTGTCCTAAGTTTGGTGAAAAAGTTCATTTTTTGAATTGGGAGGTTAAAACCGAAGTATTTATCTGTATTAAAGTTTGCCCCTATAAATTTGTTATAGGTTCATATCTTGTTGGATTCCCTTCCTTTTCCATTGACATACGTAAACCAGTTGTCCACATAGTTCAGGCACATTTTGCTGTACAGCTAAGGAAACAACACAATGCAGAAACAATACAAACTAGAAAAATTTGATTTGTTTGTCACCAATGAAAATCAGTCTGTGTGCCTAGAAAATTTATACAGATTGCCTATTCAGTATTTATTTAACTCCTGCAACAATACTTTTTTTCAATGCGGATATGTCAAAAACCTATAAATTGAAGTTGGAAAGGCACCTCAATCTTAAATGGTTTCGAAGTTATTCAAGATTAAAATTTTGTGAATTCACCTAAGTTGCATAAACTAAAATGCTGCAACATTGGTTCATGTTTCATTGAATGTGGATATGTAACAAACCTGCAAAGTGAAGTTGAAATGACACCTTTATCTATAATAGTTTGAAAGTTGTTCAATAATTCAGTCTTGTGTATATAAGTAATGTGCATAAATCAAAATGCTACAACTTTGGTTCATGATTCATTGGATGTGGCTTTGTCACAAAATTATAAATTGAAATTGAAGTGCACCACATTTACAATAATTTTGGAGATATTCAACTTTTAAATGTTTCACGCCCTGCTAATTAGCATAATTTCAAGTATGTGTGCCTAGAAAGCTTGTAAAAATTGCTACACAGTATTTATTTAACTCCAGCAACAATAATTCTTTTCATGCATCTGAAGCTTAAATTTATAAACTGAAATTGGAAAGGCACATCAATCTATTATAGTTTCAAGCTATTCAATATTTAAATTTTGTCTTTGCCTAATTTGCATAACTGAAACTGCTACAACTTTGATTCGTTGTTCATTGGATGCAGCTATCCCACAGATCTTTCAATTGAAGTTTGAATGACGCCTCAGTCTATTACAGTTTTGAAGTTATTCAAGAATTTAATTTTGTGTAGTAATCTAATTTGCATGCATTAAAATGAACTTTGGTTCATGTTTTTGTTCATGGGGCTACGTCACAAACCTATCAATTAAAGTTGAAATATCAGTTATAGTTTTGAATTTATTCCAGATTCAGTTTGTGCTTATTTGCTTAATTTGCATTAATGAAAACTTTCGTTCATGTTTTATTGGATGCGGCTATGCCACAAACCAACCAATTGAAGTGGGAATGGCCCCTCCATCTATAATAATTTTCAAGGTGTCGCAGATTTAAATCTATGTCTGCACCTAATTTGCATTCATGAGAAAGCTACAACTCAAATTCATGTTTCATTGGATTCGGCTATGTCACAAATCTATAATTTGAAGTTGGAATGACGCCTCTCTCTATGACAGTTTGGAAATTATTCCAGCATTCAATTTTGTAGATTCACCCAATTAAAAAAAATCAAAATGCTAAAACTTTGGTCCATGGTTCTACTGGATGCGGTTATGTCACAAACCTAGTGATTGGAGTGAGAAGGGCACCTTTATCTGTAATAATTTGGAGATATTCAACTTTTAAATGTCTGAAGTGCACCTAAATGGCATAATTTAAAATGCTACAGTTTTTGTTCACTATCCATTAGATACCTTTATTAACCTCCCAAGGGCCCCATTATAGGATAAATATGGAAGACAGTAGGTGCATAATGTAAAGGCAGGGAGGGAATCTGCTTTGTGCAAGGTTTTTGCAATTAGTTACAGCTTCTCGGACCAAATGTCTATGTTTGATTTTATGCTTTGGAGTAAATATAGCTTCTTACCATCATTTTAATTATAATGGTAAAAATCACTTTCACGACAGCCAACTTTCTCTTTATATTTTTCTGTGTGATATACTTATTACAGACGATTCTCAGATGTATGTGTACGATTGATGGTGCATTTTTATTCAATTATTGTTGTATTTGGTGGATAACACATATTTTTACCACCAAAATCAAAACTGTAAAAACATAGCTAGGCATGATATGCAAAATTTGGATTGCATTACAATACGATATGTCCCAGGCTGGGACATTAAGGTAGACCTGTACCATCAAAAGGCGGGGCAGGCTGTGGACACTTTTATTGTTACTTGTTTCAAAACAATACGTCTCATTGACAGAAGGAAGACATTTTTTACCACTGGCCTTAAATAGATACGTTGGCCTAAGAAGTGTACAGTTGATTTGAAAATCTTAATTTGTGTTAATTGACGTTCAGTTGGATTATTGACCTCAACTCGACCCAGCAACAACATTGAGGCGACATCGACAGACAAAAGTATGTATTTGTTTAGTAGCGTGATTTCTGTTGATGTCTTGCCACATTTAATTAATATTACGTTAAAAAAATTAACATTTAGGACTTAAATTATATATTTTTGATATGAAACCAGGAATATGGTGCCTCACAAAATAGATATTTTATGAGAGTTTGACCAAGTACGTGATCCATTCCCCCTGACTTCGCTGGTGTGGATTTCTTGCAGGGTCTCTGAACCGAAAACATACTGATGTTTTGATTGATTTCGATACTGCTTTTTCACGCTTTAGAGATTCCCAAACTATGTTTTTTTCATTTTTATTCATTTATTTTTATTTATTTATTTTTTTTTACAGCAGGATTTGCATTCGTTTTCCCCTTAGCCTCCGTCCCCACCCCAGGTAAAACTTGAAGCAGTAGCCGAAAGGCATGCTGGATACCCCCCGCAACCTGTGAGTACATTGTGCTTCAATGTTTTTCATAACCTGTACAGAAAAAATCTGTTGGTTTTGAAAAGACATATCATTTGTATTTTACCTTCACAAAGGAAGGAAAATACATGTACCTTCATGTTCCCTGCAAATGTTTGAACAAAGTGGATATTAGTAAATGAGTGAAGTGCAACAAAGTATCTGTATTTATTAGCTTGTATAAAGAAGCCTGTGGTGACTTTGAGTTAGAGTCCGGACAAGATGATGTCTATCGGTGCCTGCTGTGACCCTGACCTACATAGCTCATGGTCACCGTTGCTCCATGACACACCCTTCAGTAAAAGAGAGTTACCATACATAGTTTGAAGAAGTTCCATGCATTAATAAAGGAGTTAGACTCTGGACAATATTATGTCTACAGATGTCTGCTGTGACTTTGACCTAAATAGCTCACGGTCACTCTTGCTCCATGACACACCCTTTAGTAAAAGAGTATTACCATACATAATTTGAAGGAGATCCATGCATTAATGAAAGAGTTGGAGTCCGGACAAGGTTACGTTCACAGGTGCCTGCTGTGCACTTGACCTATATGACTGAAGGTCATCGTTGTTTCATGACACACCCTTTAGTGACAGAAAATAACCATACAAAGTGTGAAGTAGATTGAAGCTCTATTAAAGAAGATAGAGTCCGGACAAGCTTACATCTACAGATAGATGGACGGACAGACCGGCATTCAGACAGACAGATAGACAGACAGACAGACAGACAGACTGACGGATATGGTGCAACCAATATACCTCCTTCCACTTAGTTACAGGAGGTATAATGAAGTCGATATGGCTGTCACTTATATACTACATGTTCAAAACGTCTAAGTGTCATCTGCGTGAAGAAAATAATATAATGGCGGATTTCCTGCACTTTGACAAAAGCTTGTCTAGTTATCCCCTTATGCATGTGTGTCAATGTTTAATTATATTCTTTTGTGGGAACCTTTTTTGTTAATCTGTTAACGCACTTAAACAAGCCCCTAGTTCACTCAAAAGGAAGACGTACGTGGTTGTATATATGTCTGATACACACGCACCAATCCACATAAGTTCTAACCATATATCTGCAATGTTTTCCATAAGAAATCACTGTATTGAATCAACATGATTTTGTTTTGTCGAAAATTGTTCAAGATGTGTATCAATGTATCTTTTGTGAGACATCTACGAACAAAACGCTACCACATATTCCTAGCATTAATTATAAATGAATGATACACATCAAACATTTTGGGATATTTTCAGTTCATGTTCAGCAATTTACCTCGTTGTTCTTTGTGCACTTATCATGCTGTTGACCATTCCATTTGGACACACACGCTGTAATCAGTTTGGAGACAGTTGACATCTTTTTTCAAAATTATATTTTCACTTGAAAAGCCAGTAATGTTGTTGTTTTGTGTCGTTATAATGATACACTGATATTTACATTAGAGCTTAATTATAGTTGCACAGTACTGTATCACAACAAACGAAATATCCGTAGCAAGTCACGTGAGCTTGCAGCCAGAACACTCGTCCACTTTGCTCCAAATAATGCCAAGCTTTTGGTGATAATCAGCCGAGATACTTTCCATAATGCTGGTCACAGGGTAGCCCTAAACCTTGGTGAACACTTTAGAATGCCATGTTTGGACACAACTCTACTTCCGCTTGGAAAGCTACTGATGGAAAGAATAATGTCGCAGTGATTATATGATTTAGTGTGAACGCAAAAGGTGGAGGTAGGTCACAAAGTACATATATCCCTTCATATGTATTTAAATACAAATCGCCTTCCCACATTGCTAGGGATCAGAACTGAGTGCAACGATAGGCTAATCTGAAGAATGATTCTAAGAAAGATAACATACTGACAGAAGTCATTGTACCTAAAAATGGCGAAGAACCTTGGGGAGGTGGGATTTTAGAGCACAGGTCAAGAAGCTGTCTTTCAGAAACAGTTGTGCAACCTGTGTGTATAGGAAGAGATTCTGAAAACAACTCCAATCAACCGGATTGTGAGTCTAATAACGCTGTGAAAGACACGGACGTGGGGCACAATGACTCCATACCCAGCACCACTGGTGCGTCTCCAGGGTTTGATCGCAGTTATGAAACTTTGTTTAATCACAGAGAGAGTTTTTTTCGCGCTCACGAAAACATTTGCAGGCCAGGAGTAATGCCAAAGGTGATGATTATATACCGGCTGGCCACCATAATTACAATACCAGGAGCAGGTCTGTATCAGAAAGAAAGACCCCCTCGTCGCCATGTGTCTATTGACAGTTATGGATTCGTCTCAAACTCGAAAAGTTGCCATTGCATGGCATGTTATTATAAAATATGGACAGGAGTAACATTTAATTTAGTCCTTGTCTTCATTAACTCTGATAAATTATTGTTATTACACAATAAGATCAAAGCACAAAGACACCAAAATGATTACTCCTGATGCAAGTGTAAACAGTGACTTTTGACACTGCTGGGCAAAAGGACAGTTATAGTTAGGATATTTTTCCATTCCATTTTTTTAATCAAGAGCGATGCAAATACCAGACGTTTACTATACGTTTCAGCCACATTAAAGATTGGTGTTATTTTCAAGATGAGTGATATTGCTATTTGCATGACAAAAAATAAAATGTGTCATCTTTCAGACTTCCAAAAGTAGATCCAGCTAGCTACATTATCTAACATAGCCTGGCCTTATGTTCTCCATTGCAGTAAAAACAATACAATACTTGCCGCTGCTTATTCAGTATCGAATAAAATTAAAAGACAATTGACATATATATGCAGAAAAAAATATATTCGTGAAAGGTCTTGTTATGTTTTCAGTCCATTTTCTTGGGACGCTTAAGCAGGTTTCAATGAAATAAATAATGCCCTGCAATTAAGTCACGTATTTCATTTTTTAAAATCAAATAGATCAAACTTCGTTGCAGTCTACAAACGTTATCTGTTGACTTAAATATTAAAAAGTCACCATAACACAAAAATACATTGGATTCATTTGTGGAATGTAAAATCAACATAAAGCACAAGGCCATTTCTTGTAAATATGTATTTTTATTTTATCAATTTTTTATACTATTTCCTTCCACATAGAATATATTTGTATCTCATATTTATCCAACACGCCTAGTTTCGATTTACTGCTTCAGTGCCAACTTTGGACTAAGTCAACAGCTTTTCTCGTCAGTGCGCACCAAGAAACGCTGCTGGCCTGGCATGTTCTCTCTGGAACTAGAGGCATGCTGGTACTCTGGGATCCTTTTTAATAATTCAGACTAGTTTGACTGAAATAGATCTGCTTCAGTTGTGCTTGGCACTGAAAGAGTTAATGAGTGAATCCTGCTGGTAAGTTATGCTTTGCAGGATGGTTCCTCGTTAAATTGCAACAGTAAGAGCTGGTCGCGAGGGTCTGAAAAGCAACGTCTAAAAGCTTTCACATCATGCAATCATTTCAACGGCAACCCGGATAATATATCATGTGCAAAAGTCTTATCATACAAGGCTTATACTAGGGCTCTGTTGGGTAGTGTTTTTAATACCCGGCTACCCGCCAGACGGGTATTTAAATACCCGGGTACCCAAAGGTATTACCCGGCACATTGAATTGCATAATCTACTAGCGTCCCACACTATATATAGTACATTCACCAGCATACCAAATCCACGCATACACCTCTCAAAAACAGCCAAATCAAAACACATTCAAAAGAATGAGACCACAGTGGGCACTTGAATAAAACAAAAAATAAAACAAAACATATTTTATTAAATGTACCAGGGAGGTGTATAAAAACACGTGTACGTCCCTGAATGAATCGACCTTGAGAACACTAATATCAATATATAGAACAGTTTACTTTTCATTTGGGTTTCTCCCAAACCTGGGACTGGGAGCCCTGGCCCTGTGGGCCTCCATCAGCCATGATGTCAGATCAATAATACTCTTAAGACGAAATCGGAGAGAAAAATTCCCATCTGTCGTGACGCATTACACATCAAGGGCTATTATTTATCTATTAGACATTTAAACATGTATTTATTCTCTCTCTCTCTCTTTATATATATATATATATATATATATATATATATATATATATATATATATATATATATACATATATATGTATCATATATATATATATATATATGTATCATATATATATATATAATATAATATAATATAATATAATATAATATAATATAATATAATATAATTTAATATAATACCTGTCGAATCTGTGGGTACCCGACAGAGCCCTTGCTTACACATGTAAAAGTGTCGCACAACCCATTTCAATAGGCAGTGACGGACATGCTACACGTCTCAAAAAGTCATGTGCCGGAATAGTTCCACATTATCAGCACCATAAATGCGTCAACCAGGTTCCACACTCTTCATGTCTAAATCAATGCCAACATCTGAGTATTTAGCTACATTATATTCATTAAAATCATAATTTGTATCTTCAAAATAATGCCGAAGTATATTTTACCTCCTGGACGATTTTTTAATCCCTTGCCCTTTCTGCGAGATTCAGCTTTACTTTATGAGTCAAGAAACATGTAACAGACATATGTCAAGCTGAAACCTTTCTTTGCGACTGAACAAATGTACCATGAAATCTTGTCATAATTGCAGCCATTGCAGACAATTATATTTGCGTAGACAACATCTGCGTCTGAAGGACCGGTTTTCAATAAGCTTTTTTTATACAATAATTTTTATCTCTCTGAAATAAATGCAAGACGAATCTTCAGTTCGATATCTACAAGCGAATCATCCAACTCACGATGTTCTTTTTCATGTATCTCACAAACGGTTGACTGCTCATTAAACGTAACTTTGGCGATTTGAAATGGACCAGTTTTCAAAGGTTAAAGCAATTAAAACAAGTCAGATAGAATTTATTTGATAATGAGTTGATAATTTGGTGTATGGCGAAATCTGTCTGCCTGATAACAGAACGGATGCTTTCTTCACTCTACCAGGCTTCAAACTCCTCTTAGCTTGCCTATGCTTAACCCATTCCTGGTCAGAGTACGACTGAGTCAATAGTTTTCCTTGGGGCAGATTGGTAGCAATTCAACCAACCTACGGTAATGGGCGTGCCATTATGAACGGTCTTACATACAAATCTCGGCACAAGTGTTTCCTATGAACGAGAAATTTAAGCAAAAAAGTTAAGGCAGACGACAAGTTATATCCAGGCACTTTGCGGTCATTTGACAGGGGCAGGATTAAGAAGGTATCTGGAACAATACTTTCAAACTGCAAACGCTCAGTCAGTGTCCAAATATGAGGTGTCACAAGAGCTACTATGAAATCTTTCACAACTCTGTATAATAGTCCTGCCAATGGTATAATTGATCTTGTATCATGGTATCTCATGGGCGCCGCAATTGTTACGAGTTATACAACCGGAAAACGCATTGAATCTTGCTTCAATCCTAGCAAATAGATTAACTGTTAAACAGTCCACCATTTTACAAAGGCCCCTGTTTTTCTGAGTATCTCCAAAATAAATTCCCATAAGGTGTTTTCTAAAATGTCATTGACCTGAATTTGAAGTTGATATGAATAGTTAACATTCAGCACATATTTCACCCGACAAATTTGGATTGACTTATTCCAGAATTTTCTAACTTTTGTCATGGCTGTTGGCTGAAATATATACTTGGTGAATTATCATGATGATAAGGAAGCAAAGTTTCTCTAAAGCCCCCCCCCCAATTCTGTCCTTCACCCTTTCCCCCTTGAATTAAGACTAAGTCAACAGCTTTCCTTGGCGTGGGTTGGGCACTAAGTGCCCAACCCACGCCAAGAAAAGCTGTTGACCTGGGGCATGTAATCTTGATAAGTCTCATGTACATTTCTCAGTCAAACTGTTTTTCAGAACTGTTGAAATTAGCTGAAAACACTCAAGCAGACGACATTTGATCGCCAGCCGGTTTTGGCCAGTTTGAGGGGGAAAGGGTTAATGTAAAGTTCCTTCTTCTGTTCCGTAAGACCTTGTTTTTATCGTCGATTTAATCTGAATTTATAAGAATAAGAGGATTTTCATATCTTTTATGTGTAGTTAGATGTTAAAAATATTACCTTTTCCAAACATTACAAATTAAAAATAGTATATATTGAAAATGATAGTGATTCTTCTAGCATCCGAGCAAGCAATGGAACTAATCCAATAGACTGAGGTGTATTGTGCTATATGAATATGATATTGGCCTTACAAAACCCACAAAAGTGTATTGCCTTCAATAGATGAACCATATTTTGCTATATTAGATCGCCCGTGTGTATTCTTAAGTAATATTATTTATATTACGTTGGCCTTGAATGGGTAAAAGAAATTGAAAATAGAGGATGTATGTCCTTTGCCAAAATATGTTCTTTAAATAATTTTTGTAATCTCTGAATGCATGTTTAAAATGACATTGGAATAGAAATTAATTTGACAGGGTGTATGTCCTTTGCAAAAATACTTTCTTTTTAATAATTTTTTAAATCTCTGAATGCATGTGAAAAATAACATTGGAATAAAAATTTGAGGATTGGCAGCATTGACGCCCCCCCCCCCCCCCCGCTATGGTTTGCATGCCTCATTTGATTTCATACAAAGATTCGTTTGCAATTTTTTTAATATAAAAGCGTTGTAAAACCTTATTACAGTGCTTGGTTAGCAGAATGTGTCCTTTTATTTCATCTCACCAGCTTTCGGTACTGCAAACATGTTCCAATACGAAACGATTTGTGTCATGCTTCGACGTCAAAGCTCAGCACCATGATATTACCCATGAACACAGCCTCAATCTTCTCACAGTGTCGTGATAAATCCATCCAGATTGGCAGTCACTTAAATTCAATATCGCTTAACATAATGTGAATAGACCGACAACTCTTACACTGTTTTGGGGTCTGGACCATTCGCAGTTAGAGACACATTTCCAGTGGATATACTAGACATAGTTGTACTTGTAGAAATCTGAGATTGTCTCTGGCCAGCGTGGCCATGGAATTTCATGGTCTCGTCCTCTGCAAGAACAAAATAATCTATTAGATGTATTACATGCTGTCAGTTATTATGGAATGGACTGTTTGTATCAGTAGTACATCTGTCTAAACTAAACTACTTGACGTGTATCAGCAGTGCAGCCTCACCTTGAAATGGACTGTTTTTCTCCGCAATTCTGTGTGATAATAAAATGGACTGGTTACAGTTGTTGGGTGTGCCCATTTTAGGGGGAGGGGCAGTTTCTCATACGAGGGCTGGCTTAGAAGTTCTAACCCTAAAGGGGATATCTCAATGGGATTAAAACAAACTGTTGCCACCAGCAAGTACAATCATTTAATGAATCATAGACATTAGAACTGCAACTGTAGTGTGATTGGTGTCTTTGTGCCAGACAATCTTGTGAAGTTACCCATTGAAATCACCAGAAATGAAAAAAACTGGCTATAGGGAAGTCGCCAAGTACCTGCAACTGAAAGGGAAAACTCGAACACAGATTCATGCCGACATGGTCTCCACATTTGGGGATGATGCCCCTTCCTTTTCCAATGTTAAGAAGTGGGCTGCGGAATTAAAGCAAGGCAGCGAGAGCTTTAGCAATGATGCGTGCCCAGGAAGGCCCCCAACACCAACCATTCCTGAAAACATTATCCCCGTGCATGGCATGCTGATGGCTGAACGACAATTGACCACTAGACATACTACCAGTGTTGTGGGCATCATGTTTGAGAGAGTTGAGCATGTTATCACAACGGAGTTGGGAATGACAAAAGTTTCTGCAAGATGGGTGCCAAAGCTCTTGACAGCGGATCAGAAACGTGTCGGATTCCTGGCATCCTGTGACAATTAATGCCAGTTTGAAGTAGATCTCGATGATTTTTTGGCCCAATTTGTAACTATGGATGAGACCTGGATTTGTCACTTTGAACCAGAAACCAAAACTCGGTCAAAACAATGGAAGCATCTGGGATCACCATCCCCCCAAAAAGCCAAGTCGGTCCCTTTTGCTGGAAAGGTGAACACTTTATTTTTTTTTGGGGGGGGGGGGATTCCAAAGGTATTCTGCTGATTGACTATCTTGAAAAAGTCCAGATTACAATGGAAGTTATTAAGCTAACCTATTGAGACAGTTGCATGAAGCTATCAAAGCTGGGCAATGAAGAATGGTCACTAAAGGAGTCCTGTTCCACTAAGACAATGATCCTGTTCACAAATCAGGGCTTGCCATGTCAGTGATTCATGATTGTGGCTTTGAACCCATTGAACATTCCCCTAATTCACTCGATTTAGCCCCATTAGACTTCCTGCTGTTTCTTAAAATGAAAAACAAACTAGCCAGTTGCCATTTTCATAGTAATGATGACGTTATTTCCGCTGTGAATGACCTTTTTAGTGTGGCTGAAGAAAATTCTTCTGGATCACCATAAAAGCCTTGCAGCATTGCTGGCAAAAGTGTGTAAACCTGGAAGGAGACTATGAAGAGAAATACATGTAAACCATCGACATTGTACAGGTCTTTCATAGCTAAGTTTACAATGTTTCAGTCAGCCCTTGTAAGTGCAGTGTTCCCATAAAATGGACTATTTGTACCAGCAGAGCAGTCTCTCCATTAAATTGGGTGGATTAGGGCTTTGATATATACCAATGTAAATCTATTGATAACAATGTCATTTGATTCTTTCTCAAAACAAGGTCTTTTCAGTTCGCCAATCAGCATAATTCAGGATAACTGCTGCTTTAACAGAAGGAAACAACAGTGGCATTGTACTGTGCACTTAACCTTTTTACACACTATATTGGAAATGATCAGCTAGTTTTCACCACAATGTTAAAAAATAACAATGTTTGGAATCAGTGACCTCAATCCCTCTTTTGATTCTGGTATTTGCATCACACAGTGTTCATTAAATACTGCACATCGCAGTTAGTCTTTCATGAACATCCCTTGAATGTTCTTTCGATGGCATACCCAAAAGCATGACGGGAAACAGCAGAAATTTAATTATTCGAGACCGTAGAATCAATAGCAGACGCATTTTGGCTCTCATTATTTTGATAACGTATTCCTTCCCAGCACGTTATACCAAAAGTATTCAGTCTGTTAAGGGTTTCTCATGCTAGGACTTGTTGATTTCCAGTATATTCAGTTCAGTAATTTAGGGACCCCAAGGAGGCGACTCTACATGAAAAGTTGACTCCAAAGCAGACCGACGCGCCGTGTTATGTCCACTCCACAGGGGTCTGCCCCTGTCACTGCTTTAGCGTTAGAAAAGTGATTCAGTTTCTAATTGGCTAAATATTGTTTCAACGGTAGGAAGCACTAGCTGCAGTGCACTAGTGACCTGAGGCTGGTACCGGCGAAGGTGATTATGTCCAACTTTCTGATTGGTGTCTGGCTAGGGGGAAGGTCGCAGCATAGTTTAATTTCCATTTTTTTAAATAAAATCCTGTCAAAAAAAGCAGACCAAGTGTAGTAAGGATATTACGAAACTAAGTCTGATTTGCAAGAAAATAAAAGCTAGGATATTATAATTTATGAGAGCGTGGTACAGTAACAAGAATACAGTACACGACGTCGATGTCAGATTTCATAGCAAGTAGAGCCACAATAGTGCTGAACGTACTGTGCTTTTTTATTATTTAAACAAACCTACCCTCTTACCTGCTCTGTTGCTTGAAAAGAAATTTATTAATGTAAATTCCATTGACAGTTTTAATACTTTCAGACATGGGGTCTTGGAATGGCACAAGGGACGCCATTGGGTAGTGATCATGTTGGAGAGCTATACGTTTCGGCCAGACTATATATTGTACTATATTTTTACCGTATGTTTAGGTTCAAGACTTGGAGTGTTGTTTTGTAAGACGCATAGGCTATATTTTTAATGTACAGTTTGAAAAAATGAAGATAAAAAAAAACAATATTTGCCATGCATATATGTACATGCCTAAGTATGCTAAGAAGTAATAATAACCGTGTGATATCTACACTGATCGCCTTAAACGTTTCTGATCTTTTTTTATTTCACGTCGTCTACAGGTAATTTGCAGCAATATATGTAGGCCTAATACCAAGGAAAAACAATGTAAAGCTCTCCCCAGAAAGGGAGCTACTCATTTTATATTTAGGACAATTTAGAATGGAAGCCATACCCGTCAGGTATACAAGTGCTCATATTTATTTTCTATCGTATTATTTATTACGGGTGACGTGGAATTTTGGTCAAAAACATTGTTTTTCTTTAAGTTTTCTTCCCAATAAAACTGTACTAATTGTGGAGCGGATAACATGGACCTTTATGAAATGTTTTGTATCAGGAGAAGTTGTTTACTTTTTTACTTTCAGAATTGTTCATAGCTTACTTGTGTCATTGCGTGTCTCTTTAGTTTGACGCTTTTATGTTTCATGGCTACGGGAAACTCCGACGAAAAGTAAGTTTTCAGTTGAAACACAAACTGTTTTCGCACATCTTCATAGTAACGTACAATTGGACTTTGATTCAACGTTAACATTTTCATTTGCTATCTAATATGTTAACTGATTTAAAAAAAACAATTCTCTTTACACATATCTTTAAACAACAGAATTGAGACTTGTTTATTGCGTATGGCAACCTTGAACTGCCTGTGTCATAAGGACACAAGGTGTAGGGGAAATAATGCATAATGCTAGGGATGAGGTCAAAGATCGCCTTTGACTATACGAAAGGAAAATGCAATAAGCTCGCACATATTTCCCTAAATATCAGACATTCTGCATAACAAAATACTTATTTTACCTTGCCCGATATTCATTCCATTAGCTGCTCTATATTTTTGTATAGAACAAAAAATATTTTGGTACAGATATTCTGTGAGAAAAGTGCGTCACGGGAGGCGCACTTTGCTCACCCATACTTTGAGATTTTGATGATTCATACCCAATGCAGATCATGTATCCCTTGTTTTAACACACTTTCGTGGTTTTTTATGTGACCTAGAGGTACTTTGTTTAGTTATACATATATATAATCAACTTCCACTTCTATTATATAATCTTGCCCTATCATACATACATATATATATATATATATATATATATATATATATAAATATATATATATATATATATATATATATATATATATATATATATATATATATATGTGTGTGTGTGTGTGTGTGTGTGTATGTATATGCGTATATACATGTATGTACAATTGGCATTTATTGGGGCATATTACATATGCTATGAGCCACAAAAGGTAAAAGAAACATGATATTGTGAAGTTTTAATAGATTTTCACAGATATCAAACTGGTCATTTAGGCATACATTCCCAAGTGGTTTAAGTATTCAGTTAGCGTTCTGCTCGCGGGATTTAGCCTTAACGCGACATAGAGATACGTACGACATGCATATACGTACAGACATATTGATCCAAAACTTTTACTAAATAGATTTGATCAAGTTGAAATGTTATAAACCAGCGCTGTTCAACTTTAAACTTACCCCTCAGACATGACTCAGTGTGACTGAGCTGAAGTGTTATTGATAATTTGGATATTCCAATAGATTTATCTCAAATTGATGAAAGAGTGAACAATTAAAAAAAACAAAAACAAAACCAAAAACAATATCATAAAACATGGGAACAGCTGGTGCAAAGAGGTGCATACCCCGTAACCCCATGTTTCTGGCATTACATAAAGCCTTTAATCGCCACTGAAGTCAGGCGCTTTCGCGCACTTAGGTTCAAGAAAACTAGGACCGTCGAAGATTCTCTAGCCTGTCGGCTGCTTCAGGAACTGAAATTAAGCCACTGTATGAGGACATTAATTCAACTGTATACCCATCAGGCATTGATTATGGTATATTTACTTCCCCAACATATTCTCAACATTGAAAGAATAGGACCTTTCGTTGTCTTGTCATTCTATAAAGACAACCATAATAAGCGCCAGCCATGCAGCCCCATTACAATTTCATGCGCCAGTATACTGGACACTTCTTTTTTCATTCATAACTCCCACAGTTATTAATACATTGTGTTGTTCTTGGCATTTTATGATAAAAAAATAAACATTTTTAAAGCATGAGTTTTTTTAAGTTTATGAGCAATCGGCAAATTAATCAAAAGCGCCTAGATGTATGTCGATTCTGCCCATTGGGTATACTCCCACGCTATGAAAATGGGTCCAATTTGGTTTAAACATATCTTATTGCAAAAAAAAAAAAAAAAAAAAAAAAAAAACAATTGGCCAACAGGCTCACTTGCCTATATGAAGGCCTCTTGTACATACAAAACGAGACAACATAGAGATTTCCAACACCAATTTGCCAGATGAGGACTTACAGGACAACAATGTAGGGGATACGGAAGAAAGATGGTACGATGTGTGAGCATAATAGTGTATACAATTATCATTTTTGTATGGTTACCAGCTACCAAATACAAAGTTAGATTTTAAATCTTCCACTAAGCTTTATGTAATTATGAACTGCTATAAAGATTTCTTCGTTTAGATTTTTAGTAATTCCTTTCTTTTCAACGCCAAAGAGCACAGATTTCAAGTTAAAGTTACCAAAGGGTACTATTTCGGTTTGCAGCTCATTCCTCAAAGGAAGATAGTATTTACATTAAAAATGGAAGTGATAAACACTTTCGGTGTGCGCTCCACATGAACAAGATTGCGACTCCACAACTCCAATTTTATATATATATATCACCGTTCAGCTGGCTACAGCCCATGAGCATTCTCGTGTGAATGATGGCGACTTTCCTATCTCCAAAATAATATATTTCTTTACATTTAGGTTTGGATCGATTTAGCTCCCGTTTAAACTCGTCTAAATTGTCAAGACTCCTGACCGATCGAGACAGAGAATTCCACTCACGAATAGTCGATGGAAAGAAAGAGTTGTAAAGTGTACTCTTCTTTGCATCAATTGTTCGTATCTGTTTGGTTCTAGCTGAAACTGTTCCTGGTAATAGTTTACAGAGATATGCTGGAGCTACCCCATGGACAATTTTGAACATGAGTACCAACTTGTGTTTCCCTCTGCGCTCCGTTAACTTTTCCCACCCTGTTTCGATAAAAGTTTTTTCAAGACTTGTGTGGGCAAAAGCCCCAGTAAAGACTCGTGCTGCAGCCAGCTGAATGGTTTTGAGACGCTCCTTGTTGGCCTGAGTGCATCGATCCCAGACCACACCACCATTTTTTCTTTATACTTCCAGGCAGGGAAGTATAAAGAAAAAATGTAGACTTTCAAGGGATTTCCTGTTCAACCTGTACTGTAAGCACTTAAGAACACCAACAAGCTTGTTAGCTTTAGCGGTAATGTGATCCACATGGGTCGACCAGGTGAGATCTTTAGAAAACCAGAGCCCCAAGTGTTTGTGGGTGGTTACATTTGCAAGGCTATTATTATGAAATGTCAGGTCTGGGTGATCTGTTGTATTTGACTGCTTACTTAGTATGATGGATTTAGTTTTGTTGGGGTTAAATGTAACATGCCATTGGTTAGACCATTCGGAAAGTGACTCTAGATCATGATTTAGAACATTAGCTGCTTCAGTTGGATTGTCCACTATGACGTACAATGCTGTATCGTCAGCAAAAAGGCGAATTCCAGATCTAACAATATCTAAAATGTCATTTACGTATACAAAGGAACAGTAGTGGTCCTAGAACTGAGCCTTGTGGGACCCCCGCTTTGACTCTCCCCCAAGATGACGCCTCACCCTGAACTACTACTCTCTGGGTTCTTCCATAAAGATAATCTTCCACCAAAGAAATAAGTGGCCCTCGGGTGCCCGCTTTCTCTAGTTTGTGTATTAACTCGATCGAAGGCTTTGGTGATGTCACAGAATACTACTCGCACCTCCTTCTGAAGATCAACCACTTGTGAAAATTGATGGTAAAGATATACCAGCTGCTTGACGGTTCTATCACAAAGCATAAATCCAGACTGGTTTTCAGATAATACATAATTATCCCGTAAAAAGTTAAAAATGTGCTTTAAATACTGCACGTTTGAAAATCTTGCCTGCACAGCTTAGTTAGGAGATAAATCTATAGTTGTTGCACATTTCTGCTGCACCACCTTTATGAATTGGAGTTGCATGTGCTTTCTTCCATTCGGTTGGAAACTTGCAGTTAGAAAGGGTTAAATTCAATAGTTTTGTTAAAGAAGAAATACTGGGAGCTGCCTCCTGTAACAACAAGGGTCCAATTTAATCACGTAGACACTTGCGTATGGATGAGTAGGCATCTGTGTTACATTTAGTATGAATGAGAATACTTTGATCTGGTCAGAAAATAAGGTAGTGATAACGCCGGTCTGTCATCTGGTTGGTAAAATAGGCTTCCGGTTCGCCGTACAGTGTCTTTTAGGCCATAACTGTGTGTCACGGCAGGCACATGCTCTTCAGGATAAAACGTCCCTGGTCACAACAACCTTGAACACCTGTTACTTTTGTGACCATATGCTGCATGCTTTGTAGTTGTGAAATCATTAACCTACAGAATCATTGCTGTTGTGGGTTTTTTTGGGATATTTTATTTGCCGCATGCATATTAATTTCCCGCCACAAAGCACGGGTTTAACTGGCGATCACGGGGGAAGTGCGGGTTACACCACTTTCACAGACAGGACCATATGCTCATTTCTCACAAAAAGTTGCATTTTTTAATAAATTTAAGTGCACAAGTGCCAAACTGGTATTCATCTAGTCTTCTCGAGTCATATTTAAGAAAAAGTTCCATCTGCCGTTAATAACTATTCTTTATTATCCAAAATATTAGTAATATATCCCGCTAGCCACACAGGTACCAACTCCTACCTTGTCATATCTTGCCAAGCCAGACAAGGCAATCAGGTATGTAGTTGTAGCGGGAAATGTATATGCATATCTCGTATTCAAAACAAAGTACTTCCTCTGTAAGACAACCCCTTCCTAACCTCTAATCACTTGTTAATATTTTTGGATAGTTGCATACTGAAATTACATGCTCCCAAAAACTCAGATGTGTGAACATGAAATTTATATTCGAAAATTGAGCTCAAAAATTTTGTTTACACTGAAGAGTTTCAGTAAAGCTGACCACATGGGGTTAGTTTGCATGGCCATGATAATGCACATTGTCATTGTTTGCACAGTCATTAGTTCTTGATCCCTGGCAACCAGGTGAGACACTGACAAGGGTCACTTATAGGGAACAGGAAACCATTAGCCAAGGGGAGAAGACTGGGCCAGTTCAGACTAATCACTACCATTGTTCCAACTACTTTTAAATTCTCTTTTGATGTAAAAACAAATGAGCGCAATCCAGTTACTGTGGCCCAAATATGGAAAGCCGCATGTAAATACCCACCCAAACAAGCCAAGTGTGGTTATGTTTAGTGTTCCGAAGTTAAAAACCCCCCGAGTTGTTCTCCACTAAATATACTGTTTTGAATGACAACATCACAGAGGAAAAGTTACAAAGTTATTCTACACAATAATAAAAAAAGGACAGAAGAAGTGAGTATGAGTCATATTACACCCATAAATGCACAAGAATTAGCAACATTTGCTTTCAACGCGATTTTCTCTGAACTGTTTTTTTTTTATGCCCAACCTATGCAATTTGTAACTAGCCTCATAAACAAATACAATATCCTATCACATTAAAATCAATGGACATCAAAAGCAAAATATATCTAGGAGCGCTTCCAAGGATTTTTGACTGACAACCCCTTCCGTGACTTTTACAGCAACTAAAAAATTGTATAAAAATATATATATGCCTATATATTTTTTCCTCTGATTTCAGTTTGAAAAAAAAAATTGTGACTGATGCACCACAAATGTGAAACTCCAACAAAATGAAAAGAATGCTACAAAATCTCAAAGGCGTCCAATCCCGCAAAAAACCTATAGAATCAAATTTATGGATGTGCAGTAAGCAGAAAATATATAGGCTTACTGTACTTGTGAAAAAATTAAATCGGTGATATTGAGCCAACGTTGCCAATCTCACTGTACACCCGCTATAGCCTACAATACCCTTTAACTTTTACCACCTCGATATGAGTGTGAGCTTTTCTGGCTTGTATACAAGTTCACAAAGTCATACGTTGTATAACAGAATGTACAATAGCATAAATTCTCATAGCCTAGATGGATTATATACTTTACCCTTTTAACTTTTACTATCTTGAAATACGTATGAGCTTTTCCGGATTGTATCCAAGGCCACAATGTCACACATTGTATACCAGGATGTACAATGGCGCAAAGTCTCATTGTATAACATGATGTAGAGGAGCACAAAATCTCATGACCCAGATGGATCATATACTTACTACCACTCGGTACTCAAACAGGCCCGGACAACGGGCAACTTCCCTTTGTTTGCCCTGTAGTGCAAATGCCTCCACAGGCATGCCCTCGACACTGGACTATTCTGTGACATCATCACACTGGGCTTTTTCTTGTGAAATGAATGAGGTTTAATCTTGCTTTCTTATGCATTACCGTTCAGCTACTAACATTGCAAATGTTGATAAAGAAATCCTGGCATGGTTGGAGTAATCATGCACTTATAATTATACAACATGCACTCGTATATATTATGTCTGTATGTAAAGAAAGGTAGTTACCTTCTCGTCCACGCGACCGGATTACCAGGAAAACGATTAGCAGGAAGAATAGTATGACAGCCAATGGTATAGATATACCGTACTTGAGAGCAGTAAAAAGCCGTTCATCCATCCCAGCTGTAGCTAAATGCAAATCATGCATGATCGAATAAAGAATTACTCTGAAATATTCACTGGCATGCGTATAGGAAAAGAAAATGAACAAGAATAACAAAGAGTATGGCTAAACTTCTCAGGATAACCGAATAATGTTAAAAGATTGAATAAGAAACATGAATGAGCTGCTCAGGCTAATCTTACAATGTTGCAATTTGAATAAAGAACATGAAGATACCCTGGCTAACGCTGGTCTGCAAGTTTCTGCACATAAAGCACTTACTTTTTGACTAGTGACTTACATGTCCGGTCATATAATATAGTTACCGGTGCAGCCGAAACAGGAATACTGACGCTTAATTCCGTTAGAATTTTTGATGATGAATATGCAAATTTTAAATCACTTAATATGCTTATTCCGGATTCGACAATACTTACGTTCTGTCGTCGAGTCACTCAGAGTTGTAAGAGTGCTAGTATCGAAAGACGTTGCCACTGAAAAAGACGAGTTTGAAATTATTGACAATAATTGATAACGCATTGAGAATGATGGAACAGTTAAAAATTGCAGCAATCATAGCCATATATATATATATATATATATATATATATATATATATATATATATATATATATATATATATATATATATATATATATATATATTCAGCGTTTTAAGCATTTACATTTAGCTTTGAGTCACATATTCAGTCACCAGATGTATATTACTTATACACCATACTGCCTTGTGCCTATCTGAAATATTCACTGGCATGCGTATAGGAAAGGAGAGTGAAAAAGACTAACAAAGAGCATGAGTTAACTTCTCAGGATAACCGAATAATGTTGAAAGATTAAATAATGAACAGGAGTGAGCTGCTCAGACTAATCTAACAATGTTGCAATTGTAATAAAGAACATGAATGTACTCTGGCTGACGCTGGTCTGCTGGTTTCGGTAGATAGGGCACTTACTTTTTGACGAGTGACTTACATGTGCGCTCATATAATTAACGGTGCTGCCGAAGCAGGAATACCGACGCTTAATTCCGTTAGAATTTTTGATGAAAGATTATGCAAATTCTTAATCACTTAATATGCTTATTCTGGATTCGACAATACTTACGTTCTGTTGTGGAGTTCCTCAGAGTTGTGAGAGTGCTAGTATCGAAAGACGTTGTCACTGGAAAAGAAGAGGTTGAAATTTTAGACGATAATCAATAACGCATTGAGAATGATGGAGCAATTAAAGATTTACAGCAATCATAGCCATATATATATATATATATATATATATATATATATATATATATATATATATATATATATATATATATATATATATGCATTTTAAGCCTTTACATTTAGCTTTGAGTCACACATTCAGTCACTATATGTATATTACCAAGTATATACATCAAACTGCCTTTAAACAGAATGGAACACACTCGTAACCTTTTGTATCGCTGCAGACATATTTTACGTTGTAAAGACAAACTAATGGCTGGAGGAAATGATCATTCAACATACTTAGAGACTAGTTCCCATGTTAAGTGTGGCAATGAGTCACAGAGGCCCCTGATTGGATGACGTATTATCATCACCACTCTGACTGAGACCAAATTTTCCTTCAAAGCTGTAATTCAAACTTTTCATCTGCAGGCCATGCAGGAAACAGCATCCCATTTGCCCACAATTTTATACCCAGTCATTACAGAATGCAGACAGGTTTGCTGCATAATACCCTTGGACCATTTGCGCTACACAAAATGTATGCCCCTTCCTCACGACGGATATCCCGGTCACATTTTCATCCTCTGGTGAAAATTTAAGGGACTAAGAAGCAGTCGGAAAATGTTCTTACCAACTACTGAAAGGTTTCATTCATTATGTACATCATTACATGAATGATTAAATTGTTGGTATTGCCTTACTTGTAAACATACAAACACCCCCCCCCCCTCCCTGCCTAAAAATCTAAACTTGCATCAAGTAATATAAGCTACCTTGTTTACGGGTTATATCAGTCAAGGGTGTCTGCAAAACACGTGCGCTACTTGCATAGTTTTACGATATGTGATACTAATTAGCTATTTAGCAATATCGCATTACCACAGGTATCAAAACTACGCAAAATTTACAACAGAATACAGTAAAGGTCTATCCACATTAGTTTTTTTCAGAACTACGAGTTAATGCATAAAGGTCATTAATATGTCATGCTACAAAATTAAATTCCAGTTTTATTACGCTAATGCTATAATGATGCTTTGTACTATTTTCCACCAAGACCGACATATCCCAAAACATTCCCGCAGAATGATATCATTATTAACTCATAGGTTACACTCTATGTCGGTAAAAATTCCGGTGTTGATTTCAAGTTGAAATCAGTAAAACATGTTATACCAGGGCATGATATGGCATATTGTGCATTTCAAACATGTGAGAATAGATATGTAAACCATTTATTACCCTAGAAGCCATAATTAAACTTGAGAAACCTCCAAAATAGACATGATAAAGCGCAACAGTTTCGTCCTTCTTGTTTCAAGTAGCAAGGTGAGCTTCGAGTAATTTAATTGTGCCCTTTACAGTACAATATTCAAATTATCAAGATACCCCCCCCCCCGAGATACTGCTCTTTTTTCGGTTTCTCGTGTAGAAGTAGTCAAGAGCACACAGGACTATGAGAATACAACAGTGTAGACATGTAAATAATACCATTAGTTCAAGAAAAGAAATAAATATACAATAGTTTTTGTCAATATATGTAAACGCCCATGAATACGTGTTACCCACAGTTGAACTAACAAGAACAGCTGCTTTAAAGGAATATAGGTGCATTTACTTCATTATGTGTGTATGAGGATTTGAACTAGAATTAAGAGAACGATGTTCCAATATTTTATCAAGACTTGAATACTTTGGTCTCAGAAACATCAAGCAGTTGTATTTAACCACTCAAAAACGAGTATAAATAATACAATAAAATCTGCAATTAAGACAAACTCTGCAAAGAGGCTTTTCCTATATGAAGGATCCCAATTTATGGACCCGTTTTTGTTCTTCCGTAATTTAATTACACCATATCAAGCCCACTCAATATCAAGATCATATTTTTCTTTCCCTTACGTGATCTTAATAGCAAGATTTTAGTGTAATATTCTATCTGTGGGCGTTGATGCATTATGGCCCTCAACTGTCCGTGGCTATAACACGGAAAGGTGTCATGGCAATATTAGGCATACTGGTATGTGGTTATGCTTAATGTGAACTGACAATGGAGCAACTGTATCATGCACGGTGTAGCTCCCTCATACTTATGCAATCTCATTCCTAACCTGGTCAATGAAAGAAACAGGTACAATGTCAGATCTGGTACGAATCTCTCTGTTTTTCGATCACGAACAAACCGATTAAACACTTCTTTCTTTCCATCGGTTGTACGATTGTGGAATAACTTGCCTACTGATGTGCGTAATTCCGAAGACCTTACATCTTTTAAGAAAAAAATAGACCAAGGGAAAAAAGGTGCAAACAAGCTATACTACAGAGGTGACAGAAGGCTTGCTGTTTCCCACGCACGGTTGCGTATGGGATGCAGCAAGTTAAACTCAGATCTGTTCAAAAAGGGTCTGATAGACTCCCCTCAGTGTGCCTGTGGAAACGGAAATGAAGATGTTTTTCACTATTGTTGCGAGTGTCCTTTTTATACAACTCAGAGAAATACACTTCAGAACCAAATTATGTCCTTTGCACCATTTACGGTTTCAACTTTATTATATGGGTCCAAAACATGTACCCCCAAACAAAATGAAATTATTTTTGACGCAGTCCATTACTTTATCCAAACAACAGGCAGACTGGGAGTTGTGACGTAGTTCATACTATGGTCAAAATCTTGAAACCAGAAATGTATCATCTGTGTATAAAGTTAAGCGAAGGCGGACTTCATCTCCCTACCCTCTATCTGTGACGTCTTGTGTCGTTCCACTTATGCTCGTGTGGCGCCGCCACTCTACCTGTCCTCGTCTTGTGGCGTTTTTTTTTTCATGGTGAATTGTCTCTGAACCTGTGACACGTAACACCTCTTCTTTAATCTTTTTCATGTGCAAGAGGGATTTAAATAGGGCTTTGCCCTGTTTCCCAATTGTATCCTTACAGAAATAAAAATATGTTTAAACCAATGGAGCAACTGTAAAGTGTTTATGCCTTAATATTCATTTATCCGGCGAAGCAGTTTCACTTAAACCTATGTCTACATGAAGCGTATTTGTGTTATATACGGATCTTGAAGAAACTGGACAAGTTGCATGGTTACCAATTGCGTTATTTTGGAAATATACAGATTCAGATGAAACATTGACAACGTTGGTTGGGTGGCATAGGTAGTACATGTTACTTTTGTAAACTTTCTAACACAACAATGGAAATTATTTGAACATGTCTTTTGGCTTTATTGTAAACGATGTGACTGCATTGTATTTCTGTGTCTGCTAAATTACATCGCTTTATGAAACAAGAGGTGTTTGAGCATATACATTTTATACAAATTGGTTGTAAGTGTCTCTTCTGTAACGAGTATAATATAAAGAAGTGAACGATAGAATATGTCTCATTTTTTTCATTCCTAAAAAACTTGTGAAACTTTACCTCGTGCATGGACGGAAATGTGGTGTTTATGTACCCTACGGCATTGCAACCACAACATTCCATGCGCTGACCTGCGTGACTAAGTTCAAAGTTTTGCCCGTCGACCCGAACCACAACAAAACAGTGTCTCATACATATAAAATGTTTACTATGAAGGTGAATATCATGGTGGTGTTACTGGGATTATAATACAATTCACCGTTCACCCCTCCTTTGCCGAGGTGAAACACCTGTACTTTTTGTTGGTTGTTGTTGAGCGTCCACTCTTTACCCATCAAAGTGATTCATCAAAGGTACTCCCACGTATGTGCACACAGCTAAATTACGATGTCGATTAAAATGATTTCTTTTAAGGAGAAGAACTTTAAAGCACAGTAGTACAGCAGATTGAAGCGCTACTATTGATAAGATGATCTTTATGTCATTAATCCTAGTACTTACTATTGAACTATGTTTCAGTTGACATGTCCACACAGCACCGTTGTCATTTCCACATCTTGTGTTTTCTTCGTTTCCCAATTCAGTGGTCCATGTTTCAGTTTGAACAAGGAAGTGGAGCCTCAGATTAACACGGTGCATCCACAAGACTGTTTACTTCTCGCCGCTCTTGAAATATAAATAGTTATTCTGTTGCCCTACTTTTCGCCAGACCGATTCTTCGGTCTACATGCTGGGCGGGTACTGCAAATACTGTAATTAAATGGTCGAGCTGTTTTACACTTTACCTGTAAGTACAATACTAAGAATGTCAAAAGCACATCGCCACATTGATCGTCAGCGCAGCTATCATCAGGTGCGGATCCAGGATTTAATAAAGTGGTGGGTGGGTGGGGGGCTGAACTTGAGCTGGGGTGTGAGGGCCGCTTAGGTCCGTGCTGGGTATATGGAAATGCCCTGGCGGAGGGTTCGGGGGCGGATCTCCCGAAAGATTGTGGGGTTATGAGCATCTCAAATGACACAAACAGCTTTTTCTGTCAACAAAATAAAAAATATTACAAGTCGGATTTAGATGAAGCTCCTGAGGTTATGCGTATCTGAAATGGGCACAAACAGCTTTTTCTGTCACCAAAATGAAAAAAAACTATTAGCCTGATTTAGCTGTATTTCATATTTTTGGCCAATAGTGAAATATCTTCAGTAAATATTTTAGGCTGTGTGTATCATATGGAACCACTTTCAATAAAAAACAAGACATGTTTATATGATGGAGTGTAAAACATTTACTTTCATAATCTCAAGTCAATTCACAATCATCATGGGTTTCACTTGAGTACACGTTGGCAACAGAAAGTGCAAGCTTGCAGGTATGAGCTTATATTACTAGAGAGTGAAAGGAAACTATCACAAGAGTCACTATTTTATGACTCTTTCTCACAGTAATGGAAACATGTTATTAGAGTCAACAATATGAATTAGAAGGAGATATAATAAACTTGTAACCAAGGGAAACGTTGTTAAATTTAAATGAATTGTATTTTCATTTTACCACAAAATCCGAAATCAAATATCTTTGGGTGTTTATGATATATTATAACTATATTAATAGTCCCCTTGCTACTATGGTAGTTAGCAAATAATATGACAATAAAAATCACAATGGACCAAAGAGGGGGCGGGGGATTACTTGGCCATCAGCTTTTTTGCATGCCCAGACAGGGTTACCAGAACGTTGTTTTTAAAGTACTTTCTCAATTTCCTTGGAAGAAATATGCCTTTCTCCAATTTAACCCACACACCCTAACCAAGCAAGGAAATCAAAAGCAAACATCAAGTACGGGCACCAATCTCGAGCCCTGGTTTCATGCCTGCTTGAACAGACCTGTTAACATGATCATGATGATGTTCTGTTGCGCGATCCTTAAAAATTGGTTAGTTTATGGTTACATGGATCTAAACAAATAGGCTAGGTAGGTAGCCATCTAAAAAAAAATTATACTTGGTGAGGTGAGTGCCTGAAAGACACGTATCCAATTTAGAGGGGTCTGGGGGCTGACGAAACCGGAATGGTTCTCTAAAAAGCGTGAAATAATTAGAAATCTGTGAAAAAAAAAAATCCAACACAAGCAGCCAGAACTTGAAATGCCAGGCAGGAAAACCTTTAACAAAAATATTTTTAAGACTAGCCTTGGGTGGTCTCTTGGTGAAGTCGACACAAAAGGAAGGGGGGCCACAATCTACTGTGCAGACGAAGCAGCTTCAATCATTTTTGCCTCTTATTTGTATGTTTTTTTCCTAACTCTTGCTCTGTACTGGAACATATCCCTAGTACTTATATCTACAACCACTGGTAAGCCTAAACAGCAATGTTTTCCTCATAAATTGAAAGCTCAAACTCAAAAGCACCCTTTTCCCACCATTTCTCAGGTTTTGTTGAAAATATACCTTTTGAAACCTGGGCCAGTGGAAAACTCTGTCACACTATGCATATTTCATTTATTTTGCCGCTGTGCCCATAATTTCCTCCTGAAAACCATTGCGTCCTTCCATTTGCCATTGGAAACCAATGAAAACCATACCAAGTAGATTTACCAACGCTTGGGAATCGTTCAAGTTCATTAATTAATTAATTAATATTATTATTATTATTATTATTATTATTATTATTATTATTATTATTATTATTTACATGAAGGCAAAAAAGGAGCATGTGTTCATATAAATGGCTAATTTTTAGTGGACTCCTGATGTCAAACCAGAAACTCGCACAGGATGATGGGTATTCTGGTTCCCTTGCAGTAGTGTTGTTGCTGGTTTTCTCCATCTGGGAACCAATCAAGGGAAGGCGCTGCAGCAGGCCTATCGGTTTGCAAACACAACGTCGATTTCATCCGCGTGACGTCAGCATAGCGTTATCATGCTGTTATTGCCTATCAGTAGGCCTACTTCAAAATATTGGTCGAAGACTAGCATAGAGCATTTGAATTTCGTTAAGAGCCCCTCTCCATGTACATCAAGATGACAAATTTGGGGTGTTGGGTTCGGTTTTTTTTTTTTTTTTTTTTTTACTTTTTCTTTTTCTTTTTGCCTTTTTTTTTAAATTTGGAGGCGGAAAGGGGGAGCGCCCGTTCCCAGCGCCCCCCCCCCCCCGATCCGCGCCTGATCATTGTACATTTTTACCCTTTCCCTCCTTAAACAAACCGAAAACCGGCCCAGTGTCAAATGTAGACAGCTTCAAGGTTTTTAACTAATTTCAACAGTGATAAATATACAGCCAAAATGAGAATTGCAGATGAGACCTATCAAGATAACATACCCAAGCTCCACAGCTTCCTCAGGGTGTGTCGGATGCTAAGCGCTCAAGCTGCACATGGAAAAGCTGTTGACTTAATCAGTCTTGAATCAAGGGGGAATCGTAAGTCAAGGGGAAAAGGTTAAATCATATTTTTAAAACAGCCCAAATCCACTATATTCAATTCCCTTAACATTCTCTTTGGGTGCTGAGCTGTTTTTCATCTTTTATGTGAACAGCGGTGAGCATGCACGAGTGCATATCGTCGGACCAAGAAGGCTACATATTGGACGTATCTGGCATTGACACAAAGTAACAGATGGAAACAGTTGACGGCTGCCGACATCATAACACCAAGACTGTGGGAAGTCATATATACATATATATATATATATATATATATATATATATATATATATATATATATATATATATATATATATATATATATGTGTATGTATGTCTGTAAATGGACAAGTATCTATGTTTTTACGTACGTACGGACGTGAGTATGTATGTATGTATGTATGTATGTATGTATGTATGTATGTATGTATGTATGTATGTATGTAGTATTTCCATCCCTTCTGCTTGTGTACTGATGAAATAAAGGGTATATCAGGATTGCGGGAACCAGGAAATCGCACATTTGTCACTAGTCGTCGTACTATGCTTGCAGAAAGCTGTGGTCGATGAACAAATTGAAAGTACGAATGCCCCAGAGCCTCTTTTCCCGAAAGGGTCGCTGGAGTCGGTGACCAATTTTTCGGTTCGCTTTGCCCGTGGCAAATTAAGGGAAATGTGCGCCCCCAATTTTTTGTCCCTAGTCCCCTTGCAAGCTCATCCTTGTTTACATCATTAAACAAGGCAGCTGTAAGGCCTGTTTCCACTGAACGCGAGCGATTTGCTTCAGAACACGGGCGGATCCGGGAATTTTTTGCAGGAGGGCGTCAGCGACTTGAGGGCAAAGCCCAATTGCGAGTGCCGAAGGCAGGAAGCATGTACATCAGGATGACAAATTTGGAGTGTTGGGTTGGGTTGGGTTGGGTTGGTTTTTTTGTTTTTTGTTTTTTTGTTTTTGTTTTTGTTTTTGTTTTTGTTTTTGTTTTTGTTTTTGTTTTTTTGTTTTTGCCTTTTTTAATTTGGAGGCGGGGAGGGGGAGTGCTCGTCCCCAGCGCCCCCTCCCCCCCCCCCCCGATCCGTGCCTGATCATTGTACATTTTTACCCTTTTTTCTCCTTAAACAGACCGAAAACCGGCCCGGAGTCAAATGTAGACAGCTCAACGTTTGAAACTAATTTCAACAGTGCTAAAAATACAGCCAAAATGAGAATTGCAGATGAGACCTATCAAGATAACATACCCAAGCTCCACAGCTTTCTCAGGGTGTGTCGGATGCTAAGCGCTCAAGCTGCACTATGGAAAAGCTGTTGACTTAATCAGTCTTGAATCAAGGGGGAATCGTAAGTCAAGGGGAAAAGGTTAAATCATATTTTTAAAACAGCCCAAATCCACTATATTCAATTCCCTTAACATTCTCTTTGGGTGCTGAGCTGTTTTTCATCTTTTATGTGAACAGCGGTGAACATGCACAAGTGGATATCGTGGGACCAAGAAGGCTACATATTGGACGTATCTGGCATTGACACTAAGTAACAGATGGAAACGGTTGAAGGCTGCCGACATCATAGCACCACGACTGTGGGAGGGCATATGTATATATATATATATATATATATATATATATATATCACATATATGCGTGTGTGTACGTATCTAAATGGATAAGTATGTATGTATATGGTATTTCCATCCCTTCTGCTTGACAATGTGTACTGATGAAAATAAAGGGTAAATCAGGTTGCAGGAACCAGGAAATCGCACATTTGTCACTAGTCGTCGTACTATGCTTGCAGGAAGCTGTGGTCGATGTACAAATTGAAAGTACGAATGCCCCAGGGCCTCGTTTCCAGGAAGGGTCGCTGGAGTCTGCGACCAGCTTTTCGGTCGCTGGCATGTAATATATTCTACCGTTTCTCAAAAGCGTCGCAATCGTTTTGCCCGTCGCAAATTTAGGGAAATGTGCGCCCCAAAAATTTTTGTCCCTGGTCCCCTCGCAAGCTCATCCTTGCTTAAATCATTGACAGGGCAGCTGTAAGGCCTATTTTTACTGGACGCGAGCGATTTGTATTAGAACACAGGGATCCCTCGGAAAATTTTCAAAATTAGATGCTCTCAGATGCTTTTCCCTGGCATTTGCGACTGCACTTTTATAAACACCATTTGGATTTTCAGGGATGCAAACTTCTCTAAACTGGGCTCCCCAAATCAAATTCCGCTATATGTCTGATTCAAATTCACATAAAATGAAGAAAAAAAAATGAGTCGGTGACAAATAATTCCTGGAAATGTGTATTTGTGACCTTTACCTGCTAATATATATTGTTATTGGTAATCAGCATTATTATGACATGGTCATACCTAATTAACTCTTTCGATGCCAAGTTTAAGCCTGAGTCAACAGCTATTCTCGGCGCAACTTCCCACGCAATGCGTGCAGATTACGCCAAGAATAGCTGTTTACCAGAACCAAACTTTGTCCTAAGTCTATAATCTTAAGTCTTAGCGTGTGTGTTCTTGAATGAAAGGGCCTTGCATGAGGAATTGGCACATAATACAATTATAATGATTTAAATATAAGACTTCGTGTGAATAAAGTCGCTCACAGCAACGAAAGTGTAAAGAAAAAACTAATTGTAGGTATAATTAAACAAATAATATGCCAACATTAACCAGTTTAGGCTTCATTTGTCATAAAGTGACAGACATTTCAGTAGCAAGTATGTGAAGTCGCTTTCATACTTTTCTTGACAGATAAGTTTTCGAAAAAAGGCTAACTTTTAAAATTTCTAATTAAAATGCAGGAGCAGCTCGATCTTAAATGTGGCTTTGCTTACTAAGCCAAGCGATAGAATTAACTCCATAAGTGTGAGCCAGGCGATACTCCTTTCGTCCTCATAGTTATTATATATATATATATATATATATATATATATATATATATTTATTTATATTAAGAAGCAATATCATGATGAGATCATGTGTCATGATGTGATCATATGTGGATGCACGGTCTTAGTAAGAAGGATAAACTAATTACACTAAGAGACTTCCCTCAGATTTTTAAATGGACCTCAATTTTATCTCATGATGTCTTGCATGTGGGGACAAAGTCGGAAACTTTAAAACAGACTGTCGCGGTTTCAAAAGGCTTAGCTATGGGCCTAACTGAGATTAAGATTGCTAATAGATTAATACAAAAGTTGACATAAGTTTCCTCTGCCTAGGCCTATATAAGCCCAGTTATTACTATGACTTTACTGCCGGTATGTCTATGGCTACATTCAGTGCTTCACGTAAGTTAACAATACCAGCACGTACTCTGTGTGCTATGAATGTAGATAATATCTACGATAACAGAAAGAGTCACTAACAGTCTGTGTAGGCTTATAGTTATGATGATCATTTAGGATTGATAAGTACATCTGCTAACTTACCTTTCAAGTAATATATTCTTGCGACGTCAGTCTCGCTTGCCAGGCTTCCACGGCCACGCCCTGCCGAGTGCTGGCCGTCTGTAACTGCATAGTACGCACAAATGCAGTGGAGCATGTTAGGCCGCGTATACGCAAGCCAAGGACAAATTCTCCTCTGATTTGATTTAGACGGAATTTTCGGAATCTATAGGCATTTAAAAAAAAATCCGACAAAAGTGTGTGTGGGGGGGGGAGGGGGGCAAAAGCAGCGCGGGGTCTGCACCCCACCCCACCCCCACCCCCGATCCGCGCCTGGAACATGCGAAATCTGAGGGTTACACTCACACCGAACATGAGCGAGGGGAAACTTAGGTAAGGTCTGCCAGCGATTTTTTCTGAAGAGAACCATGGTTGGGTTTTTTTTTTTTTTTTTTTTTTTTGGCGATCTAAACTTCACCAACCAACCACAATGTCGAATTCATGACTCAATAATCATTGGAAATTAAAGGGGAAGCCGACCACTCTGAATCGCATCGGGGTTTGATGGAAAGGTGTAGCGTTTTCGGCCAAACATTGTCGCTTGCAACGACTGAAAAAAAATCGCAACGTTCTCCGTCGCTCGCGTCCGTTGAAAACAGACCTTTACTTCTTGTGCTGCGATGACGAGAGAGACAAAGAGTGAGACGAGACCTCACTTTCAGAGACCGAAGTAATCCACTGGAAGTTTGTGAACTGAGGTTGTCTGTGGACAAAGGGTGGTTTTCTATTACTGGATCCGATCCCTTGCGGTACTATAAGGCAGGTAAAGCATATTACGGTTGACGAGACCTTTTCACGAATGACTGGTTCTGGATCACGTGATCGTTCCGCACGCGTGAAGGGAATGAAACGAGGTTAAGCACAGATGCCGTCCTCGGCACACAGATTCTACGATACCTGCGGGAACAACACTTTCTATGAAAAGGTAAGATATGATATCATTGATGAATATTAAGAAGCCCAGGCACAATAAATGTTGCACCTAAAACTTTAGAAACCTATAGTAAATGCTGAGGCTCTTGTAAAAACAGAGCTTTGCTCTGACAGGGTTGTCCAGGGTAAATATATTCAAAACAATATAAATAAAAACAACAAACAAGCAAACTTAACAAATGAAAAAGCTCAATCATCTTTCCAATATATTTCACATTCAGAGGTTTGTTTCGTTTCGCAGCGCTTCATTTTGAACGTGAAAGTCGGCGACTTTTTGTAAATTTTATGTTAATTTCCAAAGAGAATCGTGTACGCAATGATTTGGCCCACAGCGCTGACTTTTCGTTGCAATAATATTTAGGATATGGAGTTCATTTGCAAATAGTCAAAATCAACATTCTGCATGTTGCTGATTAAGGGATGCAAGCGGATAAATTTTGAAAGAGCTAAAATTTCCATCCAAACACATATTATCCTTGTCACTTCATTATATATTAAACGTTTTCATCTTTTCTCTGCCCTTGACCTTGTAAATGTGTGGGTTTTTTTCTTTTTTGTCAAATCTATCATTTTTGGAGAAAATGTATGAACATGTATGTATGTAATGGAGAAAAATAGCTGAAATCGTGTGAGCTTGTTGCAATAAATTTTTAGACACAAAGACGCAGGTTTACAGTTTCCGCACTAATCAAGCGAGACATGTTTACAGCTCCCGCACGATACAAGCGGCACAGGGTTCAAGTTCCACACCCATGCATTGCGGCACATGGGGTATGGGTGACAAAAAGCCAAACGCGTGTGGACCTCAAATTGTATTCAGTAAATTTAGTGGATTTCTCTACTCATAATTTACAATTCATTTGTGCTTCGATGATGACGAATAGGTACATGTATTAGCTGTATTTCATTTTAAGACATACGGTGCACTTTCCGCACCACGCTAAATACAAGGGAGTCCTTCTCGGAAAAAAAAAACGTACTTACGTGTTACCGCTGACTTTCCCTTTCCAAACGAACGACTCCCAAACGAAACCAACTGGCTGTGTGCTCAATTAAGAAATGAGGGTCGATTTTGTGTGTGTTATGGCATAATGACGCGCGTGATTGAAGCTGACATCGTGGGCGTGGCACACGCCAGTGCGCCTTGCCCGATGCCAGCTTCGATCACGCGCGTCATTATGCCATAACACACACAAAAGCGACCCTCATTGCTTATATTTACATTTCCCTCTTAATTTTTCTCCTTATTTACACGAAACTTAGAAACTTAATACGTAGAGTTAATAGAAACGACCAAAAACTGATTTGCCGAGCATGTTCAAGTGTTAAGTTGCGGAAACCTAGGTAGGCGTGGCTTATTGAATGTGGGCGGGACACATGTGTTATGGTTCCATAACACACAAGGCTAATGTGTTATGGTCTCATAACACACCAGGCTCTCTCCCATACTTGCAATGTTAAAAGTAAGATTAAGTGTAAATATTGACCCATGAGTCGCTCTTCAAACCCTACTTTGGGCGTTCGCGTGGACTTGCTTTACCTGGCTACCATTAGTTGCGATTTGCTGTTCGCACACGATTTAGAAAAAGGTGAAACTCAATTGGTCCGTTTTTCACTGCGTTTTCCTATCTGGTTTTTGGTGGCGTCCAAGATTTAATTCTGTGAATATTAGACAATTTTAGTGGCAATGCCATGTCTGATTTCTCTTTATTTGTGAAAATAGAAAATATGTAACATTTAATGGTTATAATGACGACTGATTCGAATTCGGATCCCAGGCGTTGAAAATCAAACAAACGTATGTCATCGCATCCGAAAACGCCAGCAGAAACGGAAGCAAAAACGCAATGAGTTCTGATGGTTTGATTTCTATGGTTTCATGATTAACGCAAACGCAGACTGGTATTAAAAGTAACCGTCACCGCACAGGACCAGATCCAATCGAAACCACCCTTACATGCACCATTGTCAGGTCTTGCCATAGGCCTATATGAGGAAGAAATCTTAAGTATTCAGTAGATTTACGTGACAAAAGTCTATCCTTTACAAAATTCGCGTGAACGAAAGTGCTACTATGCATGGCAAGCCAAAGCTCCGAATATTTACAAATAGAGATATCTAAATGCAGATATCTGCATTTAAATATAGATATCTGAATTAAAAATAGAGAGAGCTTTAGTCTGAATACAGATAGGCTGATTTGTAATAATAATAATAATAATAATAATAATAATAATAATAATAATAATAATGATGATGATGATGATGATGATGATGATGATGATGATGATGATGATGATGATAATAATAATAATAATAATAATAATAATAAACAGGCATATTTATTTGACCACCAAAATACAGATATTGCTAATTCCTGCTGTACCTGATCCTAATTAAACTTATATGTAGCATTTCAACACGAGTATACTATATATAGGCTTAACAATGAATGTATAATTAGGCATGAATATGTGTGTGTGTGTGTGAACACACACTTCTAGTTGTTCCTCAAATACTTCTTTCCTTTTTCTGTCTAAATAAAGTCGGTGTGTGAACTCAGACTTCGTTTTTCCTCAAAAACGTTCTATCTATCTATCTATCTATCTATCTATCTATCTATCTATCTATCTATCTATCTATCTATCTATCTATCTATCTATCTATATCTGTCTGTCTGCCCGTCTGTCTGTCTGTCTGTCTGTCTATCTATCTATCTATCTATCTATCTATCTATCTATCTATCTATCTATCTATCTATCTATCTACCTATCTATTTACGTGTAACTTTTGTGGTCAGTTTTTCACGGACACTATTGTTCCAAAAAGTACCGAAGTTGGCACGGTCATAGACATAGTAGTGAAGTTGGGCATGTTGTTTGGAACAGTCATGATATTAAACATGATGCAAATTGGGGGCAATTAAAAGTTTGAAAACTCATCCATATCTTCCAACATTTAAAGTACTACATCCAGGTTTGTGACACTGTCTACTTAAATGGACAAATACTATCGCATTTTAAATTGTGCTAATTAGGAGCACTTGAAACATTTAAAGGTTGAACATCTTAAAAAACTATTGCAAATAGAGATGCCAGTGTGACTTACATAGCCGCATCCGATGAATAATGAACCAAAGCTGAAGAATTCTAATTTATGCAAATTAGGTGAATACACAAACGTTGAATCTAGAATAATTCAAAAATATTATAGATTTAGGTGTTATTCAAAGTTAAAAGTGATAGATTTGTGGGATATCTCTATCCAATGAACCATGAATCAAACTTGTAGAAGGCTTATTTATGCAAATTAGGTAAAAGCACAAAATTTAAATCTTGAATAGCTTCAAAACTTTAATAGATTGAGGTGCCTTTCCAACTTCAATTTATAAATACGTTTTTAACATATCTGCATGAAATAGTTGAAGGAGTTCAATAAATATTTAACAGGCAATGTTTAAAAGTTTTCTAGGCACATAAGACTGATTTGGTGACAAGCAAATCAAATGTTTCTAGTCATTATCTGGATTTGTAATTAGGATATCTGTATTAAAATACAGGTATTAAAAATATATACAGATATCTGTATTTTAATCAAGATATCTGTATTTCCAGTTTAATGCAGATGTCTCAATTAGAAATACAGATATCTGTATTCCAAATTCAGATACCTGAATAAGTAATGCAGACATGTTAATTACAAATACAGATATCTGCATTAGAAATACAGGTATCTCTATTTGCGAATATTTGTAGTTTGGCTTGCCACAGCCAGACGTGTGCGTATTATTATTATTATTATTATTATTATTATTATTATTATTATTATTATTATTATTATTATTATTATTATTATTATTATTATTAATAATAATAATAACAACAACAATAATAATAATAATAATAATAATAATAATAATAATAATAATAATACCCCCGTGAGACGAGGAAAATATATGAATGCATCAAAAAACATTTCACAGTATACATCATAATCAAACGTGCAATATGCACGCACCAAAATTATCAAATACGACAAAGCTAATGAACCATGTAAAGTTTGGATAACCCATATAATGAGCGACGTGCGCTGCTCAGTGCCTTCCACACCACATGTGACCATTCAGAAACACGTTTGTGAAATGGTTGCTAAATTTGCCAGTGACCGGTCGCTAATCTGTAACCCTTTCGCGAAACAGGCCCCATGTTTTTTGAAGCGTTGCCCAGCTGCCAAAAAGAATTAAATAAAAAAGGCCAGAGTACACCAATGGCAAAGAAAGGCAAGAGCTTGAAAGCTAGACGCATGGAATATACTGGACAAAAAAAAAAAAACAAGAAGACAAAGACATCAAAACAGCGAATAGCAGCAACAAAAGCCAAAGAGCATGTTAAACCAAACGCAAAGAAGACTGCTTGGAAAATAGCATCATAACACTCGAAAATGTAGGACTATCGACGAGACAATTATCTTCATAAACCCCAATTTTAGAACCATACATACACTTATTTTTAACATGATGCTGATTTCACGGCAAGTGGGATTTACAGAATTTTATTTTCCTATTGAGACTGACAACAATTAAGAAAATATCACTGGAGACGGAAAAAAAATATTGTGTTTTTCATTTGATATTTCATTGGTTTCTTTTTGCTGCAGAACATTTGTGGTGGTGCAATCAATGCAACATGTAAAATGAACACAAGTACAAATTTTCACATAGTAATACCGTGACTGCATACTGTACGCTAATTATACATTTAATCTCAAAGTTTTGTCGTGTACCAACTGACGCTACTTTAAACATACCCTACTGTCGTATTTGTTGTAAAAAAAAAACAACAACAACAAACAAGACCCTGGCATATTTATTATTTCGTAAAGCACCGATTACAGTTACGGTCAAACAAGTTTGGTCCTTGGTACGCTAAATGAAATTTAACTGCTAATATTTATCAGCTTCACACCAATAAAATCATATGATGGGAAAGGGATAATATATAGCTTATTCCATAAATAGTTATCGATTCTTTTTCTATTGACGAACCACAATTGTGGATGGATATAAATAAGTTGTTTTCATAATTATGACTCAAAAGCAAAATGTAGTGTTGGTCAGGATGTTAAAAACAAACCTTTTAATAGCAATGCCCTTAAGCAGATCGAATATTGTAAGAAAAGGCATACTTTGTTTAAGCCTCTTATGTGAAATAAAAAGACTTTGGAGAAAGAAAATCTGTAAATGAAATAATACAACTAATTTCATACATGGATGCAATCCATAGTTTTCAATTATCAAAGCAACATACAGTTTGAAAACAATGTCATATGTTACACGATCACAGAGGATACTTCTCCGGAACCAAGCAAAGGTGCAGACTTGATTCAACACTCTTCTCTGTGTAGATCTGTTATATTTTGTGCCGTTACAAGAACTGATGGCGCCACTATACGAGTCTTCCAAGTGCAACGGCTTTGTTGAGAGCGCATTTGTCAAACGATGTCTACGTATTGCCCATTCTTTCCTCCTTTTGACAGTATAGAAAGACGAATAGAGGGATAAAGCCCTTTTCCCAAGTATTAACTAAAATATATTTAAACCAACTAAAAGTTATAGATTTCGAAAGAAAAAGTTCATGACTCTCCATCTTTAGGAACTTTGAGAATGAGCGGGTTGTCTTAACAATACTTTGTATCTCGTTGTAACACGTATTTTTCAATAGCTCAAAACAAATATGAATCGCATTCACGATTTTCACACAACGAGAATAAAGTTATAAAATAGAAAAAGCAGTGATTCAGAATTACATAAACATCAACATCCATTCTCCAGTTCCAATGTGAAGAAGTAAATTTCACTGCTGACTTGTGCCAGGCAGTCAACTGTCGGTTTTAACGCTTTTGGCGCCAGGTTTTGGACTGATTCAACAGCTTACCACCGCATACCTTGGGCGCAATGTGCCCAAACCACGCCGAGTACAGCTGTTGACCCAGACCATTATATTCTCTGGAACTATGAGCATGCTGGTACATGAATGAAAGGTCTTTTCATAAGGAATACGAATTTAGAACCCTTATTATAATTCAGAGCAGTTCATATTTATTGGTTTTTAGTCGCAGTTGCAAGGAAAGAGTTTATTATATATAAGTAGTCCTTTTGAATGATGTAGGCGACTACTGAACAGCTTTCTTCGATACTGTCGAGGCGTATTTCTTGCACCAATAAAAGCTGTTTCTCTCATTCCCCCCCCCCCCCCTCCATAACAGCTCCTCCTGAGAGCAATTTTTATGTTAGCATGAGAAAACACCTTCATTACCCTCATATTTAAAATAAATGATGTTCCTAAATGCTAAAAAAAGTCACTGATGAAATGATCAGAAAACAAAATGATATCTTTATCCAAAAAAAAAAAAAAAATAAACAGAGCTCCTCCTGACAGCAGTTGTTATATCATGAAAAGAAAACACCTTGATCTACTCTGATATGTAAAATAAATGATTTTTTTACATGTTAGAAAACATCACTGATGAAAAGATCAGAAAAAAGATGTATTTACAAAAAAGAAACAGAACTCATCCTGAGAGCAATTGTCTTGTTATCATGAAAAAGCACATTGATTTAATAATAATATGTTAAATGATTTTGTTACATATTAAAAAACATCAATGATGAAATGATAAAAAAAAAATGATATATTACCACAAACAGGTACACAGAGGCTGTGTATATATCATGTATATTCTAGTTGTCTGGTTGCTTTGACTAGTAAAGTCGTAGTCTGCACTGTGCAATGTTACTGAAAAAAATGTCTAAGGGCACAGGTATTGTAAACCTTGCGTAATCTGTGCCCTTGAATGAATAGTATGCAAGTCTCAGAGCACTTGATTCGTGTGATTTGTCTCAGTGGGTACACCTTTTTATGGCTCTGTTGCCAACAAGTCTGAAGGTAAAAGTGTTGTTCATGTTCACGTTTCTGTCATTTTGTCACCATAAAAAGTTGCAGCCCCTCCTTCCAGCGCCCGAATTCTGTATCTTCTATTTTCGACGTAAGGTAAAAAAGCACGGTGAAAAGACAAGTTGCTACACTCGAACAGTGATTTAAAGCAGCAGGACATCTGGGATATATATATATATATATATATATATATATATATATATATATATATATATATATATATATATATATATATATATATATATATATATATATATATATATATATATATATATATATATATATATATATATACATATATATATTCTGATCTGCTTCGTCATAAAACATCTATGTCAGTGTCACAAGAAAAACCATTATGATTCCAATGATGAAACTAAATGTTGTAAGCCAAAAGAATAATCTATCAAGTACTTTAGCTAGTGTTTTCCATTCCTCAGCTATTGCTTCCATTTCGACGGCTTCTCTTTTATCGTTTGTCTTGTTTTGCAGATGACGTAAAATTTCCCGTTCCCAAATTTTGTCTACATTGCGAGACTTCGAGTTCACAGATGATACATTTGTCCATTCCCTAGACCTTTCTACACCCGAAGAGTCAAGCTTCTTTGTCTTCATTAAAACAGGCCCTTCGGGTGGATCCATTCTGTGATGACGATGGCGATCAGGATCCTCGGGTTCCGGTATAGAGGATTTTATGCAGAGAACACAAGCTAAGGATTGAAAGAAAATTCGTTTGACCACTTGTGGGACTCTACCGTGGCTCCCATGACTGTAGATGTGAATGACTACGACGTTCAAGACAATGGAGAGAGATGTTACCCCCAAAATTACAATCAAACAAAAACCTGAAACAAAGATGACAATCAGTCAATCAGTGGAATATCAATAATTATCAGCAAATCATTACCAGCAGGTAGCAATGACAAATATGCTTAACTGTGTGCGTTTGAAATAACCATTAGTGTGACATGGATACTTATGGTCTAGACTGTTTTCACACTTGATTTTTAGGTAGCAGTGAATCACATGGTACGAGGTTGCGACTTGGTAAGTTTATGTTTCAACACGAAATACTCAACATACTGGAACTTTGCTTATTGATAACCTCTACATATATGATGGAATTATGTTTCCTTGTTACATGCTTAAAATAAAGTTTGCCTTACTTACTCAAAAGGGGTTGGGTTTCTGATGTCTTCGGTGTAGATTCTGCGATCATTAATTGAAAGACTGTAAATGCCAATAAAAGAGTTACTCCCAGTCCTGTTTTTTCGCCACTTTCTACAGGCAACCAGAACATCAAAAGAACCAGACCCGTCATCAGTAAACATGGAAGTATGATATTGAAGATATAATACGCAGATTTTCGTTTCAGTGAAAAATTGAAAGATACTCCAGGCATCAGTGTCAATGTTTCGTCCACATTGTCGAACCTATGTGCATACAGTTCTGTCAATTCCCAAATCCCATGTTTCTCGTATAGACTGATATCGATCTGGTCGCTAAAGCTTGTCAGGTTTACACTTTCGCCATTATATGCCCAGCTTTGAAAAAGGGCACGACAAACTTGTGTGTCAAAGGGAAATTTAGTCATGTCCAGTGTGCAGCCAAGAGAGAAGATTCCTCCAAATGACCAAAACACGGTTCCATCGTAATAAACCTTGGCTTTGAAGTCTCGGGCGTAGGATTCCTCAAAATACTGGTCTGCCCTGTTCAGCAGAAACGACAGCTAATAATAACTTACATCTATACAGCCTTTATGCAAAACCAGATGCCAGTCTAGAGGTACCCTTGAAAAATTTTTCACATCTATAAGAGCTCTGCTATAATTATGCGGCCTTCCATCAATACTAATCCAAGTGTATGATTAACAAATCATGATGATCGGCAACAAAATTCGAAATGGCTCAATAAGTCCGTAATAAATGTTCTTTATCTCTCGTTATAGCTCAGTGAGTCTGTAAATAATGTTCCTTACCACTCGTAATAGCTTAATGAGTCTCTAAGGTGACACGTTTGATTGTTTTTTTGTGACATTACTACCTTAAAATGTAGGCACACTAGATTTTGTGAGGGAACCAATGGCATGAAACGAATAAAATTAACAGGGTAATGATTTGCAGATCCAAATCAATACTATGCTATAATAATTATACCACTGCAAAGATTAATGAAAGTATTGAGATCCGGTCACCAAAGTGACATTTGTGCTAAAATGCCCCTACTCCAACACGTGGCGTGCATGTGCACACCAAGAGGACACTTTGCATATATAATAATATTACTTATAGTGTACTTTAGCAGGGCGACTTAGCTGTAAGGTGACAATAGTAAATAAATATTCACCAACGTGTGTGTACACTATGTACAGTATGAGAAAATATGAGATGAGCATTTGCTGCAATCATGAAATCGCCACTGATGGCCAGGTTGAATTCCTGGTAAATACAAATTCCTAAGTTATTGAACGTCGGGTGGGGTAGGGTGTGAGGATGATCAACAAGAATGGCAGTGTTTACCCGTTGATCAAAGCTATGTCGGGGTACCAGATCTTGAGTGGCTGTACAACCAACATCTTTATACCATAGGTGAGTGGATCCCATGTAAGGTGCTGGTCAAGCCAACCCTAGAGGAAGCAAATAAGAGAATAATGAAAACCCTGTTGCATTGTCGAATCATATGTGTTCACATCATGAACAGAGGGAATTACTAGTAAAGAAGGTAGCAGTACAATACAAAAAGTATAAATTCAAACACTGCATGATGTGGTTAGGCTTACGCTTGTTGATATGATCAAAAAAAGATGCGAGTCGTCGAGGCAACATGTTTTGTAGTGCAATGCGTAGAGCCGACGGTTGACAAAAGCCGTTTGCACGAGTTAACTGTTCTCCATAATCATCGTCAATTTTATTTCAAGTGAGACGAAATGCATCATCGTTTTTTTCTTCACTATAGTACAACATTCGAAATTCTGAAGATTGGACGACTCTCAATGACGAGTTACAAACTAAAACAATAACAACTCTACTGGATGAATTGTTTTTCCGGCGTTGTTTCAACAGGTTACGTGAACCTGAAAATATGGCCAGTCTCTCTAATGTCAAATGTTTGAGGCCGACCTTATATTTAACATTCGGAACTAGCGGGACTCGAAACTGTCAATTATGTACCCTGCTCTCGTATAGATTACCAATGTTGGCATTAGATCAAAGCATTTTCTATGTCGGCAAAATGACGCCCCGTATATTAGGAAAAATATATCCTATTTTCAAAGACCTCCCTGCCAATGCTTTATCGCGTATGCTAGACATGGCTTGCTTTATTTGCATCGGTCAGAGTCCTACTTATCTGGGACATGTCGGGTTATCTGTTTTTGGCTCTGCTGATCGTATGTCGCACAGTTTATGCGACCATTCATGTGTGTTCGTCCATCTGCTAACTTTTGCTTGTGAGCGGGATACAAATCACAGTTTCCAATTTTGGTGGCGCCATCTTCAGTCTTATGTAAAATATGGACCAAAATGCTAAAATCTTGTGACCATTCCAGCATATTGCATGTTTGTAAGATGTTTTTTACATTTATTGGGATTATGAAGGTGGTCAAAATTTCCATTGCTTAGGGTCCTACAGGCGCCAACTATAGCTTGAAAGGACTTTATGAGCCAAAATGTGCTGAACGATCATGCTCAATGCTAATATGTTAAATAACAGCAGTTACCTTGAGATATTTTTGTTAGGTTCCCAGTCCTGTAAAGCTCGAAGAGGTGCTCTTTTAGCTTGGACATGAATGTCATACAGAATTAAGATCAAAACTGAACTTGAGTACATTGTACATAAAGGTCTACTTGGTGACCTTCTTTTTGAGTCACCATGACCCATTGATTATTGAGTTTGTCGTTTGCTCAAGTTTATTGTTATCTTCAATAACTCGTAAAGTTATAACCCAATTTGTAAAAAAGGAGACCATGTGTGGAAGCTGCAAGTAGAACATATATTGGGGGTAACAATATTTTAATCCAAGTTGCAGGTGAAAGTGAAATGGGTGATTGGAGTATAGGGATTTCAATGTAAAAAAAAAAAAACTTTGAACGCTCTGCCCTCCACAGTTTTATGTTGGGCCCATATAACCTTTAGGATTTAAAAATTGTATTAAAATCAACGTCGATTTCAATGTTGGTGTCGCCACCTACATTTTTATGTAATATACTGGTCAAAATGTGAAAATCCTGTGACCAGTCCAGCGTCCCTAATTTTTTCCCGATCTTCGTAAAATTTATTGGGATTCTGGAGGTGGTGGTGAAAATTATGGTTGCATATGATACTAGTGGCTCCACCTGAATATTATAAGTTGCAATGTTTTGTAAGATATAAAAATCCACATGTAAAAAAGTCATTGAATGCCAACCTAACGAAATTAGGTTCCCAATTTTGTCTACCAGGATTGCGCGACGAGATTAAACGGTATTTTAAGGGAAGTGGGACACCACTATCAGCGGGTCATCGACAACCATGGCCCTATACGAACCACAGAATCATAAAGTTCAGTGGGGAAGTATGAAACAGTGATTTTGATCACGGTAAAGCTGTACTGTGCCTGAAATATGCCTGTGCAAAATTGCGAGGTACCAGGTTGTATCGCTGATACGCGCAAATTGTCAAATCTTGACAAATAACCATGGATGTTTATGGGGTTATGTTCCAGAGTTTCATAGTTAAGCCTCCACTGTGGTCACGGAAGCGTATCCATGGCGTGTCCCACTTGGTAACAGCAGACCAGCGTAGCTATGAATTCAGTCGGGCGCACGGTCATCACGATAAGGTGACAAAAGGGAGAACTAAGATTTTGTCAGGCTCCTATTAGACATGGCAAATTTATAGGATATATAGATCATGTTCAATGCTATTATGTCATAAAAAATCAGTGACCTTGACCCATTTGAGATCACCAGGCCTGAAGCGAAAGGAAGGGATTCGGTAAAGGCAAGGTGTTGCTTGGAGATCAATAGCAAAGGGAATTGAGCCTTTACATGAATATAGATGAAATATACTTGGGTATATTGTACATGAAACTCTACTTGGTGAGCTACTTTTGGGTCACTATAATACAATAATTGTGTGACCATGACCTATTTTTAGGTCATAAAGCACTTCAGGAACAGTCATTAATATTGAGTTGAAATTTGATTTTGGATAGTATGACCTTCATTAAGTTCTCAGGGTCATTAAAGGAATGCTTTTCAGAAAGGATATGTTGGTGAAAGTCATCAGATTATGTCAGCGGAGCATTAGGCCCATGGGCCTCTTGTTTCACATATATATTTCCAAATTTTACCATATAAGATATTTAAACCATCTCAAATGTGCATCGCATGAGGAGATGGAGAACGTTGTTCCATGTTCAATGTCAGTAGTACAAAACTACGATGCCAAAGTTGTGTGTACTGCCATTCTGAATTCATCAAATCAAATTTTAAATATTAAATAACTGCAAGCTTTTAAGAATAGACGTATCATATTTCCACATGTCACTATTGTAGGCACACAGAGATATTTGCTGCACAACAAATCATCCTTTCTCTCCGTTTTAATGCGTCTTTGACACATTTTAACTGCTTTATGGAAAAATATAATTTAGACACTTTCGTTCTTACTGAAGGATTGAAAACTGCGTTTCCTATCACACAATTCAAATACGAGAAATAACAAATTCCCACACAAACCGGTAGTTTTACTTTAACTTGAATATTTCAATCACTCACAGCAACCTCAAAAGCTTCGCATATGTTCAGCCAAATCCACATTTTGTTCTTGAAAGCGAAAAGCGCCTGTTGGTATACCGGTGCAGATGACGAATTAATATAGCTTTTGCTACTACAATTTAAAACATCTCACACTTAGCTCAAGTACTCGTTTCACAATATTTTTTCAGTGCACTTATATGCATGCTCTGAGCATATGTTGTCAGTGTGTGTTTAGTGAAAGAACAAATTTGAAATGAAAAAGAGGTTAAGCATACCTTCCTAGTGTTCTAAAACTGAGGTAACAGCCTCATCGTCAAAGCATGGGGCTTAGTCAGCCTAGGAAAACTGCTGTATACAGCCATATCATTGACATATATTTCATTTGATACCTTCATTCAAAAGGCTCAGTGGGACAGCGAACTCAAGCACCACAAATAGTACAGGCGTCATAGAAACTCTACTGCTAGATAGCGGGTAGCTTGTACTTCATAGGAAAAATTTAACGGTTGAGCAGAATTAAAAGGGATATGCATGCAAGTTTTACATAAACTTACCGTTAAAACATTGGCATCCAATCTCAGGACCTGTTCTTTTTCATTCTGGATGTAAAAATATTAATAATAAGTATGTTTCACATTACGTACACATGGCAAAAATGTGGAAAATGTCTTCCATATACAGCAGTTTGAAACAACTGTGGAGTTAAAATGTCCTGTTACATATACTTGAAAATCTGCTAGTCGCTTAATTATGGAAAAATTAAGATTAGACAAGCGACTTTTTTGGTAGGTAGCGGGCGATACCTGGCGGCTGCAGCAGTGAGCAAACCGGAGCACGCCCAAGAATACGCTTAATGTGATTCCCACAACCAGCACGCCAGGCTACCAGAGTCAGCATTTGGACGCCCCACGTTTACAGAAAAAAAAAGGCAAATAAGAAAAAAACAAAACAAAAAAAAAACAAAAACAAAAAAAAACAAAAACAAAAACAAAAAAAAAAACAAAAACAAAAAAAAACAAAAACAAAAAAAAAAACAAAAACAAAAACAAACACAAAAAACAAAAAACAAAAACAAAAACAAAAAAAAACAAAAACCAAAAACAAAAAAAAACAAAAACAAAAAACCAAAAAAAAAAAACAAAAAAAAACCAAAAACCAAAAAAAAAAAAAAAAAAACAAGCAAACAAAAAAAAATAAAAAAACAAAAACAAAAAAAAAACAAAAAACAAAAAAAACAAAAAAAAAAACAAAAAAAAAACCACCAAAGCAGCAAAACAAAAACTGAATTATATGAAATAAGAAGAAATACAAGCATACTATCATGTCATTTCTTTTTTCTGGTTTGACGTGGAGCATGAATTGAAATGCTTCGGTATAGATTTTTGTGTCATCTTACTTAACATAATTACAGCTCTACTCACCAGTTCCTTTATCCGTGCAAGTTGTAGCCCGATTGAGACAAGAACGGGTTTACTGGAATCAAGGATGGGGCGTGCATCGGCGGAATAGTTCGCAAATAGATCTCGGAAAAGGCGCTGCTCAGCAGTTATGATCCCTGCAAAAGTGACAAAATTAATGTTTCAGAAATAAATCGTTCCATGATAGTTCTGATGTTGAGAATACCATGCTGTCCTACTCGCTGTTAAAAAAGATTGTCCAAGAAGTACCTTGTTTATCTACAATCAAGGTTTGTTAAATGCAGCTCCTATCTCGCCTTATATGACAAAAATCAGTGTCTCGTTTGATCAACCCATTGTTTGCCAATTAAACACGCCTGGGTTGGGTGACAGTTAACTCGTTGATCAAGAGGCTAATTACCCTTATCAGATTGGACTAGATTTTCACGACAGGAGGTTGCATATTGACAAAACCTTGGTTGTAGAGAAACGTGGTATATCTTTTTTTTTTAACGAAGAGTAGCACCTGATGCATTCTTTGCTTAAACAAACTAGTTCCGGGCTGCAGTCATTCTCAAAATACAATGTTGGAGTTGCGAGAGCGATTGGCGAAACATTTGACAACTAGCCTGCTGTTTCTCGCTGACATCTGTCTCACATGGTGAACTGGGGTCAGTGTATATTGATATTTAAATTATAAGCCAGCATTGTTCAGGAAAATTGGTCTGCTGGACTGTACCCCTACAAGTCATCCAACGTGTAGATTATCAGTCCATACAAATGAAACGTCCACTTTCCTAGGTACGTTTTTAATAAAAAATATTTTGGTGGTTTTTAAAAATAAAATTTTGCCAAAAAATGTTCAGAAAAGGGTCATCATGAAGCCTAAATTACATTTTTGTCTCTTTTGAAGAAAGTATAAAAGCTGAGTAAGTATACTAAAACTCATGCGGTCGTTACCTGGGGAAAATTACTATATACTTTTATTGGCCCAATGGTACATTTTAGCATGGTGGGCCCATCTTGTACAAGTGGTTATCGTCAGCGACTGCCCTCTAGACACCATTTTGGGAACTACATTTTTCAAACCTGACAAAATCGACGAATGTGACCTGTGTTGTCCAATTTAAATGTTAATTTACATTTAAGTGTTTCAAATCCTTCAAATCTAGACTGATGTAAAAGTTTTAAGATTTATTTTTTGAAATTAAGCTACGTATTTGTTTAAGAATGAGAATAATATACTAAATATTAGGAACCACAAGATTTTCCGTTTTTCATAAAATGAAAAAAAATTGAACAATTTGAGCCACTTTAGATTATTAAACTCGATAAAGCAAATAAATGATGGTGTTCAATAAACAAATTGTGCAACGCCAATGTAACGTATGACAATTGCAAGGAGTGTTGACGAAAAGAAATATAAAATACTTCTCAGAAAATCAAACGTGAATGAAATACCCTGTAAGCCATACAACTTGATGCACTTGAACCTAAACAATATTATCAATATTTGTATCTAGTTTATCTGCTAGTATCTTTATGAACATAATCAGTCACTGAATGTATTTAAAGACAAGATACAAATAATAATGTGCCTGTTCTACCCCACAACATACAAAGTAAATAACTAACAAGCGTAATTTTTGGAATTCAAAAGCAACATGGCAAATTATGAGAGTGTCAACAGCGCATATGAAACGTTTAATGATTACTGTCACAATGCTGTCCAACAGAGTTTTTAAGAAAGTGACACCCGGGAAAAGAAATTGTTGTTTTCTCTGTAATTAATGCTTTGACAACGAGTGTAAAGACCTTCAGGCTTCGCTCAATGCACTTGCTAAACAATGTGACATTTCCAAGACTGAAAATAGGCAAACCTATTGCAAATCAGAGAAAGAATACAAAACGGGCATCTATGAGAAAAAGCAAAATTGCTGAGAAAATAAACTAAAAGAATTCCAAAATACATTAAGCTCCAATCCAAACGACTATTGGAATTTCTTGATGGAGATAAAAAGCTGAAGCTCAATAAACAGCTCTATTGATGAGGAAATCTTTGCTAAATTGTATCAAAATGAATGAAAACACTCCCCCAATTCCACACTACTATAAATTTGAGTTGATTCAAGAAGCCGGTGAGCTTGTTGAGAAATATACGCTGGATATTGTGGACTGCCAAAATGAAGCCATTGATGATATCCTAAACCGGGAAATATCCACAGACAGGGTACACTGTGAACTCAATAAGTCAAAAGCGGGAAATGCATGTGTTATTGATGGTATAGGCATCGAATTCTTTAAATGTGTAAAATCTGAAATTATTCCATCCATCACAGCTTTATTTAACTATATATGTTTTACAACCGGATGTTATCCAAAGCAATGAAGTGAGAGCGCCATAAGGCCTATTGTAAGAATAACCGTGATAATTACAGAAACATTACTGTGACAAATGCAATGGGTAATATCTTCGTAGGAGAACCCAACAATCAACTGTATTTAAAAAAAACCAAGCTTTTGATGATAACGACCCATATCAATTTGGTTTTGCCAAGGACACTAAAACCAGTGAAAACAGCACATTCACATCTCACTGGCTTACTTAAAGATATATGGTAAGTTAGCAGTGACTTTCACAAACTACTGAATGTAACCTCGGGCTCAAATATAAAGTATGGTAAACTATATATTCAGAAAGCTAACTAGCTAACCGAAGTGCAATTTATGTTAATTTCCTTTTGTCAGTTGGCTGCAATGTTTGTTCAACAAATGTACAAGTAATCATCATAATTTAGCACAAAAATCGCTTCAACGTATTCAAGTCTAAACATAGTGACCTCAACTTGGCAGCAAACTGAAGTTTATATATTGAGTAAATAAACATGTCTCAGATTTTCCAATTTATGTTCCATTTTGTCACCAGAGTTGATCAAATGTGACTCACCTTTGATATGTCATCTTTTCAACTTCAAAAAGCTGTATATGATGAACAACAACAAAAACTCAAAATTTGAGACACAATTTTTACATTGATATGTTATTCTATATTTTACCACTAATTTCATATTAAAATCTACTAATATTAGGAGCTGAAAACAAAATTTGCATCAAAAATGATCGTCATCTCTATACGCATTGATAATGTTTTTTTTTTCTTTTTTACACTTTGATAATTACTGTGTAAACATTGTACCTAGTAAACACGACTACAGTGCCCACGGAATTATTCTTTATGTTGTTTGCTTTCTAAAAATGTATACTGTAGTTCTAGAAATTTTCGCGCTCGATTTAATTTCGCGCTTTTCGCGCTATCACCTAAAGCGCGAAATTAAAATGCGCGAAAATAAGTTGCATTGTATTTTCACTACATTGTTTGGCATTGGATTGCGCAAAACTAAAACGCGCGAAAATTCTGTAATTTCAGAAAAAATAAGTTTGCGCGAAATTAAACACGCGCGAAAATTTCTAGAACTACAGTACTTTAGGGACACTTTTAGTTTAGGTAGAGAGTTATCAAAAGAAAAGTACCCCTCATCACTAAAGCCAATGCTAACTCCTTAAAATACAGAAAATGCAAGGAGAGTGTCTGCGCTTATTTTGTAGATTTAACTGAGTCTTTGCGCTATGTTAATCGCCACGCATTACTATACAAGTTACATAAGCGTGTTGGTGAAGGTAACTTTGGAAACATAATTGTCAGTATGTTTGGGAAACACAATTGCGGGATTAGGTAGATTGCAGTGGAAAAAATTGAATCAAACTTTTGGGAGTCTTGCGGGGAGGCATTATAAGACCTTAGCTGCTCACTGAGTATCTTTCAGAGCTCGAATCTGATTTTGGTCTGATGGTGTGGTACCTGTGCTGCTCTTGTTATGCTTCCATTATGCAGAGTCTTGGTTTTATGTTCAGTTAGCCCAGAAGGACGTCAGAAACAACAGGACAGTTCATAAGAATTGTATAAAAAGTGGCACTTACTTTTAAATCATATGAAAACGAAAATTGTTCGTATTTCAGTAAAAAAACACATTAAAGGTAAATCTTATTATGAGGATATTGGAATTGAGAAAATTAAACTGTATAAATATTTGGGTATATGGTTAAACACAAGAAAGTTTGACGACATCAAAATTGCAAAAACATACAAAGTTCAGCAAGCTTACAAAGCCCTCTTTAGTGCATACAGAATAGCGGGCCCAGTCATGGGAAACTAAGCACTCCACTTGCTACCAAAATGTCTAACTCCAAGATACTACCTGTACTTGAGTATAGCTATGAAAATGTTCAACTCCCAAATACTACCTGTACTTGAGCATAGCTATGGAATCTGTTCCAAAAATGTAACCTTGCGGACATCATCCACAAATTAATCTAAAATTTCTGAAGGGAATACGCAATTTCCGAATCGAAAGAACATAGAAGCTATCTATGGTAAATCATGGCAGTTCCTCCTATATCTCAGACACCAAATAAGGACAAAATTTTGAATCCAAATACTGCTTATGCCGGGAAAGAGATGGGTCAACCAAGCTAACAACACTCTCTTAAATTTAGACAGATAACAAAACTGGTGTTCAAACATCAGTAAAACTAAGCTTGTAAATTTTAGTGTCTTTATAAACGTGGAACAAGATATGTTAGAAATCAGCCTTAAAGATGTACGTATGGGTAAAATGCAACAGCAAAGTAAATGCGGTAAACTATGCACCTATAAAATCTTTAAAACCCAGTTTATGACAAAACCTATTTGAGATCAATGAAAGATGAACGGTACAGGACAGCTATGACTCGATTTTGAATAAATTCTCACAACTTTGCAGTTGAAACTGGCAAACATGTAAGTCCGGTAATACCTCGTTATGACCAAAAGTGTACCAAATGTGACTTACATTGTACAGAAGATGAAATTCACTTTTTAATGTTACGTCCAAAATACGATAATCCCTGGCAGTCTCTGTTACATGTGTCGGAACCCTATACCGTGAACTTTCGAAATCCCACATTGAAAGAAAATTAAAGTCCATCATGATGCCCCGTAGCCCATACTTTATGCACCAATTTGGTAACTTTATCTAGAAAGAATTTAATACATAAACTGTACTTTATAACTTTTTCTCTTTTTGTTTCTCACTTTTGATATTGTATTCATGCTTATCTGCATAGTTGTAGCAATCATTTGTAATAAGTATCTTGCTGTCTCCTAGTACCTCTGCACCATGTATGTGTATGGCTAGTTAGAATATATGTAGGACCAATAGGTCAGTACTAATCTCTTGCCTTGTCAATAAATTTTTCACTTTACTTGTACTTTAATACTTTTTGTTAAGTCACTCCAAATGTGTGTCTTTAACTGATCTATATTCAGCTCCACCTAGTAGTCATATATATCAGGATTACATCATGGCTCTCTTATTTAATGTATATCAAACAAAAAAAAAAAGGCTGTTTTAACACTCCAGTGTGGTCTTCTGATCTTGTATGGTATGACATTGTGTAGCTTTTATTTCCGTTGTCGCATATTTACTTGTTGTCTATAATTTATAAAATTATTTTGTCTTTAACACTAGTTTGTATATTGCTGGTAAATTGGAACATGGTCATTTATAACACACTTTATTAGATACTATCATATAGTCGACGGTGTGAAACGAGGCTGCCGTCACCATCGCCAGCATTATTTAAATGCAAGTGTATGATTGTTCAGTAAAGAAGTTACAGCAACTGTTCACAAAGTATACCATGCACTGTTTACTTTTGGTTCGGGGTTCCTATTGGACTTACCAAGGTTGATTATAGATGTCGCGGTAATTCAAGTACATCTGTACTCACTTAAGAGGTTTAACGAAACCCGTTTTGCACGTGAACGCCTGAAAAAAAACGTATACATCACAGGATCCAGTGCACCACGTGACACCCAGGCGTACAGCGACATTCGAGCCACACGTCAGGAGATAAGTCTAGCTGTAGTGCAATTTCTACCTGTACTTTGATTTCTTTAGTTTTATTTGTTAAGTAGGCGTTTCCATACTGTGAAATGAATATTTGTGATGTTAAATACCAAACTTGCAAATATGAATGTCTTTGGTGTACATTTATATGTGTTTTATGACTCTTGATCTGTGACATGTTGTGATCATGTAAATTCCGCCCTCGCTTCATGTTCCTGGAGGAAGGGTTCAGCTAGTAATGAAAACGCTGTAGTACATTGATCTATATATGCCTATTCCTCAGCCCTCCCCCCCTCCCCCCGTCGATAAACCTTTGCATAGGCTCAAGGTTCTGGACATAAATTTATTACTCATGTCAGCAAAGCCATCCATTTACAACAGTGAGTGCAGCATGGGATATTTCAGATAACGGGCATATATACATGCCTAGGCCTGTTTATAGTGACTTTTGCTCCAGGTTAACTCACGGCATAGGTATGGTCTATTGGCCAGCATCATGGAAAAATTTTGATATGCCTAGACAAAAATAAAATTTACCCTTGCTTTTTAAAGCCCTGGGTCTACTGTGATGTCTTTGCTTTAGCCTTTATGTTAAGAATATCCCTAAGTCTGGTATTTTTAGATTAATTTGTATTACCCGTGTTATAAAACTATAATGAGCACTTCAATTGCAGTTGGGCACATTAAACAGAAACATGTGCATATTCAGCCTTCAGGGTAAATCGCCAAATTAAAATCAGTTGGATTTGCATTTTATTTGTGTAATTATGAAAACAAATTATGCCAATTTTAAGAAGGAAGAAGAATGATTTTATATCTATATCAAGGTAAATAAAAAGATATATGCAAGTCTACATTTTCATAATGAAACGCCGAAGAAGGCCTGCTTCAGTTTAACAGCTACCTGACATTTAGAATGCGGCCTAGGCAAGTTTTAGAAGACCAACGCAAATTTCACACAGCTTGCCTTATGAAGTTATGTTCAAATGTGACAATGGTCTTGCACCTGATTATTTGTCTGACCAGGTGACGCTTGTACCTGATGTTGCCTCATATAATACTAAACGGTACCTGTTCATCAGATGTTGTTGTTCCTGCAGTGAACAAGGCAGTTTTTAAACGTTTTTTTCCCTATTATGGTGCTACTGTGTGGAACAGCTTACCAGGCGTTATTAGACGTGTAGACGACATATTGTCTTTTAAGCTCAGATAGAAACAGTTTTATTTCACAAGGACCAGAGAACAATCTTGACGTTAGGACCATGTATAGTATTAACTTTTAATGGGCTTCGTAGTATAACATTCGCTTTTCACATTATAGGTTATGGTTTTATGTGTCTTAATTTTACGTATGTCGTGAATCAGATCATGTGTGTTTTATGTACCACTTTTCATACTTTGTATATTTCTGTATATGATTTTTACTGGGCTCGATTGCAAAACAGCATTTCTGCTGAATCGGATTTCCATAATAAATATATTCACTTATTATAAACTTTCTGGTCCAACTTATCCTATATGCAAGTCAAAACATTCCTATACTTCATGGCAATGAAGTATATATCATATCATAACATCCAATTAATTAGCAATGATTTTTAAAAATAATAAAGCATTTTATATTCATAAACCTGCTTGGTCAAGCTATACTCGATATCATTAGCAGTGACGAAGTATTGACTGATCCCGCCCTCATCCACGCACGGATGTAAAACATTCAGGTAAAAATCTTAAGAGATTAAACGATCAATTAATTCAACCTCTAATGGCTAATGTTGCAAACAGTCGCAAATTAACCACAAATGTATTGATTCAATCTGATACCCTGCCATCGTCAGTGCTACATAAGTACTTCCGGTCCGCGAACCTACACGCGTACAGCGTGGGATTTGCTAACGCCAATTTGCGGCATGCGAGACGTGTACGGTGAGGTAAGCCGTACACGTTCAATTCACGTTTTGCAAAACCTTTCTATTTTTGCACTTGCCGCCGATGCTGCGACAACCTAATGTAGTCAAGTCACAAACCTTATCATGCCATTACTTCACAATAAGGCCTATTATCCCAATGATCCTCACACATGTAATGGCACGTCGATGCAAATGCATTCATTGACATCCTTAGTAGATAATCCTCCAGATGACTGCAACCACTGAGCCAGTGTCACTGCAAAGACACTGAGTCAGTGAGTAGGCCTACCTATGCCATGGAATCCAATTTCTCCGGTTCCTCACACACCCCAAATGAACTTTGCTGAATACTGTCATAATTGTTGCGTGGGCCTTGCACTTAGGAAACCTTTGACCCGTGAAAATAATCCAAATTGAATACGAGCTATTTCGAAAATTGCCCAACACATGGCGAATTTGCCTGCTTGCCATCGTCGTTCACTTCTAACCGTGGTATATATTGGTTGTCACTTGACCTCATTCAGCTAATCATATTTGTGCTTCTCGCGAGGCCCTTTGTGGTTTTTCACAGTCCCAAAACCTATATAGTCTTCCAGCTGGAGGATAGCCAAAGGTAGGCCTAAGACATTATTATGGTATACTTCGGTCTCTGTTTTTTGTGTGATCCAAATTTTAAGCCTAGCCTAGTTGGAAGGTTGCAACTTAAACCATTACAGTCTTCACACCAAGGTACCCCCCAAAGGCCCCGCTTCTCCAACACGGTGAATTCAGCAGTAGGGAGGGTACGCAAACAAAGAGGAACGGCATAATAGACATCGATGAAAACGGGTGAAAGAAAACCCAGTTAAGCCCTTTTTGGCGGCAAAGTTCGGGGATTTTCAACTTGAAACCATATTATAATGGAAATTAATTATAACGTGGTATTGATTGTTGCCTATACTCATATGTCACTCAGGACGCGGTGAGACTCCGTCAGATCGCTCACCTGTCGGCTGGCATCTGATTTCGATATCACCGCCGCTTTCGTGATATATTGGCATCAACCAATGCCAAGGCCCACTTAATTCCTTAAAAAGGCCTACAAGGCCAGCACCTGATCAATCGCCTCATTGCAGACCCCAACAACAAAGCAGGGACCCTTACGACATCATACGAAAATACTCATAACTCGTCATGGATTTACGCGTGATAAGCTTCTGTTTAGATTTCAGAACTTATAAACCCAATTTCATTTTGTCGACAGTTTTGTTGCATTGAGGTTACAAATTAGGTTAATATATTGAAAACAAGAGGCCTCTGCCTAGAATTACGATCACAATTCAACAGAGTTTAAGGAATGCTCCAGTGTCGTGCTCCAGAGTCGCACACTGTTAAGGTTGGGACCGTAAAATGAAAATAAAAACAGAGAACAATAAAAGGCTGCAGATTAAAACAAAAGTAAACCCTGCTCAGAACATTTGCTTATACGAAACTTGTCAAGAATGCAAGTATTTTAATGTGAACATTACGCAGCTCAGAGCTGCAGAGCAAAACCTAGTAGTGTTTCTTGTATTATCGTCTGGAGGCTGCCATCTTTAGAGTGATACACCTCAGAATTTTGCTGTGATGACGTAGTGATATCTTAAGGCTGGTTATAAAATTTTGACATATAAAAGTATGTGAACTGTATTTAAAATAATAATGATATACATGTACCACAATTGTAACGGAAAGCGACCAAGATTATGTACAATCAACGAAACCGTTTTAAACATTGCAATATTGAATTTAAAAATTCAATTGAAATATTGACAATTTGTCTGTGAACACACTGTCATCACTGTTGCATTATGGGATTAACATTTGGCCAAGATGGCTGTGCGCCGTGTAGAGGCATAAATGTAAGAATATTGCATTTCAATTGGTCACAGCTCATGTTCTTTTATTCTGATGAAGTATAACCGTTTAATTCAATTCAGCTTTAACGACTATTGTCATTAAAACTGAATTGAATTAAACGGTTATGCAGCAGCAATAATTTAAAGTGGAAAGTGATGTTTCAAGAATTCATCACTTTTATAAGGATTGAGCATTCAATTTTGAGTAGGTGTACAATAATATCTGGTTAAAGGGGATAGCAAATGTCCCTAGGCTAACACAAATTTCTCTGGTCAGGCACATACAAAGTTACATTGAAATAGCATAACACTGTACACATAATGTAGCCGAAAAAGTATAGATCCAGCATAAATAAAAGTTAACCAATAGAAATCAGATGGATATAACCTTAATGCTCACATGTGACCTTGAACCCTCAACTGAACCGGTAGATAGTTTAAAGAATTTGCCAGGTTTCTAACTTTTCTTTGGTTAAATTCCTTTGACATTTTCAAACTCTCCTGTTGCATAAGAACACGTCAAGTACACCGATCAATCGTGTTTCCAGTGCTTTACTCTCCATTATGTATTGTACTAGAAAGTCGAAGTCATCAGTGAAATAAATGTTCTCGTTGCACCTGGATGTACTGGGAGACTCATCAACCACACATGCTCATGAACAGAGCCAACATGCATTAAACTATATGACCTACCATTTGCAGACCGTGTCAGTCCTGCCAATATGAAGAATAACAGCAAAGAGATTTTAATCCCGGTGGAATACCGTGCAGCGCTAAAAGGCACCCTTGGATACATTTTAGTTACGCCGTCACTGTACGTGTTGTATGTGCGGAGACTTTCGAAGGTAAAATTTATGATACCCTCCCTCCGAATGTTCCGGGGTCCGCTTCCAGTGGGCTGTGCAGGTGGTTCAAATTGGTCAATGGTATTGAACATGGCATCAAAATAAAGTAACCCAAGCGAGAGGAATGCGTTATGCAAACAGGAGAAGTTGATGTATTGAAAAGTGAACACACATATTAACCCGGCAACCTGAATTTCTGCCATTGTCCTGTCCGGTGGTAATGTACCTGAATTATGTAACTAGGTACTTGTGTGTCGGTGAAAAGGGACAATCCATACATGCTGTAGTATAAGTTGTGTGAATGTTACAGACATTTTCTGGTGTTTAGAGACGAAACATTGGAGTCTGTGGTTGTAATTTCTATGACGTGCTGTAGTTTCTGACACCTTGGTCGAAAATACGATTTCAGGTAGACCTATTTGGTTACGTAGGCCGGCCTACGAAAAAAATTTTAATGTCTTGTCATTTTGAGACAGAAAAAAACTATTTTACCTTGTAGACCCTAGCTTGAACAAACAATTTTGGGCTCTTGCTTTTAGATTCACACAGGGGTGGAAACTTGCAGATTTAAAAAAAAAAATGTTATGCTAAGAGGCATTGCCTTTGATTGGAATCGACATAGCCATGCGTTGCTTGGATGACGCTTCTGATCACAACATTTCAGTTTTTGCTATTATGTGTATGAAGTGTAGTGCATATGATAGCGGTCTTTCAAAGACCTTGATGTGTGTCTCTCTGACCTATATTTTGTCTATTTCATTGGAACACTTTATTTTCTTTTGTATTTAAGAAAATGCACTGTATGCATCAATATTTTGTATATATATGGTCGATTTAAAATGCTATTCCTCAATCCTGAGTTATCGTAATGGTACTATATTAATTAGACCCACGCCTACCGGGGTGTCTCTGGGGTATTGCCTTCGAGACTATGCCCCCCCCCTCTCAGATTGTATTGGCGCAATTGTCCTTATTTTCAGAAATTATCAGCACATTACAATACTCCCTCCCTTCCCCCCCCCCCAAACTAGGCCTATATAGTGACCCCTACACTCACGAATTCTGAGGCTTGTTTTCCTCGCTGCAGTTTAAAATAGGTCCTCGCTCCGTGCTCCCAGGGATCCCTGTCAGACTCCCGAGGTCGGCATGGATCGTGTCATTTATCACAGTTAACGTCATATAGGGAATTAAAGCTAAAACTCTCGTAGCATTCTTATTACTTTACCAGATATAGGCTACCGTAATGAGATACATTGTGAACTCATCTTACCTAATTATTAAATAAACCTTACTGTACTAACGTGAACCTTTCACAAAGCTGACAGCTTTCTGTGCCAACTTAAAAAAATATATATGGTAAAAGGTAAATAAAACTGCACTTTGTAAATTTAACTGCTTGAGTTTTTCTCAGTATTCCCAGTCCTTCTTTTCTACTTCTTTCTATGTGCTTTGTTTGTTCTTCTTATTTTTTTTTGTTTTTTGTCAAATTTTCTGCAAATTTATTCGCTATTATATTTATTGATTTTCAATATAAATAGTTTCGTTATGAAAGTCTTCCAGTCAGACTGACATACAAATAATGCTGCTTCTGTGAAAGTGATGCCATAAAATGTGGACCGTAAGTTGCTTCAAACATATCGAAAAGATCCAATATTGGATAAATTAAGGTTAAAAAGATCCAGTATTGCTGAACCAATTTTCGACAAAAAACTTGAAGTTCCAATATCAAAGAACCAAGTTTTGACATAACAGATATGGCATGTAAAACTGCACTTTTTCATTCCTTCAAGAAAAGAGAGGCACTCATTCAGTTCTGTCTTAAACAGCATTTTTGAAGCTGGGTTTGATGTATTATCAAAACGGCAATAAATGCAATAAAGGTCCAAGAAAACCAGTTAAAACAAGTTGGAAAGGTCCAACATTTTTCTCTCATTGGTGGGATAACTTTACCATCCATAGTATGCTTTCCAATAGGAAGAGTATTTTGCGAACATGGACCTGAAAAAAGTATTGACATATTGAATAAAATGTAAAAATTGTAAAAAGGACTTTCTCTTTCGTTCTTTACAGTACTATATTCAATCAGACCAAGAGAGTACTCTTACTTGAATGAATTCTCATACTTTCCGTTTTTTGTTGTTTTGTTTTTTAGTTTGTTTGTTTGTTTGTTTGTTTTTGTTTTCTTATTTTTGTTTTTGTTTTTGTTTTTGTTTTTTTTTTGTTTGTTTGTTTGTTTTGTTTTGTTTTTGTTTTACTTGAATGAATTATTGTGCGGACCTTATGCAGAGAATAATTATTTTTGTAATTATGTAATATATGTTTCTTGTTTCTTTCCGTTTTTTGTTATTGTTTTTTGTTTTTGTTTAATTTGGTGTTGTTTTATTTGATTTCATTTTTTTTGGGGGGGAGGGGGTATAATGGGACCTTTTGGGGCTGGTGCAAGTATTGAGCAGGTATCAATCGATACCCTCGACCCCCCCTCCCCCCCCCCCGCCCGCTACGGGCCTATATATTAAACATTGCGACGGCATTCAAGGTCATGTATGATAACGTGTCTACTGAGTGAGAGCAGGCCTATCAACTGAAAAGTCTGTAAAATATATTGGAGGTTGTTTGTAGTTGATCAAAACTAAAACCCATTTTGAGCAACTTCTTTAAAATGGGGTCATACTTTCAAAAGCATGACGATGAACATATTTTCAACTCATCCTTGCATCAATATTGAACTGCGTGTTTAATAGGCCTGCACACTTGGAAAGATTGAAAACTCAGACTGGGACCATGTAAAACTTGGAAGTGTTTGTGTGTTTCAGGTCGCTGGTATAATTTTGGTGTAGTACGGAGTACACAAAATACAAATATTCCGAAAATTGTGGCCGTGCAAAGTAAAGGGTACCTGGATAATAATATAATATAGTCTCTCTCTCTCTCAAACACACACACACACACACACACACACACACACACACGTTTTAAAAAACACTCTTTACCAAGTGTGTTAAACACAAGCCCAACAGCGTTTCCAAATAAAAATGTTTGGTCACCCAGCAAGAAACAGAGTTTTGGCCCAAAAGGAGAGCTTATGAAGGTAAACGTGACGTGCTTTTGGTTAATTTCTTTTAATTTGTTTCCCAATATCATTTAATATTTTAATCTCATTTGATTTGTTTTCGGGGGAAAAAGGAAAAGCAAGAATTCTTTTTCTTCTTCACATAAACATGTTCCTCCTGCCAGTCCCCATTTAATCAAATTTTCGTTTATTTCAATAGAGCCAACTGTGGCAAAAACCTTTACCAGATATGACATGGAATTTGTTGACCCATCCAAACGAGAGGGGTTCATATAGGCGTTGCCTGCTCCCCAATCGTTTTTTCTTTCAAGAAATAAAATATGTTTAAACCAAACCATCGAAACACGTATTTTTGACGAAAAATAGAGCACTTCATCAATCTAGACAAACGCAATAACGAATTATCGTCAATGTCCCACAAACAAAATAAACTTTCTACGTTTCTTTTCTTAGTCGATAAGGCTTCAACCAGGTATATTGTCTGTTCCTAAAGGCGCAGTCTAAACCAAAATCAACAAAAATTTGATGTATATCCTAAATCTAAGACCATTAAAATGTTGAATCCTTTAAATAAGACTATAAAATACTGGGTGCATAATCTGCTATCTGACAATTATATTTGAGTCTGTCGTAATAGTTGATACGAAAGTGGTCCAGGAACAACATTCCTAGTTCTCCTGGAGGTGTTGTTATAACAGGAGAACAGTTTACACACGCATTATGGCTTTTACTGTGGCCTACCAAATATATTTGATTGTTGGGTTACTTTCGACAATATTATGTAACCGGACATAACAACCACGCGACGATGCTGTTCTCAAAAGAGACTCTATTACCATTTTAGGCACATAACCGTAAGTGACCTCTACTTAAAACCACAGCCATGCCCGGGGGCATGAATGTCTCGCCAGCGTAATTCAAGCCACTCTGAAGTTTTTCTACATTCAAGCATGATGTAACCAATGAAGTGTGACGGTGATGGTACAAATCTGTAGTGACCATCAATATTAATCATTTACCCAAGTATGAGAACCCTGTCCTGTTTGTTTAGTGAAATACTGTAGTTCTAGAAATTTTCGCACGTGTTTAATTTCGCGCAAACTCATTTTTTTCTGACATTACAGAATTTTCGCGCATTTTAGTTTCGCGCAATCCAATGCCAAACAATGCAGTGAAATACAATGCAACTTATTTTCGCGCATTTTAATTTCGCGCGTAAGGTGGTAGCGCGAAAAGCGCGAAATTAAATCGAGCGCGAAAATTTCTAGAACAACAGCAATGCGACTCCGAAGTTTTTTGTTGACGGACGGACGGACAGACGGACATCCGAATAGTGACTGTTTAGTCTCAACAACAGCTTATGCTGACAAGACAATCAAACAGATTGAGACACTAGAAGCAAGAAAACAAAATACCTTGATTCATTAATAAAGGTAGCCTATACACTGCTTTACAAACGTTTTCGTTTCATTTGGTATCAAAATATAGATTTCCTGCTGACGAAATTTTAACAAAATAGGCCTACTGCCTATCGAGTTCCGTGGGAAGGGATTGAGAAGCCTTAGTGGTGCCACAATTAAAGTGACCTCTTTTGATAACTTTGAACAAGGACCATGTGCCATGTTGGTGACAGTCCAAAAAGGAATGTTCAGATGGCTCGATATAATTCCCATAGACATATAATGGATCTGGTAAAATATTCACTTTAGATAGTCCTGAATGTAGGAATGACTGAGCAAGACGCAGTTGTTTATGTCAAATATTCGGAAAACGTTGGCCAAAGGCATAATACGGTTTAAGATTATCCTGAAACAGTATATTATAACAATTTAAAGTTCTGTTTACAGTAAGACAAAGTAGGTGACTGTCTTGTATCAGCAGGCAGGTCGTTCTAATTTTTGTTGTTGATGGAATACAGGAGGTTTTGTACATATCGTTGGGAATTCAAACATTTTAATCAATCAAACAACATATTTAGTCCACTCATCCAAGTTACACAAGTAGGGCAAGTAAATCTGAACATAGGATGACAATAAAACCAAACAGGACTATGTTTGGTTATCAATGGTATTTCTCAAGGTATTTTACTCTTTCGGTACTAAATTCTGGACCGAGTCAACAGCTTTCCTCGACGCGGTTTGGGTGCAATGAGCGCGCCGAGGAAAGTTGTTTAACTACACTATCGCACTCTGTTTGACTTCCGGCATGCTAGTACTTGAATGAACAATCTTTTTACAAGAGACATGAATTTAGCACCCTTACTTTACTTCAGTGCAATTTGCGTCAAGTAGTTGGACTTTTGTCGCATTTAGCACTGAGAGATTTCAGGGTCCTTTTCTTCCACATCTATTAACCGTGTCTAATGATATTTGCGGCATATTTGCGTGAACGTACCAGGTCACGAAGAAGGTCTTTGACAGTCAACCGTGAGTGTGGCATAATGGCATTACTTGTTTGATTGCAAACATGAAAATAATCTTTTCAATACCCAACATAATACTGTATGACAATTTCCTAGAGCTGAGAGACAGTATATCAAACAGGGCTAATATTAGAGACACAAAACTTCATTTGGTCTCCTACTCTCTTTGTCTGGCCTCTCAATTTGGCCTGCACTAATTATCTGAACAGGTTTTGTCTCTCAGTACCAATCACATGAAAGTTTTCCAATCTGAATTTGAACGATTCCAAATGAAAATTGTTCGAAGAAGGCTTAATTAACAAACAAGCAAGGAAACAAACAAACGAACAACGACGACGACGACGACGACGACGACGACGACGGTGATGATAATAACAATAAAAACGAGTGCCAGTATGTATCTCTTTCCACAGAAACAATGGTCCCAGTAAAGTTTTCTCGGCGCCCTTTGGTCGCGCGCGGGAGTCGCCCAAAGTGCAACTAAAAAGGCCGAAATAATAGAGTTAATAGCGCAGCATTTAAAGAGTGAAAAACGTAGCACCAAAATGTCATAACGGAGTGTTATGGCCTTGGCTTGACAAGAAGTTCACTTTGATTTTCGCTTGGCAGGTAACTTGTTAGAGGTTTCCGCGAAAGGCCGTAACATTGATTTTTGCTATTGCAATTGGAAGTGACTAGCCTCAATGAAGTCCGTGCAATGGACTGATATCAGAGTACTTAGAATGTGCACCAGACCTGTCAGAAGTAAGTACACCTAGATGCACACAGTAAGTACACTTAAACATAGTTTTCAGTAAGAATGAATGGTGTAATAAATACAAATTACGTCGCCAAGTTTTCACCCAAGATTTTAAGATACGTATGCATAATAAGCTATCAGGCAATGAGCATGCTTCTCAATGCTCGGAAACAAGTCGATGCAAAGTAGTGACATCTGTACCAAGTAATGTAATGAAAAAAAAAACTCAGGAGTCAGAGTTATCGGTGGAAAACTATAAACTTGTGTGAACAGAGGTGGAGTGGTCCTTCCAGCGAGGGAATACGTCTCTTGTACCTTCCGCTGGCCCCTTGCGCTGCGGCGCGTGCCAAATTGATGTCAGGTTTTCAATTTTGGAAACAAAATAAAAAGTAGTGGAAGCACATACCCAAGTTCATTGCACAAAATGGAAGCGAATATATCTCTAACTGTGTTTACCATCTCTATAAGAGTTTGCATATTGAATCATGTCATCGGTACACATTAAGAAATTTGTAGGGGTCAGGTGGATGGTAACACACTGAGCATTGTGTAAACAGCCATCATTTGATGTTAATATGCATTGTACCGATATGTTCAAAATGTTTTCAAAGTTGTCGACATGGTTTTCTGTTTTCAGCCTATCAATAGAGCAAGATATGGGCGATGCAATTTTAATTAGGCTCGTAGCCAGACTTTAAAAATTCAAGATTCAAAATGATTTCATTTCAGACTCCAAGGTCCATAGAATTCTTCAAAAATAAAATAAACAAACAGACATACATGTAACAGTGCAAAGTACAAATTGATACTGCAATATAAAGTTACCGCTCTACACTACAATTACACACTGTGCCCATGGCGACAAAGCTGTCTACATGAACAAAGCCTTTTGCCCTCGTTCAAAACGAATAATATATGTATATAATAGTGCAATGTACTAATAGATGGAGCAATGCAAAGAGATAGCGGTAAAATAGATGTACATTCAGTCCATACAGTTACATATTGCGCTGATACTATTTACATAAAGGTAAGCAAAATTTTTTGCCACCTTTGAAAACGTACAGGTAACAGTGCAATGCACAAACAAACAGTGCAAAATAAAGTAATAACGGTGAGATAGATGCGGTCTGTATCCTACGGATACACACTGTGTTAATGCTACGTACATAAACAACGCTTCTTGCTACCTGTGTTAGCTGCTTAGACCCATACATTTAACTCAGCTATCAGTTAAAACTCAGAAAATTTGAATAATGCAGTTTGTGCTGATTTCAACTGTTTTCATGAAACTGTAAGTATCACTTTGTGCAAGTTCACCATGACTCGGGATACCAAGTTTAACGAACATTTGACTAACATTGTATTTAATGTTCGGAACGAGCGGGACTCGAACCTGCAACCTTTGGCACCAGTCGCCTAGGTGAAACGTAAAATCGAGGTGGACCGAAGAAAATTCTCAACAAAGTATTAAAAGCTGCTTTCACTTTTTATATCTGTATGATACTAGCGTTCGGTCACTATTGACTATTATAATTATGAGTTTTTAATATGCGGTTTGAACAATTAAATGCACAGTTACCAAAATTTCTTATCAAAGTATTCGCTCTATTGTTCATGGACCTAATTGGTCTTTGAACGTCATCAGCATGGCAAAGATTATTAAAAAACCTTTTCAACCGAAGTACTTAAGGTTACATATGTGATCTTTTGGTCATCAAGATATAAATCAGGCACCGTTTTAAGTTTCCCATATTTTGGCCGAAAACACATACAAACAGTTATTTTCATGTTATATTTTAAGGCAAAGCTATCAGCTTCCAAACAACATAAATTAAAGAGTGTCTGTAGCCCTTTAGCTGAAGGAGCAAAAGGACACATGTCTTCAGCATAGATTAAGGTGTTAACAATCATTATCCATGGAACAGCCTATTAAAGATTCGTCATTTAGCTTAACACTTATTACGTCTATATAAATATTGAACAATGACGGAGATAAAACACTACCCTGTTAGACGCCATTGGAAACTGTCAAACAGTTTGAGAACATTTTGCAGCCCTTTACAAACATCTTTTGGGCCTTATATCAAAAAGCTAGCAGACGGATTATAAATGTACGGACACCCCGTTGCGAAAGGATTTTCAACGACGGCGTAGGCGTTACTCTCTCATAAGCTTTGTAGGCATTAAGGGAACATATAAACACAGGATTACCCTTGGATATTCATGTACCATTTGCTTTAAGTTGAAAATACACATATGAGTTGAATGATTTTCTTTAAACTTATATTGACTACTACCTGTATTTGTGGCTTTTCATCCAAAACCACTTATCGATAGTCATTACCCTATTCCGTAGTCAGAACTCTCTCCACTCCATACGCTAACCTGTCACTGTCTAACCTATTTGCATTTGGAAGTACTATTGTCACGTTTTCCTGTAAGATTATGACATAGGCTGTATTAGCCCACATAAATTAAATGGTCTTCAGCGGGTTACTACTCAGAACACGTTTCGGAGCCTGTACTCCCACATGCGTCTCTCAGTAGCAGCTGCTTGTCTAAGCTATATATTCAGCAAAGATAACCCACATAATAATGAAATATATATGAACGTATCAATGCATCGGCAAAATAAGTGAAGTTTTGCTTATAATGCAGGGCTTAAATATGAAAAAAGGATATCTGTCAAACTAAACATGATTACTGTATAGTACAAGTTCAGATAATAATTTGACGTACCTGGCCCATTTCGCCCATAGTCCATGGGGACATTGACTACATGGCAACATACTACAAGCAATATTGCAACAGTCATACTTCCAGACCGTTCATACCGCCTCCACAAGAGAGAGTATTAGTTGACGCCACCCCGGAAGGCATAGGAATAACATGCCAACACGAGAACAGTTACATACCCTGGCAACAAACAATTCCTATCATCACCTCCGAAGCTATAGCAGCTAGCTTGCTATAATGACCCATAAAGTACCAATACATGTCTTCACTGACAACTCGACCGTTTAATACGGCCTGAGAAAGAGAAGTTCACGAAATATGGACTTACAAGCACTTATCCATTTACTCTGGAGTTACCATAAACTGGACACTTTCAAAATTAATTACGTAAACACCAATAAGAACCTAGCAGATGATGTATCTAGAGACCTAATGTAAAACACTTTTCTGTGTATTATACCTATGGACATTTATATTCGCTATGTAATAATTGACTGTCAAGATTAAGATATACCTTCTTTATAGCATATATATATATATATATATATATATATATATATATATATATATATATATATATATGTATGTATGTATGTATGTATGTATATTGTTGTTAGTCACACAGCCAAGTCCCTTTATCAAGGAAAGCAGTCTGACAAATCCTAGGCTGTCATTGGTTCATGTATACTAAAATTACAAGATTTTATAGATTTGGTCAGTCTGTGAAAATCAAGCTGACCTAGGAAGACCTGTACTCAAGCAAAAAAAAAATAATGCTATGGGAAAATTGAAGCAGGCAAGTCTTAAATCTTTCAAATATTGAAGCCAAACTTTCCAACAATCTCGGGATATTTACAGCAAAATTTGTGGAAATATTTGATCAAGAGTACATCTTTGAATCCTCTTGACCCAAGTTTATTGTAATAATTTTGATTCCAGATGCAAAGTCCTGACCAAATCTCAAAATTTGTGCCAAAAATATACTATATCGAATAGCTATCTAAATATTACTGTCAGGGAAAAGATAATTAACTACTTCAAATTTAAACTCATCAATTTTGTGATAGACCTTGACGCAAAACCTGCCTTTAATGACTCGAATATCAAAGTTCAGAAACGAATCTCTGAAACTATCTACATTGTAACATTCCAAAAGGGATATCTTTTTGGTAAGTTTCTTAAGCAATTTCACTGAAATTTTGTACATTTATACAAGCAAGGTCATCAATACACCTGGCATTGTTTGACACTCTTGTAGCGATATAAAGCTCCCTCTTCACCAATTTATCCATATAATTAAATTCAAGTTAGGTTAAATATAAATCAGGAAGTAATGGGAAGCATTTGCTACCGATTGGAATTCCTGCCATTTACTAATTGAAAAACCACTGGTACGCATGGAACAAAAGTATTATCCAAAAGTAATTTTATAACATCTATCAACGTTTTAACAGTGTAAGATTTAACTTTAATTTTTGAATACTTATTATGCGACCAATATGCTTTCTTTGAATATGAATTCATATTTGTGTATGTTTTACCATTATGTTTAAAGATTTTGCTAATTAATTCTGAAAGAGAACTTTTGACTTTATCTATGGGCAGATTTGTGACAGTGTAGAGAAATCAAAACATTTGATATTACTTGCTTTTAAATCTTTGATTTTTAGATACAAATCGGAAGAATCTAAAAGGAATTTATTTCACAGTTTCTTAAAATTGCATTACAGTATTTACGGGTAGTGCAATCAAACACAGTATTACTTCCTTTGACAATTGTTTGGTTGTAAATTTTGAAGTACCAGCTATGAAGCTTGATTAAAAGGGCTCTTTCTGTAATATGGGTATCTGGAACAAAATTGGAATAGAGGAGTCCTCTACAGAAATTTTGAATCTCAAATGTCTTTTTGTCTCATCTTTATATGGATCTAACAAATAATTAATGCATTGATTGTGTATTTTATATAGGTCATTTCCTATTATGTCTGAAAAAATGTTTATGGCAAGTTCATTATTCAAAACATCGAGATAATAATTTTTGCAGACGATCACAAAATTTTTACATGCTTTATCAATGTAACTGATTACAAATCTTCTTGTAGTTTCTTTGACTGCTTTTGAAACTTAAGACTGCTCTAAATTTTCCACACTGAAAGGTTTAATGTGGGATTTGTAACGATAACTTCAATTTTTAAAGTCTCCTTTACGTTTGTGTTCAAATTATCAAAACATTTTACAAGAAAAATGTTTTACATGACCTTTGATGCACAAGATCAATGGGTCTGTAATTATTCATCTCTTGTAGATTCCCAGCTTTATCCTTCATGAGGGGGACTATAATAGTATTCATTAGTGTATCAAACTCACCGTCAAATTTCACATCATAATAGTAGTGACATAGTAAATCTTTAAATTCATTAAGCCGGTTTGCATAATTTTTTCTCCATTCATTAACAATTTATTCCTCTACATTAGCATCATCAATGACTTCTGGTATATTTACCTTGCAATTATTTATATTGGAGATTTTTTTTAAAAGCTTCGAAATTCTTTGTTATTCAGCTGTTTCACAAGCAAGATAATATACCATCACAATGGTACATGCAAGCAAACAAAAAAGGCAAAAAACAAAACAAACGAACACAAAAAACACACACAGAAACAAACAAACAAACAAACAAATAAACAAACCAAGAAATAAACTTACAAGGTAACAAACAAACAAACAATCAATGATGAATGGCGATAAGGACGGGAGGGAGGGAGGGACAGATAGACACAAGTAAATGAATAAATATTCAATGAATGCAAATATGAGCGAAATAGAATGAAAGAGAACGTTAGAAAAATTATAGATCTACCCTTGTTGTCGCAAGAAAAAAAAGTAAAAAAGCAAGGGGGAGCGTTTGGCGCTTCAAGCCAAAATATGTTGCCTCAAATTCACAAGTGGATAACAAGATCTAAGTTTGTCGCGTCAAAACACGCCCAGCTTTGGTGCTCTGTTCCAAAACACAACATATATTGATACACTTATTGCAATGTCCTGCTTATCCATGGTATTTTTTCAATGTCCTGCTTATCCATGGTATTTTTTCACACTTTATCTCACGAGAAACAGTTATTCGCATTCAAAGGATAACATAATAGCTACATGACGAATGAAATGAATGGACACTATCATACGTTGCCCAATAATGCCAGATGGAATGCACCATGGAAACCTTTTGGTGCCAGATCTGTTGTCACTTGGCATAATGTTCCTTATACTCATGTGGCTTATTCAATAAAATAATGGGTGAAAATAGTAAGGGCATACAATGGCCGCTACACCGAATATTAATTTTGATATGAAAAGAAGAGCAAAATACGTTATGAGCTGCTCACATGGTATCCAGGGTTTCAGTTGTTTCTTGTAAACTTACATACCCTTCCTGAATGAGATATTGGTGGCCATTTACGAAAAAAATAAAACAAACAAACAAACAAACAAAAAAAAGACATTGTGATATCTCCTGCCACATTATAAAATGGGATTCGAGGAGTGTCGATTGTGCATGACATTACAATAGATTATGCCCTGCAGTAGATTTCGAAAATGCATCTGCTGTCTCTTGAACAATGGTGAACGTGCAGCGCCTACCCAGTGGACACCTTTTAATATATATTATGTGACACATGTGACCATGGTCAGTTAAGTTCAGTTCAGTTCAGTTCAGCACTGGTTCAGACCGCGGCACATTGATACACCCAGGCACCCCTTTTTGTGTCAGTCTGAAAGCTCAAAATTTGGGGTAGAATTTAGGTTCACAGCATACTGTCAAAAATTCCTTTTTGCACTTCTACACACTGAACATGCTGAACATTGCACGTCATGCAGCACTGCAGATTTGTTTCTGCTAAGAATGGAGAAACGTACCCATGACCTGCAGGAAAGGGCTAGACTCATTGGGCATACTGGTAGAACACAGTGTGCACTTGTCAACATTCTGTCTTTTTTATAGATCATCCGTTATTTCATATCAACCCTAGTAACAGTAAAATAATATCATAGAACGTAGCTTCTGTATAGAGAGATAAAGTGTATTAGGCATATTCACAGAAAAAAGTTTTGCCCGAGAAATCGCTTTCGGGGATTGGTAGCCTCGGCAAAACGTCTTCTCCGAGGATGTCTTATAAATTATATCGTTCTACACAGAAGCTATGTTTTATTGTTATTCCAGTGTACCCTGTACTTTGTTGTGGGGAGTTCAAAAATACTAGAAAGGCATACCTTCATAACTCAACTCAGCATACACAGCAGCGTGTATGAATATATAATCCTACTTTTACAGTTATTCCGTCCTTGGCAATGAGGTAGACGAACTAGTAAATTTAACGTTGCGACTAGAGGAAACAATATTCTAAAATTTTCCCATACATTAATTTTACTCGTAAAGAAAATAGTGAGATATAAATTACAAATTGTCATGTCATGTTGTCTAATAAACGATAACAAGAGGACTGTGACACTCCTGTGCTCAGCTAACTAAGTTGCACTATGACCTTGGAAATGAGGTCAAGGTCACTGACCTATTCTAAATCTCACTTTCATAGAGGGTCATCCCTATGTGCAAGATCAAAGTCACAGTACAAATAGTTCTCAGGTTATGACGCGACCAGTAAAATCAATGTTAGTGGCCCTGTGACCTTGAGAATGAGGTCAAGGTCACTAATGTACAATCTCAATCTTTCGTAAATAGAGGTCCACCAACAAGTTCAACATTGAAGTCCTACCTTCCACAGTCTCAAGGTACAAAGTGACAAGGAAAATTCACGTAAGTGTCTGGGTCCCAGTGACCTTGGGAATGAGATTAAGGTCACCCATGTACTGCGTAAGTCTGGCCTTTGATCAGGATAAGCATCATATTCAACATCAATGTCCAAGTTAAAATAGCTCTCAACTTGTTTGATGAACAGTAACATTTGAGCAATTGGCCCTATAAGATTGGGAATGAGGTCAAGGTCACTCATCTACTGTCTAAGTCTGGCCCGTATTAAGGACAACTAGCATGTACAATATGAATGTCTTACCCTTAATAGTTCTCAAGTTACCGTGTAAACAGTGAATTTCGCCCTGTGACCTTGGAAATTAGGTCAAGGTCACTTACTGTACATGTATTACCCTCATACCAAGAAGTGTCCTATGCAATTTCAAAGCAATTGGCTGAGTATATACAAGAATAAAGACTTTCGAAGATTTGGCCAAACAGTAGACAAAAATACTGAAAAAAGTCCAAAAATCATTGGACTGTGACCATTTGAACAAACTTGGTAGATAACCAAGGAACACCCCACCCAGTTTGAAGTGAATCTTGCTGATGATTTCGCAGAAGAAGTCAAAAATGGTCAATTAGCATTGCAAGCCCTAATGACTTTGCAATCCCCATTGACTTTCATGGTTATCAATAGCCATGTAAGATCAACAAGAAAAACTCCTAAAAGACCAAAAAATTACTAGACCGTAAGCATTTGAATAAATTTGGTGCAGACGCACCCGAGACACATCCCCACCAAGTTTAAAGTGAATCTGGCTCACAGTTCTGGAGATGAGGTCGAAAATGTAAACTACCATTGCAATTTCCATTGACTTACATAGTAAACAATAGGAATGCATGCCTTGACCAACAAGTACCCGAATTGAAAAACTCTTTAAAAATTAGGGATCCACAGCAATGACACCTGGAGAACAACCTTGTGTGACCCTTCCACAAGGAACATATCCACCACGTTTCAGCACAATCTGAGAGATGGTTTAAGAGAAGTCGAAAATAACAAAAACGCACAAATAATCATAAAGAACAAAAAAATCGCAACGCCACCTGTTGAACAACTTAAGGTCTGGGCTCCCCAGAAGTATCCCTATTCAATTTCAAAATAATTGGTCAAGTGGTTTCGGAGAAGAAAATTTTTTGTAAGATCCCCCCCCCCCAAAAAAAAATGAACAAAATAATTCATTAAAAAAAAAAAAAAAAAAAAAAAAAAAAAAAAAAAAAAAAACCTGGACCATGACCATTTGAATAAATTTGGTAGAGACCCACCTAAGACACATCTCCACCAAGTTTGAAGTGAATATGGCTTACGGTTAACGATTCTGGAGATGAGGTCGAAAATGTGAAAAACCATTGCAATACCCATTGACTTACATAGTAAACAATAGGAATGTGTGCATTGACCAACATGCACTCGCATTGAAAAATTCTTTAAAAAATCAGAGATCCACAGCAACGCCACCTGGCGAAAAACCTTGTGTGACCCTTCCACAAGGAACGTTTCGACGAAGTTTCAGCACAATCTGAGATAGTGTTCTGGAGAAGAATTCGAAAACAGTGAAAACGCACAAAAATTCATAAAAAAATAAAATAAAAAATAAGAGAAAAATCGCAGCGCTACCTACTAAATATCTTAAGACCTGGGGGTCCCCAGAAGTGTCCGTATGCAATTTCAAAGCAATTGGCCAAACAGTTTCAGAGAAGATGATTTTTTTAAGATTTCCCCCAACAATGAACAAAAAAAACAAAAAACAAAACAAACAAACAAACAAACAAACAAACAAACAAACAAACAAAACCAACAAAACCAAGAAAAAAGCACAAAAATTCATAAAAACTAGAAAAAATCGCAGCGCCACCAATTGAACAACTTAAGGTCTGGTAGTCTCCAAAAGTGACCCTATACAATTTGAAAGCAATTGGCCAAGCGGTTTAGGAGAAGAAGATTTTTTTAAGATTTCCCCCCAAAATGAACAACAAAAAAAAAAAAAAATCATAAAAAAATAAAAAAACCACTGGACTGTGACCATTTGAACAAACTTGGTAGATAACCACCCAAGCCATACCCCCACCAAGTTTAAAGTAGATCTGGCTGACGGTTTCAGAGAAGAAGTCCAACATGTGAATTGTTGACGGACGATGGAGGGAGGACCATAAGATAAGCTCAGCTGACTGACAAGTCAGCTGAGCTAAAAACAAAACAAAACAACAGTGCCCGGAGTATGGATCGAAAATGAGACATTCGAGCGCTGCAGTGGAGTAACACCTACGCATACCTAATAAAATGATTTTCAGAATACCTCGACACGGGAGGCAGGTTAAACGCACGAATACAAGTTGATAACAGTTAAATTGGAAATAATCTGGTGCTGTTGACAGCATTCGCCTCTTGAAATTTCAAACTCCCGTCTCGATTCGATCTTGAACTGGATTCGAAAGCTCATCATGTCCGATGTATCGATATATCCCCGTCTGTCCTATATTATAAATGTGAACATACTGACAGGAATCTGGGATCCTACATTGTTTGTATGAATCAGATTTTGTATAAAAATGGGAACCATTTCAACAATTTTGAGTCGTCAGGCCATTATCCTGTAGCTTGTCACTTAAATTGAATATTGCAGATTATTTATTCAGTCGCTCAGAAAACTCTCGCTTACACACATTTGGCTGCAAGTTGGAAACATTTTGTCTTTAAAACTTTACCTCAAGATGGCCCTGTAACGAAGTTCTTTAATTTCACCTGGTATAGCTTTTCTAATGATTGCGTGGTCGTGTACAGACCTTTGCTGTATTGTTTAATTCCTTCTCAGGAAAGCTCAACCCCGATGTATTGGCCTTGAGTTAACGGACAGTGTGTACGTAACGTGTTGACAAAATTTCAATACAAACTTCTCATAAAATGCTTTTCAGAGATAGGTTAGGCTAGTAACACCTGGTATATGCCTGGTCAGCAGGTGGTAATATTCACGTTGACGTCTGAGCAATAGCAATGTTATCGTCTTTATTATGTAGAAATATTCACCCTTTATGAAAATTATATATATATATATATATATATATATATATATATATATATATATATATATATATATATATATATATATATATATACATATATACATATATGAAGAGTTGATGAAACGTAGATTATTTGATATCAGGCTTATGGCAGGATACTCTTTTCAGTAGAATTTCCATTGATTTTTTTGAGCATTTACAAAACTAAAGGTTGTGCGAGAAGCATAACGCATGGGATGCAAGAGACAGCCACTTAATATACCATGGATATAGCCATATCTACTTCACCATCGAAACTTTTATGCTTTAAAAACATATTTTCATTTTGTTAGATATGCATTCTCGTGCAAACGTAATTTGAACCAACTTTTTCTCCGCAATGATGAATAAAGTAAAAATGTAACATATTTTGTATTTATACACCGTACCTGATTCATATGTTGTGAGAGAAGAACTATTGGCCAAGTGCCAGTTTCAGAGAAGAACCTATCTAACATTGCCCAGAAACAGTCAAGATCAAATATGGATACTAAAGCATGACCTGTTAAACACAGTTCAAAGAGACACCTCAAGCTTTATCCCTATCAGGTTTGACGAACGTCTGGTCCATGATTTTGAGAAGACTACATAAATTGTTTACATTGTTTGGTATTGCTACTGTTATCGTGCCAGTGTGTGCCCTTTTGGATCGTTATGTAATTTCTCAAAATACTAAAACAGCAAATAATAACAACTTATATCGTAGAGAAAAATAGAAACTAAACCAGATACACGGTGGAAATAGTAGCATGACCATTTGTGGAACTGGAAAAGCTCGAGAAAAACCCACAAGCTTTCGTATACGATATCAAAGTAGTTATCCGATACAGTGTTCTGAAAGGAAGTTTTAAAATTTTTGCAGGCGCAGAACAGCCAGAAAATGATGCCTAAAATCATTTAAACATGATCTGTGGAATACTTTTTTAAGTAAAATCCAACCAAGGTAAATAACCACAAACATAACAAAGTAAGAAGAGGATCCATGCAATAGTTTCAGTGAAGCTGAAAATAGAAATATGAAATTGCAGACCGACGAAGGACAACCAATCCTGTAAGCTGAATGGCCTACAAATGTGAAACCGTTACATGCCAGTTTTATATCAATTGTACTTTCGGTTGATTTTATACAATTTTTACCGTGGTGCACCTAGCCATGTAAACACTTCTGTTTGTTTGCGATCGTATTTTAACCCTTTTCGAATCGGTCAAAATTGCCGAAATAAAAACTGACGTCTCCTTTAAAGTTATTACATGAGTTTTATGGTCATGATTTTTTTTTCTGGTTTAGAATTGTAAACAAGACCTCTCAAGATGGCATCCCCCAGGAAAGAGCAATGTAGTCAATCATACTATGACCACGAAACGACTAAATCCATCGTCATTTGCTAGTAATCTAGGATATGGTGGAAGAATTTGAATTGTTGTTCCTCTGGCACAAAAGAGAGTCACTGCTAACGCAACAGAAACAGCATAGATATGTGCATGATCACAGATATTTTTTAAAGTGGCATATCTTTGAACGCCACATGTTTCATTAAGAAGGATAAATTCTTCCTTCACCGTAAAAGGTAGAATTAGCAAACAATTTTTGTGCATGTTTTTGCAGTTTATGTTTGCTCCGGTGTGGGAAAGGTTTTACATGACATGAAATACATTATTTTCTATTTGTATGTGGTAAGTAACAAGATAATCCAACAATCTCTTTCTAACTTTATTTCATTTCGTGGTATACATTTGCTCAAATAACTTTCACTAAAATCTGTATGTAACACGTAGATCTCACATGAAGAAAACGGATATTACAGCATGAAAAGGCAGGGTGATCTAAGGTAAGATGTTGTTCGCCTAAAATGTCAGATATATGTATATGTGTATATATATATATATATATATATATATATATATATATATATATATATATATATATATATATATATATATATATATATATATATATACGACTGATATCAAATGTAAGTGTTGATTATAGTGTCTAGAAAGGTGTTTGTGGTCGCTTCTCTAACCAGGCTGCAATTTTCGGAGAACTCTCCACTCGGTCTCTGAGAGCCTTCAGCTTGGGAGTCTTTTCCAAATCAACAGTGATTCCCAACAAAGGTGGCCAGGTCAGAGCTTGAGCGACGGACAGGTCTGCCCATGTAATCTGAAATTAAAGTTTTTAGCAAATAACCCAGAACAATCAAAGGCAGAAATTTATTGAATGTCAATCAGGCATAGCTGATATGCGAGGGACGCGTGTGAGTAAACAGTTTCTATGATCACGAGATGTGATTTATTAGATAAGCATCCCGTGGTCCTGAACCCTTTCAGTGCAAAGTTTTGGACTGAGTCAACAGCTTTCTTCCGTGCACTATGGGCGCAATCCTTCCAAAGCGCGCCAACACAAGCTGTTGACCAGGACCATTATATTCGCTGAAACTATAGGCATGCGGGTATTTGAATGGAAGGTCTTTCCACAATGAATATGAATCTAGCATCTTTATTTTAATTGGGAACAGTGCGTCCTTAGTATTTCGACTTAAGGCCCAGTTGACATTGAAAGAGTGCATAGCAGAACTGACATTAATAACTTTTAACCAGCATCATGAAAATTACAAATATTTGGAAAAATATTACCTAAAGGTCACATTGGTGTATTCACCTATTCGTTGTTTTTCTTCTAAACTGAGCAACACATTTTCGTGACCGCATTGGATGCCTCTTGCTCCCCAAAATCAAACACAACATAAGTAGAGTCTCTTAAGCAGGCAACAGATATGCCCTGTTAATTGGAAAGACAAGCTTTCCGGTTCTTAAACACGTGTCGTTTTACGAGGAGTTTGAATATGAAAACTGCTCAGTAACATTGTTCTTATAATCCGTACTGAAAGAGTAAGAAGCGTCTTTTCCAAAAGAAAATAAAAACCCCAAGAGCTTCGTTGTCTGCTTCATAAGCGTAGGTGCAGTTCTGACAAGCAGCTAATTTGGGGTCCAACGCGTGTTCTCTTTCAATTGAAAACAAGTACACGTTGGGGTAAAACTCGCGCTTCAAACGTTCTGACAGACAGTGTGATATCTCTTACGCTTATGCAAAGGATGGAATAACCATAAGTTGTGGCTGGACGTAATGAACTTGGAAAATAGTAACTATAATTTTTCAGCTATTTTAGGATCATCCGGCATCACAAATCGGGACCTGCACCTACCTCGTCTCCCACAAAGTAGTCACCCTTCAGTAATTTCTCTAGTTTATTCAGCGAATCGGGTAGTTGTTCATCTTGAAACTTCCTCTTCAGCTCAGCCTAGATAAAAACATGAACATGATTTCCCACCGGGACAGACTGATAATTGCGCGCATAAGACTTTTGTGCATATGTTTTAAAACTGGCAATGCAATGTTGTGCTGGCAAATGAAGATCTTATTTTGTAAAGTGCATCCATACATCTGGTTTCTATAAAGTATTACTCTGTTGTTCTTGTAAAATTTTTGTTCAGCCTTTTAATGAATATTAAAGGGAAAAGACAAGTGTTATTGCCACTAGGCGACTATCATTGGCATTCATAAACTTATCGGACAGACCAATGCACACAACTGATTATCAGCCCAGGGAGTGAACAGCCACTGAAATACTAGTAGCCAATCGTACTTTGTCAGACCTGGGTTACACAGAGAGATTAGCCAGTTGTATTACCATTTGAACACCGCAGAATGTCATCACACTTAAAGAGCTCTCCCACAAAGCCAAAAAGTGGTCCACTTTTTCTACATTATCTCTCTTTGCCTTTAGATCATCGAAAAGTTATTCAAGAATTTTGTCTCATTTCGTCGGCAATCAGAATTCAAAACAATATCGCATCCCGACCACCAAAATTAAAGCTGAATTTTCACGGGTTGTAGTGTTCTATGCTTTCTGTTTCAGTATAACCCGCATTTGCCCAAGGATATGGCAAAACAACCCATGATGCACAACAAACGAAAATAAGTGAGGAAGATAGCACGTAGACAAATACGTGAGGAGGTGAGTAAAGAAAGGAGGCAGTACCGTAAGTAAATAAATAAATAAATACAAATAAAGCATACTGGTTGGAAAGTAATGCATAATCTAAAGTCACATTTGCTCGTATTGGTGATGTGCAAACTAGTATGTGCGTGGGCGCTCCCTCCACATACTGATAATTGACGGTGTAGAATGTATGGGAGTATGACTTTATAGATATTCTCATTGAACGCTTCTTTACACCAACCTTCTGTCCCTCATCTTGGGCCGTAAATGTCGCAGCCAGAGGCTTCAGCATGTCTTCTACACTGTCAACGATCATGTCAGCTTGGGCCTGTTGCATGTCATTTTTGCCTGCCAAGCCTGAAGCAAATGTAGCATGCACAGATTCTGTCCATACAAAGCACACAGCATGAGCCCAAACATAAAGCAGAACTTTACAAGTGTTTGTGCACAAACACAGCATGTACATAACATGAAAGCCCTACTAAATGAAAAGAGAAAGCTGGGTTTCCATGGTGATGGTGGGAGAAATATACATCTAGTTCAACTTCGTTTTAAACAAATTTTGCTGCATTATGTTCCTGAATTAGTCCCTCAGTTGTGCTGGTTTCGACTTTGATGCGACTTCGACACTTCAAAACCAGTCTCTAAGTTTGTGTTGCGGCTCCTTTGTTGTCTGGCATGTTGACTCTCAGCTCATTTTTGTGTCATGCTGGAGGGATGTGACTGCAAAGGAAACTCTTTGTGACACGCCCCAACTTGTCCATGTGAGAACAGTGGAGACTGGCAAAAGTTAAAAGGGAATGACAAGTACAATCCTCACCAGACATCATCATCATAATAATAATAATAATAATAATAATAATAATAATAATAATAATAATAATAATAATAATAATAATAATAATAATAATAATAATAATAATAATAATAATAATAATGCATACGGCGAAGTAGCACGGCACATAATATGAATTCCCCTTATTTTTCCTCAGCAAAGGAAGTGGGCAAAACCTCATCCGGGGCCACCCTGCCACAGAGAAAGATAAAACAGAGCTAAATCATCATATGGCCACTCCAGAATGAAATCGCTCCTAAGAGGGCCGGCCCTCAAAGCAAAAAGTGGTCCACTTTTCTGCCGGACGTTTCTTTACCTTTCAGCTAAACCCATTTTTGTTTCGATCAAACTTGACTAGATTACACTCAGTAAATTGAGCATTGCCTATGCCAAAAGGTGAAGATCCGGATAATATGGCGACCCCATGAAAAAAATCATTCCTCACAAAAATGTCACGTCGGTACCATTTCATATGTGTTTGCAGCACAGTACTGAGTATTTGTTTGACGCAAAACTTAAACACTTGTGACGGATGTATATTGTCTGTAGGCAAGCATATAATATACGACTGTATGCCCATGGCATTGCACATGTTCCGTTTCTTATGCATAAACATTATGATCTGAAGTTGAATTACGTTTTGTCAGGTATTGTACATGAACTTGCAGCAGATTGTTCGACAGAAGAATATTTTGATTAGTGCATATATTAAATAGTTGACATATCTACAGCAAGCAAGCTGTTACTTATAAATGCAAATACAAATACACATTTCGGTGATAAGCATGAAGCCGTAAGTGGGCAAAGCAATGAAGAACAAAAGGCTAAACAAGTGACGAACCAAAGTAGAGTTACTTAACTGCCTATCGATATATTCATATATATATATATATAAATATATATATATATATATATATATATATATATATATATATATATATATATATATATATATATATATATATATATATATATATATATCCATAAAGCATCTCTTGCGTTGCCAAAAATATTCGATCATAAGACGTGAAAAACTCTGAAACACAGTGAGCATGCGGCAGAGCGTAGGAACAGGCAACATTCCAGTGCCAGTCGACCTTTCAGGCATGTGAACATCAGCGACATCAACTATGAAAGATATACAAGCCGCACACTTTCTTCATTGTTTGCAAAATACGGGCCTGAACTCCTGATTACAACCCTCATTTGTTACTGTTGCTCTCTCTTTCTCTCTCTCTCACTCTCTCTGTCACACACACACACACACACACACACACACACACTCTCACACACACACACACACACACATATATATATATTTGGATTTGGTCGAGTGGATATGTGCGTTTCCCATTTCAGCTAGGCGACTGGTGCCAAAGGTTGCAGGTTCGAGTCCCGCTCGTTCCGAACATGAAATATATATTTTCGGCATTTCCTTAATGCTGGTGGATTTAAGTCCCCGATTCTGGAAATATATGCCGACTCAGTAAATATACTGCATGACCGTGTTGATATGGCACTCGCACATAACTAACTCCATTGAACCATTCTTTTTTAGGAATGGGGATTTGGTCGAGTGGATATGTGCGTTTCCCATTTCAGCTAGGCGACTGGTGCCAAAGGTTGCAGGTTCGAGTCCCGCTCGTTCCGAACATGAAATATATATTTTCGGCATTTCCTTAATGCTGGTGGATTTAAGTCCCCGATTCTGGAAATATATGCCGACTCAGTAAATATACTGCATGACCGTGTTGATATGGCACTCGCACATAACTAACTCCATTGAACCATTCTTTTTTAGGAATGGGGATTTGGTCGAGTGGATATGTGCGTTTCCCATTTCAGCTAGGCGACTGGTGCCAAAGGTTGCAGGTTCGAGTCCCGCTCGTTCCGAACATGAAATATATATATATATATATATATATATATATATATATATATATATATATATATATATATATATATATATATATATATATACATATATATATATGTATATAGTGCGCCTGTAAAATAATCCTATAAGACACATAGTCAAGTATTTTTTTTACATTCTTTCTGCACCTCCATACATTGTTTTAATGAAAATATATGAGCAGATAGCACTGTGAAAAGCGAGCCTTTCTCATTGTGAAAGCGCTCTGTCGGGTTTTCATCCATACCAAGTTCCGTACTCTGACAGATTCGTGTTTAGGTAAAACTGCAGTGGTTCCAAAATATTCAGTAATTTTGAAGGATTTTAAATGATTGATTGAACTTTATTTTTTACCAGGCTTACTCATCGCAGGTAATCCTCTCGGGATCAGAGTGTTTAGCATTTATTACAGCAAACTAACTTCGGTTTGTGAGGTAAGACGTAAACCGTTCATGAGCTGTTTCGTGGACACCATCTTATTAATTTGTGAGCAAGAATGGAATGATGCACAGTATTGAAAGCTTTTTTTAGGTGTAGGAAGACGACTCTTCAGGAACGACCCCTGTCACTATCCGACTGCATTGTGTCAATAAAGTATGAGGTTGCCGTTTCTGTGGAGAAACCCTTTCTGAAACCAAACTCACTGAGTCACCAAGGAATGGAAATTAATATGTTCTAATCAATGAGAAATGTTGGTTTTATGTACAAGTAGTCGTAATATTCTTTCAGTGACTGACACGGTGATAGACGTTTCCCGAACCGCGAGAGTATCACCGGCCTTTGACAAGGGAACAAAATGATCCAACATACATGTATTTATATTATTCTGCTTCACAAGGGGGTTTACACAATAGGCGGCGCTGCAAGGGCCTCTTTGCTTTTTGACAAATACATATATATCGTGAGTCTGTGTGCATAAGGCAAATGATATCAGAGATAAAGGTCACCTGACCAGGCCTACACAGGCCTATAATTCATAGAAAACTTTAATGTGGTAAGTTGTTATCTTGCTAAATCACTGTACTATTTTTGATGAAAAGTATGAGTCATTTTTGAAACAATTTTGTGCCATTCAAAAATCGGCATACAGAATAGTCCTATTGCGTTGTTAAATGTACTTGAATGCCATGTATCTATATACACTACACGTAATTATGTTTGGAATTGACTAAGCCAAGAGCATAGAAAATACACGAAAGAAAAAGGAGTTAGGCTGTAAGCTAATCTGAAATTTCTATAAGCATCAAATACTCTAATTGCACGTTGCGTCAGCGTCAGCGCACGTCATTTGCTGGTATGGATTAAGTCTGATTCTAACAAAAGCACGCGTCCATACCAAGCGTCTGGTCAGTTGTATGCCATGCAAGTGCCCAGAGTTATCATCATATTAATATTGCACCTTTCGGCCTCCCTCTTCCTCGTGGAGAATTGAAACACAGGGCTCGATCATGTCATCACCACAGCCTGCAATCATGTCTGCCAAGGCTGCGTCGAAATCATTTTTGCCTGAAAGACCTACGCATGGCAGGTAACACCAGATATCAGCTAACCAGGTAAGACAAAGACAAGCACATGATTGCTTTTGAGTGGAAATATTTTTTGATTAAATCTCTGCTTGCACTCGGATATCTGCTTCAGTCGCAGGTATTTTTGGCAGTTGTTAAGGACGCCGTTTTTCAAACTCATCTCAAACATCATTACTTTTTCTCTAGCTTTTATGCAATTTTAGCCACCAAAATAAGGTTAGGCCTATGCTCATTTGGACTTTGATTTCTAATCACTTGGACATCGAGACCTGTGGGATACATCACACACGATGTTTGGGTGATGTTAAATTGACCAGCACAATAATGCTTTGTCACCAAGTTCATTTTCTAAAAGCTGTCAATGATTTTTGAAACTTTTTACCTTTAAGATAAAGTTTTCGAGCAACTGCCAGTTCACACATGAGACGGCTTATAATGACATAAAGCCCATAATTTCGACAACCACATCTCTTGTTGGATTATTTATGTTGTTTTCAGGTGACTGTTAGTCCATTCAAAAAGCACACACGGCACGTCTCTGTAGAAATGTAAATCACGATGTGAAACGAAGGGAATTACCGTAACCTGTGGCGTCATATTTCAAAAGTTTCCAGATATATGTACAATAGGTACAAAGCACATGTATTGAATCGTTCGTGACCGGAAACATCTTCAAGCAAAGTGGTGCCTAAAATATGCTTATCGAATGTTTTATTCAGATGTCTGGCAATGCATTTTTATTTTCTTTACTGTAAAAATGATTTATTTACTCACTACTTCCTTCAATCTGTCACATTGGTTTATTTGTGTATTTTAAATATAATTTTGTGATGGTAAACTGTGGTGCATGAAGTCCAAAGCGCGCGCAGTTATATGTTGATTAATATTACATAAAAACGTACGATACAAACAAATGACACATTTAATTTAGTTCTATTGAGGTGAGTGTGCAGAATCATTCCTGTATAAAACTAAGAATGTAAGTACTTTATGTTCGATAGTGAAAATCCTAGAGTAAAGACTTTGAAAAACTGAAACAAGAATGAATACGATTGTGGAAATTTGCATTCCAATATGCATCAAAGACTCTGTATGAAGTTCTGGCTAACAAATATAAACAAGATGCACTGGATCAACGTCGAGGATCAACGTTGGTGGCGTGGAGCCAACGTGTGCCGTCGAGTCGTCATTTCTCTGCGGGGTTTAAGCTTTCTGCGATGGTCCATTGCTGCCAAAAAAGCATGCTTATGTATCAAACGCCTTATCACCGGTATGCAAAGCAAGGGTATGGGGTTATAATTATGTTAATATTGCACCTTGCGACCCTCCTCTTGCTCAAAGTGAATTGCAGCAATCGGCTGGACAGATTCCCCAGCACACTCTACGATCATGTCTACCTGGGCTGCTTCAAGATCAGTTTTGCCTGCAAGACCTACCCACACAAGAAACCAAGATGTCAGCCAATGCCATTGAAAGAGAAGTGAATATATATATATATATATATATATATATATATATATATATATATATATATATATATATATATATATATATATATATATGTGTGTGTGTGTGTGTGTATACATATACATATATATTTATAAAAGATATATATGCATGATATTTTGAATAATAAAAATGAACAGGTCATCGGAATTTGTGGTAAGTTAACACTGGACGGTTGTTCCAGATCAAATCAACCGCCGGGAAAACAATTCACGTTTATTTCTTCCCGAATCAATATTGACAGAAAAAATATTGATGACAACTGACATCGATACAATTATATACACAATTGTATGGAGATGATAGTACCTTTTCTGACATGACAAGAACTCGTGCAGAAATTATCCGTGAGCTTTATGAAATTTGTGAAGGGTGTCTGGGTACATGCCAATCATGGACTGAAGTAGAGGAATTAATGGGGTGGCAGCACTGGTTCACGGACTCTATTTCAATGATACACTATTTGTGCTAGCAACCACTGTGCAATAATGACAGTCCAGGTTCTCTACCCCCCCCCCCCCTTGTCTCCACCTGCAAGTATTAACAATCAGGGTACTTATGAACAGTGGTGCCATCTAGGAGAACATGCCCCCATCGAACACACCTACACAGGTTGATTTTTTTGTCTTTTTTTGTTGGATGTTGCATCGTTGATACCTGCATGGTTGTTGTTTGTTTCAAATTTTATACATTGAAACTGTGTTCTTATGGAATAAAGATATTAGCCATTCATGTGCCACGTCAGGTTTATAGTTGGGTGTGATTGCACACATTTCCGTATCTCATTTTCTCATTTTTATACCAATGATCCACAAGATTCAGTAATCAAACACGCATGGAATTCAATAAAATTCATGTTGGCACGGCATGTATAAATATTTCATAATTAATCCTGTATACAGATGTGCACTCATTTAAATAAAGGCTGTCATATCATCGGTTAGACCACATGACCACCGAGTCTACCAAACTGGTGACCTCACCTGCAAGTTGAAACCGGTGATTATCCAAAAGCTTGCCTGCGATATTTTGATTCTTACATAACTAACTGCTACATCACTGTTGATGCTTAATTTCGATGCAAAGCGCACTTATGAAGCTGTGTATAGTATACACTCTCAGAATGATAACAAATTATGTCACCGTCAGAATGTAACTTTGTGGTCATATTGGCAAGACGAATACGCAGTTGATAATGTTATCTCTGGAGAATTTCGATGATGATGATGATGATGATGATGATGATGATGATGATGATGATGATGATGATGATGATGATGATGATGATGATGATGATGATGATGATATAGAGGACCTTAAGCCTGAAGCACATGCACTGATCAACATGTTTTCAGTGAGTTGACGTTCGTGTGACATGTAGAGCAACGTTTGGTCACTAAGTTCAGTGTACCAGATCTTGCTACTGATTTTGATTATCCTTTTTTTTCATTTAAAATATTTTAATAATTTCCAACATTCAAACTATTAGTTGCACATGGAGCGACAAATTACGTAAAGAAAAGTCAGAAGGATCTGTGACCAAAGCTTTCTGTTTATCCTCTAGCGTTTACATGTACATTAGTCTACAGTTGGTAACAGTACGTTCAAACTCACACACGACATATATTTTTGAAATTTCAATGATGTTATGGAACGAAGAGAATGCCCTTAACCCACCAAGTCATATTTCAAAAGTTCCACAGCTAAAATAACAGGCATGAAGCCAATGCACTTAGGCACTTACGACATCTTCACCAGGGAAGGGGTGCGTAAAACGTGCTCACCGAAAGATTTAGCCAGATATCTCGCAATAGCACCGCTCTGGGCAATCTGCACGCCATCCACTTCTAAAATGGGGAGCTGCCCAAAAGGTGTATCTGCAAAAAGTTTTCACAAGAAAACGGTCAGTACGTAATCCACGCTTATTGATGTTGAAAAAACAAAAAAGAAAAGAAAAACATACTACAGGTAAACTGCACTGCATCTGGGTATGCAGAAAAACGGCACCAGAGAAATTTTACAATCTTTCAACATACATTCAGATCAAGTGTTGATTCCAATAATAACATTTCAAATTACTGGATTGAAAACCAAGTCGATGTTGTTTCTCAGCGCTTTTTGGTTGCAATGGGCCCAAAGCTCGCTGACAGATGCAGTTGACCTGTCACCTGAGCAAGTCTGGAAGTTCGGTTCCAGACCACGCATGCTGGTACTTGAACGGAAAGCCGCAGACAATGAGGGCTGTAGCATAAAGCGCTCCTGCCCCCTACACACATGACCAACATACATTCAATTACCCCTATCTCGCTTAAAAATATCAAATGTGCACCGACGTGAAAAGTCGTATCCACTAAATTTCTCATCAATGAAAATATTGTGCAAAAGAGTTGCAGATGAAACCTATTAAGATTATGATTTTGTGATTGTTCCTCGCTTTCCATCTCGTCAAGCGCCCAGCCCATGCTAAGGGAAACATTGACCCTACTGTACTGGTTTTTTTTTTTTTTCCAGAAAGGTTTAATATCACATGTTTTTGTGTCATAGAAAACAGGTCAGGTTATTTTGTAGCCCAGCTCAGATTTGGGTCAAAGGTACATGCATATTTCTGCACGGGGATGCTTATTCTGACGTGTCGGTAAATGGGGAACAACTCATGAAACGCTACGATCGGTAGCCAGGACAACGTGTACAGCCATGTTATCACGTATCCTCCCCCCCCCCCCCCAATAAATAAATAAATAAATAAATAAATAAATAAATAAATAAATAAATAAATAAATGTATAGGTAGATGAATGAATGAATGGATAGCTAGCTAGGTAGATAGATAGATAGATAGATAGATAGATAGATAGATAGATAGATAGATTATATAAATAAATAAATAAATAAATAAATAAATAAATAAATAAATAAATAAATAAATAAATAAATAAAATAAATTAAATAGGAACCACAACCTTTCTCAAATTGCGTGCAGAGTTGGTCAATACAAAATATTGCTTGATATGCAACCTCGACTCATTACAGCTAGGTGTAAAATCAAACTTGAGATGATCATCTACCTGGCTTCATTGCTGCCCAGGCCTCCCTTTCGATCCTGGAGTCTTCATATTCCTTGCCTGCCTGGGCGAAGATGAGCCTGGCCAGCTCGGCACGACCACGGCCATTGAAGTATATCAGCTTGTATTTTGGCATGGTGAACCTGGCAACATTCGGATAAAAAAAAAATGGTTTACGTATACATAATGATATAAAATTAACCCTCTTAGTCTTGGGTTATGAACTGAGCTGACAGCATTGTGCGGGGCGCCTCAATGCGGCCAGAGCGCAAAGAAACATCTGGACCGTTGTTACCTAATACGCAACTGCAGCCATGCTGGTAGTTGAATGAAACGTCTTTCTTTGAAACGTTCTCCGTATTATCCCTGTTAAGCGCCGGTGGACCATTTAGCGCCTCCTTCCCTTCGTGACAAGGAAAATACCCATAATTATGCGATAGTTTACAATAAGTTTATTGATATTGTGCGAAAAATATACCAAATAGAGATTAAAAGACAAGACTGGTTCAATTATAATGTTCTATGGGCCCGGGGCGAAAAAAAGACAATACACTAACCATAATAGTTCGCACAGGCACAATGTTTTGATTGCTGCTGAAAGAATTATATCATAATTGCGCGCTCCATGGTTCAGCACACTTAACCATGGAGCCCCAAGGTGAGGTATGATCAGCCTGCCGTTGAACTTTACCAAAGATTGAAATACTGAACTTTATGGGTTCCTGTTGCTTCGACACACTGTTATCCTTGGCCTACTTTCTGACATAACGAGCACATATTACAATATAAAATCGATACATATGAGTGGGAATGCAAGGTTTCCTTATCATTCAAGGTTACGCGAAAGTAGATGAAAAAAAAAACAAACAAATGATCAAAGTAGAAGGCCAAATTGGTTTGTTGCATCACAAGCTGATAAGCGTGGATTTCGCGATATAAAAACTGAAGAAGTCTGGTGACAGTAGTTTCCTACTTTTGGTGCACCGTGTGTACTTTAGGTGAAAAAAGTGTTGAAAAATATATACGAATACTTAAGAGGATACAACACTACGGCTAACCAGCTCATCGCAGACATGGCTTGATCTTACTGGCTGGATTTTTTTATAGTGGATAGGGTTCAATGATATGAAAATAATTTGTTTGTTTCTATTCAAACTTGCAATCATGTCAAGCTCATATTCTGGAGGTGTCCGTGGTATAGAAGTATCTATAATTTTAGTCTTCACTCTGCACAGAAATGAACGAGCTAACATGGGATAGAATACGTGGGCATCTGGATGGCACCTTTAAATGCTAATGGTTTTGACTTGATACCCTGTCTCTTGAGAGAAATGTTCGAGTAGATCCATAAAAAACATCATGCGGCAATAAAACCTTAAGGTGGAAGCTGTGAAGCTAGTCTGCAGTGAGACTGGCAATTTTGGATCGCAATTACCCATTTCATTTTTTCACAAGTACATTAAACCTATATATTTTCTGGTTACTGCATATCCATAGATTTGTATCCATAGAATTTTTTTGCAGGATTGAAATTTTTTGAGATTTTATAGCATTCTTTCTGACTTGGTAGGATTTTCACATTTTTCACGCAGAAGTCACACCAGATTGTTTTTTTCCAGTTGAAATTAGAAGAAATTTGAAATAAATATCCATGTCCAGGATCGAATTCAATGGTTAGTCCTGAAATAGCATAAATAAAAAGTTATAAAATTTTTAATTTAGTCCTGACAGGCTGTTCATTTTCCTTCTATAAATTGCTCCAAAAGTCACGGAAGGGGTTGTCAGAAAAAAAAAGTCCTGGGAACCGTTCCTGGATATGATGTTTTTCTTTTAATGTCCGTTGATTTTAATGTGATAGGGCAATTTGTACGTTTGTGAGGCGTGATACAAATTGCAGAGGTTGAGCAAAAAACAGTTCCGAGAAAATCACATTGAAAGAAAAAGTTGCCAATTCTTACGCATTTATGGCTGTAATATGACACATACTCATTTCTTCTGTCCTGTGTTTTAATTATTGTGTGAAATAAACTTGTAGCTTTACCTCTGTGAAGTTGTCATTAAACAAAAGTATATTTTGTGGCTTAAATCTCGACTTTTTTTTAACTTGGGAACACCACACTTGGCTTGTTTGGGTGTGGGTTCACATGCGGCTTGACATATGTAGGCACCAGTAAGTGGATTGTCCTAATTTGTTTTCACATCAATAGAGAACTTCAAAGTAATCAGAACAATGGTAGTGATTAGTATGAACTGGCCCATTCTTCTCTCCACGGCTAATGGTTTCCTGCGAGTGACCCTTGTCAATGGCTCAATTGGTTTCCAGCGGTCATGGACTAATGACTGTGCAAACAATGACATGGTTCATTATCATGCCCATGCAAACAAAGCCATGTGTCCGGCACTGTTTAAACTTTTCATTGTAAACAAAAGTTTTGAGATCAGTTATCTCATATAAATTTGATGTTCACGCATTTGAGTTTTTGGGAGCATGTAGTTTAAGTATCAGACTATCCCAAAATATGAAAAAGTGATTAGAGGTTATCCAAAGGTGCAGCTTCAGACCTTCCACCCTAAGTGTCTTTAGACTGAAAGCATATTTATTGTAGAATTTTGTCGTTGCGCTTTTCGCAAATATATCGGACACCTTGGCCAGTCCTGAACTACAGTCCAACTCACAAGTACACTGGTTTGTTTCTGTCAAATCATTTTTCTGTGAACAGTCGATTTGTCAAGCGTATATAACCACTAACTAAATCAAAGTACATGTAACACGGTCACTTACAAACCAGATAAAATGTCGTTATGACTGCATAAAATGTCGTTATGACCACATGAAATGCCCTCCTAACCAGACAAAATGTCGTTGTGACCACACAAAATGTCGTCCGAATCACATAAAATATCCGTATAACCACATAAAATGTCGTCCTGACCAGATAATATCTCGTTATGAACAGATAAAAAGTGAAGTCAGGTTGATACCTATGGGCTTCCGTAGTCCCTAACTAAAGTGAGGGCGGTGACGAAAAATGGCGGCAATAAAAACACTGCACCCACACTGGCTAAAGTGTAGCTTCAAGTAAATGCAGACCACTATAGAACACACACCACAAGTACACTGTCTTTATTTTGAAATTAAGATTTATCCAGTTGTAGTCGAAACATAAACAAATTCTCCAGTGGAGAACTACTCATTTTCCAAGTGCCACCTTACTTGAAGAAAAAAAATCCGGCTAAAAGGAACTTTTGACATAATGCAAGTCTTGTGAGGAAATAACAATTGCTATACTATAGAGACGAGCAAGAATAAAAGGTTCTTTTATCCCTCCTATACAGGGCACTACTGTCAGGAGGGCCAGACATCTGAATTGAGATTATACTATCCATTGTTATTTGCATGTTGATTACCTGAAGACCCCTGTATTGTAATAAATTTAACTGTACAACTTCCACGATTTTGATTTTTTTTTTTTCAAAAATTTCATGTCCCTCGTACGTAGCCACAGCTTCTCTAATTTGACTTTAATGACAAATCCAGTAAGAATACACGACTTCAGCCAGAAGAACTTTGTGGCTTGGTATGTGCAACCGCGCATGAAATTGCGAATTGTGACTCTTATTATTCAAGGGAAATATTTGTGAAAAGCGCCATTTTGCAAGCAAATAACAGGATTCCCGGTGACACGTTTTTGCTTCTGTCCCACTTTCAGTCCCACGTTACGAACAGCTGCAGGGTACACAAACTACGGAGGTCCGTCATATTGTTAGGAATAGAAGGGACATGGATGCCCCCTGAATGAGACGGTGCTATCGTGTATATTTATATTTCGCTGGCTCTTTTCATGAAAACGTGAAGTGAAAAACTTCACAGGCCACCCTTTTTCCCCCGTACCACATATATGTGACCTACAAGGGAGTTGTCGTGGTACAAGACTACAAACAGACAGTTGCGTTGACCTGAGTGCACAGTAGCCTTAAAAATGCCAAGCTGGACCCACATAGACATGTGTTCCAATTTTGAAAAAAAAACATGTATTATATATGTTCATGTGAATACGTTACGCAGAGATGTACAGATGCAGAGATAATTTTCCGCCAGTGAGACCCCTATATATCAACGCAAAAACAAACGAGTAATACTATGCAAGTTTGCAATGCAGACGTGGATACGATACCTGTGAAAATCCAACGAAAATGAACGAGTTGCCCACGATCGCGTCTGCTCTACTGAAGGCCGAGAGAGGAAAGGGGCGTGTCACATGACAACATTTTGTTTGAAACGAGGAACAGATAAGCAGGTCCTAACTCGCAGGGATGCGCCATATATTTATCTTATCTAAATACTACTTTAAGCTGCCAAGAATTCTGATTGTGACACTGAGTGTCGATCTCACTATTATTTGGGATTGACATTGATCATCATAGTATTTCGATCCATTTAACAGTCATCAGTGCCGTTTACTGAGGCAACATGCCGGAATCAACAATGACATTACATGCGGCTCCGGTCTGCTGAAAAACGAGTGGAATCAATATCTGTATTTAGTATGAACTTGAAGAAACGTAAGAGATTTCTCGAAAGTGTTAGTTTTAAAGACGGTCATTTGCATTTTAGCGTCTTACGTCGGGCAGCAATTAATGTATTAACATTTTCTGACATGTGAACTTTGTACATGAACAGTGGTACAGATGGTGGCATGAGGACGAGGTTTCACTGTACATAAATGCACAATGATGGCTCGGTCTATATTCCCTTAATAACAAATAATAGACACAAATTTTATACAAACTGGGATCGGAATCTCACCGTAAATGTCTTGAGTGTGAGTGTGCACACCCTTTGCACCCCTTGTTGCAAAAAAAAGAGCATGGAGTGTGACATTTGTACTCAAAGTCACTAAGATGGGTATTTTTGACACAAAGTAAAACTGATACGGCCCACAAATGAGTTAAAATTTTGTTTCTAGTGTAATGCCGTATAAATTAAACTGATAAATTTAATTTTAATTTCAAAATGGTCTCCTAGTACAGAGCTTTACAGTATATGAAGACAACACAAATACAAAAGCACGTCTAAATGTACAAATCATATACTGATCAATTAGGAGCTCTGGTACACAATAAAGAACATGAACACATGAGAGCTTAGCATATTGATTCAATGTAATTCAGATCACTCTCTTTATGCGTAATCTTATTTGTCACTTAGACGGACAAGCGCCGCAAGCCATATTCTTCAGGGTGGCCTATGTAGCAGATCTAAGCCTTATTAAACACTGGCCTTACCTAAACCACGGTCCCTTATAGCTGCCATATATTTTAAATGATACTTTTCCCAATAAAACGTGAACAAAAGTTATCCCATTCAGACTTCTGTAACATCCTTATTATACTATGTACTACACCATTAACACTTCTAAGCCCGATGCCCATGGGACATGCACAGTTAAAGGTCAAGGAAGGTTTGGCCTGCATGCCTATTGAGAGTGTAAAGTGCAACCAAACTGTACATTTTTTCACTGCAATTTTAATAGGTTTTCAGTTTTTAGCAGATAATAATAAGGAGACTTAGAGCGTGTTTCAGTGTATTTTTTTTTCAACACGCGAGGCTTCATTGACTTGATTCAACACAAGTAACTGGAGGCCACCACGTGGCCCATTCGGAGCGACCTCTGTTGTCCTAACCCTTCATAAGTGCACAACAACTGGCGTTAACCTGATACATGTACTGGTACGTGCGGTATTGATATTGGAAATAATCACACATTCAATGTCAAGTAACAACTAGACAAAAGTACTTACGGTATTAATATTGAAAAAATCACACATTCAATTTCGAGTACCAGCTAGACAAATTGGGCCTCGTAGCAGATGGGTATTATTAGGTAAAATTACAAATAATAATCCTCATAATTTGTCAGAAGTGTGTAGAAAATCTAGGATTGAAAATTGCAAATGGTAGAATTAGTAACAGCTCAGACACAGGAATATTCACAAGCAGAGGTAACTGTAATAGATTGCAAGATTGATCTCCTCCTGTCCTGATGAATATCACAGGGACGGTAGATACCCTGGTTGAGTGTTAGGATGGTTCAACATTATCATCATTTTTTTATTTAGCACTTAGGGTACTAAATTTCATGACCCCCCTCCTTCCCCAAAAATTAGTACTTTACAAATGGGGATTTTCCAAACAAATCATACCAACATTCCACAAAATAGGCCAAACATTGACCATAATTTTCTATGTTCTGTGAAAGTGTACAGACCCACTTACCCCCCTCCCTTGCGTACTGTAATACTAATTAAAAAATGGTGAAATGTTAAACCATCCCTTAGTGAGATTTGCGCTGGTCAATTCAGCCACTTTTGAATATATCACGTACATACCCACTTCTAATCGAACCCGCGGGATTCCAGGACAAAGTGTCCATAAACAAAGAGGCTAATTTTATAAAACTCTTTGGAACTTTGACTTAGTAAATGATATATATACAAGAGACCGTAATATAGTTAAAAATTAAATATTTTTAAAACAATCATACAAGAATTATTTTAAATGAAGTTGTCGGGATTTTTACCAAATATGTTGCCGGAAAAATTTTCATTTAGGGTTACATCATGCCTTAGTTGATCCATACGTTATAAACGTTAATACATCATGGCCTTATACCTTATAACAAATTTAGATGATGCCATCAAACTTCAGAAAAGGATAATTCGTTTAATGAATAAAGCCAACTTTAATGCTAAGACAGGACCATTATTAAAAATGACACAAATTATGAAATTTATGATATATATATATATAATATATATATGATATATATATACATACATATATATATATATATATATATATATATATATATATATATATATATATATATATATATATATATATATATACATATATTGTGAATTTTCATCCACAAAATAAAACACAGTCAAAGCGTTATATGTATATTCAGTTCAGGCTAATGCCCAACTCTTTGTAATGAAAACACAAAGGTCTCATTCCTCTGTTTGAATGAGATTAGACAATATATACAAGATGAAGTATATAATATATTACATGATGGACTTCTATGAATTTACTCATTTCACAGAGTTGGCAAAGCATAAAAATGTTGGCACCTCCAGCTGACTGGAGAGGGAATCGGGGGATGGACACTTGTCGGCATAGGGTAATGCATGTTTAAAGTACAAATCTTCAAAGTAAATTTGAGGTAAACTATATGAATATTAACATAAATTGTAAAACGTTTTGATCAGTATGTATGTCAATATCGATAATGTACCAGGCATTTTTAATTTGAAGGTGTTAGAAACTTTTACAGGCAAAATTAATGAGACCCTCATACAGTGTGAGTGTACTGACCACCACACATGCATAGGTGTCAATTGGTTTCTGACACCTGTGGGGTTAATCACCAGAGTCGTTTGTGAAACCTTTTAACTGAGTACATTTTGGCAGCATGTGCTCATGATGCCGCGGCATATGGCTCTGTGGGATATAACTATTCATACAGTTCTTAAAGCTAAGCACAAAGAAGTTAAGGACTCAAAAGATAGAAAGCCTAAGACCAATTCTAGGTCCGTTCAGCCAAACCGTCAAGCTGACCACAAAGTGACCGACAAACCAAACCATCACAATACCCAAACTAGCCAGAATGACCAAATTGTGAAGTCCAAACGTCGGCAATCAAAGAAGAACCAAGGCGAGGAAATTGTGAATACGGGTAGCCGTAACAAGCCTAATGAAAACGCACCAAACACAAATCAAGTGAACATGCTAGCGTTAAATGGTGTCAATGAAGAGCCTAAACTCTGTATTGAGAACTGTTTGTACAACAGAGAACACAAAGACGCTATGATCCAGTGTGTAACATGCATGATTTGGCACCATTACACATGTATTGGTGAAAAAGAGCCGGAAATAAGTGCCATGTGGAACTGCAAAGGCTGTAGATTAATACCTACTCATGTGCGTCTGATAGTACAGGGAATAAGCAACCTTGAAAACCAAGTTAAGGCAAATAATATAGAAGAGCTCAAAACTCTCAAGGCACAGATCCAATCACTCAACACGAACAATGCTGATCTTGTAAAACAACTATCTGCAAAAACCGCAGAATGCACAGAGCTTAGGCGCGAAAATGCAGAACTTAAAGATGGCCTAAGTAAAGCTCACGAAAAGCTCGAATCTAAGGACAACAAAGCATCCTCTGACAACTTAGTGATTGGGAGCTCTATCATTAAGGATGTCACAAGCAGCGACAGTAAGACAGTAGTAAAGTCTATGAGTGGCGCCACAGTCAATGATGTGCATAATGCATTGACAAAAGAAACAAGAAAATATGAAACTGTCATCTTACAAGTTGGTACAAACGACTGTGCCAAGTCCAATGATGCTGATAAGATAATCAATGACTACAAGTTAATGGCAATTGGCGCTAAACAAGTTGCAAAGCATGTCAAAGTATCAAGCTTGTGCCCACGAGTTGACAAATGTGATGCCCAAGAAACGGCAGAAATAGTAAATGCGGGACTAGCAGCCATGTGCATTGACAATGGCTATACATTTATCAATAATGAACCAAAATTTCGTCTCGCTGACGGCACAATAAATGAAGGTGCTTTACAAAAAGATGGCTTACACCTTTCCCAGTTTGGCACGAGAAAGCTGATCGAAAGTTTTGGTATCCAGTGCCTTGGAGTAAGAGCCTCAACAAGCCAATCCAGCCAAAACAAAAGCACACTACCGGGGAAAAGGTCAAATAATGGTCCGTGGTCACGAAACGGGACAGACAATGGTAGGACTACTGAAAGTGGCGCGTGGCAGCATGTTGGCAAGCACAATCGCAAGCATGCACAAAAGGAGACGACCAGCAGACGGAACAATACCACCGGTAGCTATGAAGGAGGACGAAACCATACAGATGTAAGGTCCCAAAACGATACAGCAAAGTGTACTTTCTGTGGTGAAAGAAACCATAACTCCACCACGTGCAAGCACGGTCAGAAGATACGGTGCGACACGTGCTGGAAACTCGGACATAAAAAGAAGATATGTTGGTATAACAGTACATATTAGAGGTGTGGCAAAGAAGGTAGGGCCTCCAAGACCAGCACCAGGGAGCCTACCAAAAATAAGACAAAACGCCATCGCCGAGGTAAGCAGCGTAAGTTAAGGAAAGTGTATAAGAAAATTAGACTAGCATACTGTAATGTGCAAAATTTAGGTTTAGCCAAACGATGTGAATTGTCTCATTTACTGGAAAAAGAACACTTTTCTATGTATGCAATGGTTGAAACGTTCCACCGATCTGATCATGACATAATATTTGAGAATATACATCCTCAATATAAGTGGTTAGGCAAAGCAAGGAAGAGCACTGTGAAAAAGACAGGAGGTGGTTTAGGTCTCCTAATTAGCAAAAGTATTGAGGTTCTAGATAACAATGTTTTTGACTCGCAAAATGATGAATTTGAGCGTTTATGGATAAAGGTCAAAGCTGGACAGAATATTTTTATGGTCGGGGTAACTTACTTTCCTAACGATGGAATAGATAAAGATAATAGTTCCTTTCTTATGACTGAACTGATCGAAAATATCAGCCAATTGCAATCTAAGGGTCACCATTGTATTTTGTTGGGAGATTTCAACGGTAAAATAGGAGAGTATCGTGTTGAAGGTAAAGCAAGTTTTAATGGCGACCTGCTAGAAAAACTGATAGAGACAGCTGATATGAAAGTTTTAAACAAATCTCCCTTATGCACTGGAAAATATACGTGGCATAGAGGTAGCACCAAGACCACTATTGACTATGCACTTATAAGCTCCTCTCTGGAAAATAACATAGACAGTGTCATCATTGATGAAGTTGGTGATTATGACTTAGGCAGTGATCACAATACAATATGTGTTTCGTTTAACTCTTCCGAGTGTAAAAACAATGCCCCCCTGGTAAAAAATATCATGAAGTGGAAAATCAATGAGGTAAAAGACTGGAGTGCTTTTAGACTAGCTTTATCTGCTAAATTTGCAAACTTCGAGTGTGACCTTTCCCAACCTATTAACCAAACATGGCTAGGATGGAAGCAGATTGTTACAGAAGTTGGTGAACAATATGTCGGTAAAAAAGAAATAAAAGACGATAAAAAGCATGTGTGTGACAAAGAAACTAAGAAACTCATTCAAAATCGTAGAACGGCAAATAGGTTCTACAGGTATTGGGCAGGCAAAGAAACTTGTGACCCAGAAATTTTACAAGAACTTTGGCAAGAATATTTGCGCAGAAAGCGAGATGTTCACGAAAAAATCAAAACCATTAAAGTCCAAAACAAAATAAAAGTTATCTCTTTAAATTCTAGAAAAGGAACGAAAAACACACGTTCATATTGGCGAATGCTGAAACGTTTGAATGGAAATAATGGACATCCCCTAAAAATCTGCGACCCTAATGACAAAAGCAAAATTATTAACGATCCGAAGAGAATCAGTGAAATATTAGGTACATATTGGAAAAATTTGGGAAATTCTGGGTCACCGACAGGTGATAAAGACCTAAACAATACTTTGATGGAACATCTTTCTTGTGACGGAGATAAAGTAGACATGTCTGGCCTCACAGATATAGTAATAGATGAAAATGCTACCTGGAATGCCATTAGCAAACTAAAGAACGGTAAAGCCTGTGGTATCGATAATATACCAAACGAATTTTTAAAGCATGGCGGTGAGGCAATTGTTAACTCACTTACGAAAATATTTAAGCTATGTAAAATACTAGAAAGCTTCCCAGACGATTGGTCAAAAGGTTATATTAAACCAATATATAAAGACGGTAAGCCAGAGATACTCAGCAATTATAGAGGAATTACAATTACTTCTAATGTATATAAAGTGTTTGCATCCATGCTTGAAACACAAATGATGTCTTTCTATGAGGAACAGGAAACCTTTGGTGAACTGCAAGGTGCATATAGACAAGGTCGTAGGTTAGAAGATCACTACTTTAGTCTCAAAGGTCTATGTAGTTTAAGAAAGGACAGAAAAGAGAAAACATGGTTAGCATTTCTTGATATCAGCAAAGCTTTTGATACGGTAAACAGAAATCGGATGATGTGCGAACTGTGGAATAGTGGAATTCAAGGTAAAACATGGCGACTAGTACATAGATTGTACGAGAAGGTGGAAAACAAAGTTATATTTGGTCCTTTTGAAAGTAATTGGTACGAAAGTGTTAATGGTGTGAAACAAGGATGCATTCTATCACCCACGCTATTTTCTATTGTCATGAATGATCTGCTCTTTATGCTGAATGAGCAGAAGTTAGGAATAACCTATCATGAGGAACTTATTCCCGCCTTACTTTATGCAGATGACATTGTTTTGATGGCAAATGATGATAAACAACTACAGAAAATGCTTAATATTGCACATAGATTTGCTATAAAATGGGGAATGAAATTTAATGACACAAAATCAAAAGTTATGGTAATAGGTAAAAAAATGGATATGACAAGGAAATGGTTTTTGGGAACGTTGACACTTGAAGAATGCACTATGTATAAATATTTAGGTATTATATTTGCCCAGGCATTACAAGACTCTCCACACATAAAGCAACACTTGAAAGGTAAACTTAGTCGCTTAAATGGATATATATGTAGTATTCTCTCATCGCACGACAATATAAATAGAGTAACGTTTGGTGACAGTCTCTGGAAAAGCCTAATAATGCCTTCACTCTCACATGGCAGTGCAGTATGGTTTAACAATACAAAGGAAAGCACAAGTATTGTAAGATCATTCCAGTACACGGTGGCACGAGCTATTCTACAAGTAAGAGGTACCCCTGCAATGGTGGCAACACTAGGGGAGTTTGGCTGGCTACCACTGATAACCATCTTGAATAAACAGAGAGTAAAATATTATCATCATGTAAAGTATAACATTCCAGCAAACAGACTGTGTAAACGAGTACTTTGTGACTTAGAAACAAATTTTCAGTCCGGTCATAAATCTTGCTTGCCATACATGTCACAGATATCCACAATCTTGTCCGAGGCTGGATTAGATAATGTAAATTGCAGAGATACTGGTGACTGGATCTATCCTTTTTGTAAGTTGTCCACGCAAAACTACGTATATGACTTTTTTAAAGATATCGATGAAATGTCCTCCTTGTCATATTACAAATTGATTAAGTATTCCACGCTTGGGGAGAGATAAATGTTCCAGGTAAATGACTTCAAGGGCACCAGACTAAAATTTATGGCTAGAACCGGATGTCTAGGATTGGAAGAAACATTACAGAGATGGAATTTGTCCAACGGAATTTGTAAACTATGTAATCAAGGTATAGAAGATTTATTTCATTTCACTTTCACATGTGAACACTCCAAGGAATTAAGAATTAAGATTTGGCGAAATTTGGAAAAATGCCTGTTGGAACATGGTTATACCCATGTATGGGAACATTTTACTCGCTCTTCCTTAACTACGAAATTTACGCTACTGTTTGGAATATCGTTCAATTATGACCATGCTGTTTATGATATATTTGACAGTGCTTGTAAAACTTTCCTTAAAGAAGCATGGCGTTGCCGTATGGTAGCTCTTGAAGGTGCTGGCTGTGACATTTCTGTGTAGATTCTTAAAAAAATAACTGTGATATATAAGCTAATGTGTATGTGTGTGTATGTGTGTGTATGTGTGTGTATGTGTGTTTGTATGTATATATACACACATGTATATATGCATATGTATATATATATCTTCAACTGTGCCTGTTCACAGTAGAGAAATAGAGTTGTACAGTTCCCTGTAAGGTGCAGATTCCATAGATTTTAAATGGAGCTCCTATATTGTATATAAGTTTTATCTATTTTGAAGTGTACTTTAATTTTATACATTGTAATTATGACGATGATAAACATTTATTTTCTACATTGTAAACCAAAAGTGCACGATGTACTTGTCCTTACGCTTTCTAGAGTTTTCTCCCAATGAGTGGTTTATCTCTAGTTTTAGCGCGGGGGACAAAACTATGATATTGATGATTGGTTACACCGGTTGAAAGCAAACTTTAAGTGGGTAAGATACTTGGACGCATCATGGAATACACCCTGTTCCATCGATGCCCCCGGTGTAATAAAGGGGTAGTTTTCCTGATAAAATTATTTATTTATTTATTGTTTACAAACCTTTGGTATTGGGTGCGGAATTCGCGATTTGGTATTTTGAAGAGGTAGCATCCAAAATGTATGTGTGATTAATGTTAAGGGAAGGTTAATTTGTCAAAAGAATGTAATGGACAATATATATGTATATATACATGGAGCTATGAGAAGCCTATTGATGGTTGCATGCGCATGTAAAAAGTAAATTCCAAAATGGTAAATGGATGCTGTTCCACGTACGGCTCAATGCTGAACGTAGATACAGCCCTACCACACACAAATCCTTACTTTGTAATATAGACGGCTTCTTGTAGTATACTTGGACGCATCATGGAATAAACCCCGTTCCATTGATGCCCCCGCTGTAAAGGGGTAGTTTTCCGAATAAATTATTATTATTATTATTATTACAGGTGTGCTTTTTAAAGGTCAAAACGCCTTTGTTTCAGTTATGGCAGAGACTCCCCTGATTAGACAAGCTTTACTGCCCGAACATCGTCTTAACCTATTGTTATAAGACAGTTTAATATTTTATGAAAGGATTCATTAATAGCTTAGAAGGCATTTTTCTTACATATTCAAACTTGTTCAGCTGAAATTTTCATGTCATTTTACCACGTAAAGCTTGCTCTGTGACAAGGGTCTATATTAACCGTCTTGTAACGTTTGCCCTGTGTTTTCGTCTTTTTCCAACAAGAAGGATTAATATGGGGCGTAGTCATTCTTCCTAATTGTTATTCTTTTTTTAATAAAATATGTTTAAACCAAGTGTCTATATGTTAAAACTATACGATCAAGTAATCTTACCCCAGCAAAGGGGCTTTCTGTAGGCATTGGAGGTGAGAAAATCACTGGGCACAGTGGTATACCTGTGGGTGAAAGTCTTGAATTAACTAGAGTAAAAGGACAGGATTTGATGCGGTGGACATGTGCATTTCCATTTTCGACAAGGTACCGAAGGTTGCCGGTTCGACACCCGGCCATTCCGTTGATATATATATATATATATATATATATATATATATATATATATATATATATATATATATATATATATATATATATATATATATATATATATTAATCGGTAGTCGTTAGTATGTAAAAAAGCTGCTCCACATGAATCATGTATGTTATGCTAATTAATTAATACTTTTTATTTAAATTTTCTGAAATTTAATATTATAGTCTGCTGACTGCAAAAGTACAGGAGCTTGCAAACCTCTGGGTTTTTGCCTCAAAATATTGTCAGTACAAGTGTATGTATTCTTGTGCTCAATGCTTCACTGAACATCATTGTCTCATATATTAATAACATTTACACGTACCAACTGTATGATTGTGGTGCAAATAAAAAATGAATTGGCTAACAAATAAAAATTGAATTGGCTAGAATATAGGTATTAACTTTTTTCATTGTATTGGTATCAAAAACAAGCTTAATTTGCCTTTGAGCCACACAGTGCTGTGATGCCTGCGCTGTGGGACTTAGAAAAAATCTTAAGTGGCTGAGAGTGAGCTACTATTTTTTTCTCACGAGTGTTTTTTTTTTTGCGGGCAAAATCACAAGTGACCGCAGATGACGAGTGATTTTTCCCACCAATAACGATTCGGAGTGAGAGAATACTAGTAACTAACTCTCCAGCCATGTAAGATTTTGTTCATTTTTTATGATAAATAGAGTATCCATCGCAAAAAGATGTGCCCTTGTCCTACTTTCAACTTCAACCTGGTGTGCCCAGTTTTGTTCACGTTCGTTGTAGTTATTCAACGTAGCATGTGACGTATAATCTAACTTCCCATGCGTACATTTGATTTTATCTGCGTGTTAATGTACTACGCCACTGCTGCAAGCGAGGTACCATCTAGTTGTACCAATGTTTAGGTCGTGCAAGCTACAGTAAGTCACTACTTTTGAATTTTACTCCAGAAAAAAGATAATTCACCCACAAATATAAAATAACATATAATATTCACAAATGCAAAATTGTATGACATGTTCTTCAACTGTATTAGTCTCTTATCGTGTTTGTATGTAAAACATTTTGCAGGTAGAGAAAAAAAGGGTGCTTTTTGATTTCTCCGGAGCAGGTTTCATTCATGTATGTATAGGCGGCCTACTCTTTCCATTGAGTGATGTCCATCTGTTGCTTTAAGAAGTTAAGCCATGGCAGATAGATATAGACAGACAAGCAGACAGACAGACAGACAGGCGAACAGACGGACAGACAGATAGACGGACAGACAGATAGACAGATAGATAGATAGATAGATAGATAGATAGATAGATAGATAGATAGATAGATAGATAGATAGATAGATAATACAAGTGTGTGTTCAGATGGTATAACAATATGGTTTTCAGAGCATCAAATTACGTAACCATACCCAGAAACCATACGCTAATATGGGCCTTTTATATATATGTTTATATAGAAATAGACATGGACTTTACACATGCACATTGACCAGAGTGTTGAAAGCCCAATTATTTGTATTACCATGCTAAATATATGTCAAACGCATTAATGAAATTGGTTTAACCCTTACTTGAACCAAAAAAAAAAAAAACCAAAACCAAACCAAAACAAAACAAAATAAAACAAAAAAGTAATTAAAAAAAATAATAATAAAAAGAAGCAAACAATAGCAAAGTAGCACATGAAAATAAGTATTAAGCAAATGCTCAGAAACACATGACCCACATTCACAAATCATGAGAGCAAAAAGCAGAGACTCAAGAATTCCAAAACCGTCACATTCAACTTCCAATACCAATATGACGAAATACATTTCACCCCTGACTTGAGACAGGCATTCACCCATAAAAGGTCACTATTGATTTTGAACCGGTCCTCTCAACCTTTGAAACAGATTCTTTATTATCTACAGACTTTGTTTTTTTGCCCCAAAACATACAGGCCTAACCACTTAAACCAAAAATGTATCAATTGCACGATAGATTTAGAGATACGGCAGGCCAGTCACCCTTTCGTTGTTCTGACTTTTATTTCAACTGAGTTGACAACAAAAGAAGAAAGCAGGCCTACACCTGAAAGGTTGTTTAATCCTGTGTTTGGAAAATGAAAGCTTATTGAACTGATTTAATATCTTTCCGCACATTCAGTTATTCTACACATTGAGTCCTTTGAATATGAGACTGTATTCTGTGAATATCACACGTGATTCATATTTATGGTGCACTGTGTAATGTCTTGTAGCGTGTGATGAAATTTGTAAGCAGCAGTAAAAGATTATTGAAAATATCTGGTAAATGTCTTATTTTAAATTTGAACACTGAATTGGCTATCAAATATGATTTTTTCAGAAGGGTATAACTTAAATTGTCTTGAAAATAGGATATTTATATCTTGGAGGGCGTGCCCATACTTTATTGCATATAATTTCCTTTGTAGAGACACCCATCTAGATATATTAGATTGATAGGTTGAGCCCGAAAGCATACTACCATACGTAAAATAAGGATATCCGAATACCAATAAAGGTGTATGTATTATTTGGCCTATGTGACTGAAATCAGACAAATTTTCAATAACGCTGGGATTGACCCTGCTTTTTCATCTTATAGTGAGAGGTGACTTGATATTTTAATAAACGTGCAATCGAAAGTTACACGATATAATATTTACAGGAAACTGATGATAAGAAATCTCTTTCCTGGTGCGGGGCCCTGAAAAGATCCACATGGCGTGGTGACTATTTGTTCCCCTCAGACAACTTTGGTGGAGCTCGCCTAAAATTCACGGCGCATACCGGGTGTTTGGGACTGGAAGAGGATAGGAAAAGGTGGGACATGTCTGATGCTGCATATAACACCTGTCAATATATTAACGACGAACCTTTTCATTTATTTGTTATGCCCGAGTTTAAACTCCATAAGACTGAAGTCGTTCAAGCAATTGGAACAGTTACTGGATGATAAGGGTTTTAGTTATGTGTGGCAAAGTTTTATGGCGTCATGTCTGTACCGCAAGTTAAACTTCGTTCCAGGTGAGGAAGGTTTTAGTTTTGGCAATAAAATAGGACTCTTATTTGATGACATATGTAAAAGGTCTTTAGTTGAAGCATGACGTTTTTGGAAGGGAATCCTTGAATTCCTAACTATTTTTAATATGCAACCAAAATTTTAATTATTTTGAAGATTTTGTATATATATATATATATATATATATATATATATATATATATATATATATATATATATACATATATATATATATATATATATATATAGAAACAGAAGCATTTTTGAAACATTTATAAAAGATCAAGCAGGTAAACATCAGAAAAGTCTGTCTTACCTCCATACACAAAAAACTTCTCACTCTTAATGGCGATGTCAACCATGAATTTTACGCAAAGATTTCATCGAAATTTTGCTCTAGGCTTAATGGTTATTCACAGTTGGGTTGTTTTTGTTTATATAGCTTGATATGTTGTGTTAAATAGGAATGGTATAGAGAATATTAAGAATTATTCCTTTCTTGATTTCAAATTTTTACCCTTCCATCTTATGCTTGTGTAACTTCAGCTTAAAAAATGTTTTTTACCCCCCCCCCAAAAAAAAACCCCCCCGCAAAAATCCCAAACAAGCAAAACAGGCCCCCGTAAAGAAGAGGCGCTGTTACAATATTCACTCACGTTTTCAAAAAGCTTTATGAAATTCTGTACCACACTATAAGCTCATGAGATGTTTTTTTTACATGTTACGGTATTCTATTTGCAGTAATGTTAATAGACGTAGCCGATATATTAAGAACGTGTGCTATCGCAAGGGAAATCCCAAGCATGTAGAACGAATGTCAGAAACCAAGCCAGCAAAGCTCGCAGGGAAATGTGGTGCAACCACATGGCATAAACACAGCTTAACACGACAAAGACAAGCAAAATTCAAGATAACGTAGTCTGATTGATTTTTCATTAAATTTATTATAGTTCATGACATAAACATCACTTACATTAAATTTTCTATAACATCTTGACCTAAAATTTATGATGAAGGAGGCCGAGTTTGATATATGCTAATGTAAGATGATCCATAATGTGAATATATTAAGATAGTAAAGTTGAAACAACACGTCACATTTTGACTACAACAGTAAATTGTGTGAGTAAAAATGTGTCTGATGATGCATGGTTTCTTGAGCCTAAAAGTCTGTCTTGGGTCGTTTTTCAATCCATGCAGCAATCTTTGGCGACGATTCTGCTTGTGATTTCAGCTTCTTCAGTTTAGGATGCTTGTCTATGTCAAAGGCCACCCCAATCAACGTAGGGAATTCCAAACCGGTAACGATTGCGAGGTCAGCCCACGTAAGCTGAGATAAAAGTATCATAATGAGAACAATCATCTTTATTTCATTGCAGAAGGGGAATGAAAGTAGATTAAAAAGGACATTTGTTTTCAGTGTAAAAGCAAGCATTGAACGCGGACATGAGTTTTCATTGTAGAAAGAGAGTAGAAATGTCTTGTGGTTGCCTGCTTCAAGCTTAGAAACATTTACTTTCCCTGCTGGTCAATTAGTCTAATATTTACATGGCTTGTGAAGGAGAAACAATGGCTTATTTGCTTTTCTCGAATATCACGGAACAAGTTTCAGTAATTTTTTTTTTCATAGCGCCATTGGCTAGATCGCAAGAGAGTCTCATTGCTGCATGACATTAAGAGACAAACTCAATTTCTGTTGGTTTTTTCTTTATGTGGATTTTACATTTGACCCATTTTGAAGACGTTGTGTCATCTTGTGATCCAATTTTGGAATAAAACGTTTTCCCCAACAGGAAATTGCACGCAAAGTGCGGAGTATGAATTAAGGGTTCATGGACGAAATTGACATTCAGTCGATTTATACAAATACATGCAGTGAGTCTTAATTGACACTTACACGTGCGTCCTCGTAAGACTCACAATATAATAACCACATGTAAGTAAAACCAGTTTTTCATATTCTAAAAATAGTTCAGACCATGAATGAAAGCGAATTTATGTTGGAACTAGACAAGAAGATTTGCTGCACCGCAAATCTGCCTGTATGCTGCAAACATTTCAAATTTGAAATGTTTCTATTAAAGAAAACTTGAGAATGTGCAAGTTATGCCCGGATATATATGTCATCATGTGTCTATATCTAAAATAGTTTTGCAGATATAAAAGATTTAAATTTTTAAATGCCTGTGATGTGCATGATTTGACCATCCTGACTACACAATACAATATTCACAGTTTCACTACCAGGTCAATCGTCGTGGCAAATTTGTCATTTATAGGCACTACGGTGTTTGACAAAAGGGCGAAATCAATCAATCAATCAGTCAATGAATGAATGAATGAATGAATGAATGAATGAATCAACCAATCAATCATTCAATCTATCCAGAAAAAAACAAATATCTGTGTTTCACACAGACATAATTAGTGCAGACGAGCTGCTGTCGGCGTAGTAACAAATAAGACAACAGCATAAAACATTTTTCATCTAATAGGTCAGTAAGTAATTACATCGTTAGGCCTGATAACCTCTATTATGCAACTTTAAAAAAAGGCGAAAGCTACGATAATCTCAGCTTTGTAACTTGTGACTTGTAGCTCATGATAAAGTCGACTGTGCCACTGATAAAAGGCTTAAATCATGACAATATCTACTGTGCTAGGGTTAACTTATGATATAAACATACCTCATCTCCCACAGCGTATTTATCATTTACTATTGATTCAAGACCGGCCAGCACAACAGGCAGCTGCTTTTCTTCATATCTTTTCTTCAACACAGCCTTGGGAAGAAAGAGAAGAATAATAAATTTGAAAATGTTAGGTAAACATTTTAATTTCATTTGCTTGTTAATAGTATTCTACTGATCACTACTGCAATTTGCCAATTATTTAACGAAATTTGATAGTAAGCCTTTTTTTTAATTTGACAGGCTTTTAAGTTATTGTTACATCATGTTAGAGAAGTTAAGCTATTTTGTAAGTCAATAGACCAAAAACAGAATGCTTCTAACCCCTTCCCGCCCTAAACACAACTCAAAACATCCAGGTGTAAATTGTTGTCTGAGTTTACGTCGTTACTTTAATTTTATACTAGAAACCATTTGTGACGAGAATTACAGGAACGAACTACCAATGTGGCACGCCCCAAGCCAATAGTTGGCTTCGGCGCGGGTTGGACGGCCTGAGTTCAACCCGCGCCGAGAAAAGCTATTGATTCAATCCTATACTGACCAGGAAAGGGGAAAGGGACGAACCATGTACCTGCTCGTTCCACACGGACCTGATTTACGTAAATAGGTTTTGTCATGGACTTATACGTTAGAATGACTTAAAGGCCTTATTGCCCAGATAAAGTCTAGTATTTTCCTGATATGACGGTGGTTCGTCGAATGTTTTTATGACATATGATCTCTTTTTAGTACTAAGACCAGATGAGCTGACTTGTAATTCGAATATGTATGGAATGTTCCAGGATTGAAAAAACAAAAACAAAAACAAAAACAAAAAACAAACGTGCCGAGGATTTGTTTCATTAAACTCTTTTATTTCGTGAGAAACTAAGGATCATCATCATCATCATCATCATCATCATCATCATCATCATCATCATCATCATCATCATCATCATCATCATCATCATCATCATCATCATCATCATCATCATCATCATCATCATCATCATCATTCAAAGAACATATATTTTTTTCGCAGCAGAGACGGGGAATACCGGACCTCGCATTTCTAGACCAAGGAGAATGGGGTCCTCCCACCCACTCCACCCCCTCCAAAAAGCCCCATAGATCCCGTTGATCTTAAAGAAGATACTGTCCCACCTACCTGGATACCCTTGTCTGGTTCCATTGCTACGTTAATTGCCGGGGTTATGATTTCTTCCACGGCGTCCACAATCATATCTCCTTTCGCCTGATCCATTTCATTTTTACCCGTTAAGCCTGAAGTCAAGAGACACGACACAGTCAACTGAGCAGTTGTACGCTAAGCACACACTGAACAGAACACAAACATTATTATCCATTCAAGTGGAACAAAGGAGCAGAATCCGTACCGATGACATGATTTAGGGTTGTCTGGTACTCGCCTCGGATATCGGGCGGACATTTTTTGATCGAATGTTCAATTTGAGCATTTGCCGCTATTCTAACTGCAAGAAGGAATCAAAACAAACGAATCGTTGCTCAGAGAGACAAAGCCAGAAAATTACATGCGTGCGCACTCTATGTAAAAATATTATTGGCGTGTTCATTACTTGGATTAAGACGCATAGTAGAACAAATCTTGTTCTACCGGTTCCACGGTGTGAAGGGGTACTTTTCCACATCATCATCATCATCATCATCATCATCATCATCATCATCATCATCATCATCATCATCATCATCATCATCATCATCATCATCATCATCATCATCATCATCATTTACCTTGCGATAATCCGCTTTAGCTTAAAGAATTTTTTCCGAAAAGATAATAATGGGTTTTGAACAAACCTCACATTGGCTTCCCGGGTAACATCACATAATGGACTAGAAGCTAAATTGTAGCCTGTTTTCAAACGATCTACAGAACTGAAGAAATTCCGATAATGCGGTTCGAAATTTAGATACTAGCAGGCTACACAAATGTTGAGTAATGTTGCTTAAAAAGCGTAATGTCAATTAGATAATATCAAACTGTTTGACTCCAACTCGGTTACCACGTACATTCTCTCGGTTATGGTACATGTATTGGTATGTTTTAAAATGGTTTGGATGTAGCATAATCAATTACAACCTTATCAAAAATAATATGAAAAACCTATTTTTTGAAATTTGACGAGAAATAGAAATTGAGAAAATAAAGCTATAAACACCAAAAATCTCGACCCTTCACAAGGTAAAACGTAGAGTTTTCTTACCGAATGATTTAGCCAGATACCTGGCAATAGCGTTACTTTGACAGAGAAGAACACCGTCCACCTCTAAGAGCGGCATCGCATGGAATGGGGTCTCTGTAAAAACATAACAAGGCATGACATCGTATGACATTTTATATAGGTCTATTTATTTTATACTAGTGACGGATTTTGTTTCCTATACGCCTTTTAACTAACTTTACACACAGGAAATGCATCATTAAAGACATGGACAAAATACGCTTTATTTAATTCAGTACTTTCACAATGACCGAAGGTCATGCTCCAGCCACCGCTGAAGCAAAGTTTGGAAGGCAATTTATGCACACGACACTAACCAAGCTTTTACTTACGTGTTGTGCAGTGAGTGACGACATAAAAGGTTTGCATGCAATGGCTGATATGTGGGATTTTGTGAAAGAGAAATTTACTGACTCTGTAGCTGTTTCTGGTAATATGAACTTTATTAATTTTTTACTAGAGTTACCATATTCAAATGTCAGTTGAAACGGACTTGCAAAAGGGTGCTTCACTTGTTAAAAAGAGCAAGGGACAAAAATGTTGTGGCTATTTACCAACATGCATCTACTGGAAGCGGTCGTTTCTCTGGTATGAGACATATAAATGCAAAACTCGTTACCGGCAGCAGTTTTCAAAACCTTCCAAATTTTATATCTGTGCTAAAGCTGTAGACTGAGCAAATCACAGCCATTGTTTGGGCTATGTTTTTCAAGTTGACACTCAATTTTCATTCCATTGTAAATTTGTACACGCATGTAAATATCCAAGGGACGGGAGTTGAGCTAAATCTTTTATATATATATATGTATATATATATATATATATATATATATATATATATATATATATATATATATATATATATATATATATATATATATATATATATATATATATATATATATATACATATATATAAATATATATATATACATAGTTAACTGGAATTCGATACACTACATTAACACACATGAGAAAGACTGCTTTTCTCTCTCTCTCTGTTGTCCTCTCTATCATAAATCCTTTACTTAAATACTACGGACAGGTAAATATATATAAAATTAAAACAAAATGCAAACTGACAATCTGCTCTCTGTTCTCTGCATTTATATGTTTGAAACTCTTGTTTCATTCCGTCGCCTTATATGTCATACACTGTTGAAACAAAAGGGCGTATAAAAATTTCAAGTTCTGAACGCGAATATAATTATAATTTTGAAAACTTTTGTTTTGCATTTGAATTGCTGGTTGGTAGCTACAATGCCCTGCTCATTTTTCACTTATTATTTTATGTATATATATATATATATATATATATATATATATATATATATATATATATATATATATATATATATATATATATAACAGGGTGACCCGTTCAGTCACAGACTATTCTCTTATGGGGGCCTATATCAGTGTACACATAGAGTGTAATATGTACAGCATACAATGACTATGCCGTATATATTATTAACACACACCAAACCATTCCTTGGCAACGGAGAGTTTCCGATGTCATCTGCTTTTGCTTTTTCAGATTTAAATGAAAGTTTTGATAAAACATTTGTAGGGGAAACGTCATTGCATGTTACCGTGACACCAGTCAACAGTTTTTCCAAGGTCGCGTGCCATTCAGAGCGGGCATAGGAAAACTCTTTCAGCAGTTTAATATCAAAAGTATGTAAGGGCTAGCGGAGTAGACTTGCTCAAGTCTCACTGGACTGTCTTCCGTATTTTACTCAAAATAAAATTAATTGCAAAAATAAATTTTTCAAGTAAACACGCGCCGAAGCGTTATTCGGTTACCATACAGGTAGGCCCTCAAACCTGGCTAATTGGCGTGGAACGTGTCTATAACCAGATAACACGGACTCCAGATGATTAGCGCCGGGCGGTCTGCACTGTGTTTCTTATCACACAGACATGCGAGCGATCATAACGCACCCTGGTGTCGGCAGCCGGAGGGAGACGGTCAGCTTTGTCTCGCTTGAGTGGCCAGTGACTAGCCATGCATTCATCGACGACCACTTTCCACTTAAGTCTTATCACAATGATAATGGGATTAGAATTGACCATGACTCAGTAGCTGCTACTGTGCACGGCGGCAGTGTCGACCAGTTTAAAAAAAAAAAAAAATGATAACAGTGGGACCTACTTAATAACACCCTGTAGTTGGCATAATAATAATATTATACAGTTAACTTTGTGGAAGGGAAATTGTAACGCACTTCTGGGTGGGACCGCGGGATGGGAAAATAGGGACATGCACCAGGGACTTGTGCAAGTCTACTAGCGGAGTTACTAAAGACAAGAAAAGTCTAAGATTTGTATTCAAAATTGGTCGTTTTTTCATATTTAAAATAAAGTTTATGAAACGTTAGAATTAAGTTCTTTTTCAAACCTAAAATCCTACAATAGAAAGTCCTTGGTGTGTCGTTTTACTTGATCTCAAAAATTAATATTTGTGCTGAGTAATATAAGAGATTTAGCGCTACTTAAACATTTTAATTGACATTAATTATGTCGATGGCAAAAATGCAAATTTCAATTCATTTTCCGAGTCATTTCCTATTTTGTGTTCTCTTCCCTTTCAGAAATTAAATACTTATCAAAGTCGTATATGGAAAACTTTGACAGAGATTAGACATTTGTATCTTAGCGCCATAACCGCGCTACAAGGTCTCGTAAAACCGCCACATTTGCACCGGACTAAGCTTATCTCAATTATTATCTTCCGTTATTTTCATTTGTTGAATTTGCATTCATTTGGTCTTCATGTTTGTCCGGTGCTCAGTCTTCCTATTGTTGTAACGAAATATTTGTTCGAAGTGTTCGCTTTATATGTTCTCATGATACCTCACAACGCCCTGTAGCATACAATCTGTACAGGCACGCCCTGTAGTGTACAGGCACGCCCTGTAGTGTACAGGCATGCCCTGTAGTGTACAGGCACGCACTGTAGTGTACAGGCACGCACTGTAGTGTGCAGGTTTCTGATCAAACGCAACATCTGGTGTATTTTCTGCATTACCTGTGTGTTTCTGCAAGCGATGTAAAATAACATTACGTTACACAGACGACATATCTTGATAAGTTTATGAAGGATTTAAAGGACAAATCCATGCCAAATGATGCAACCAAATGCTTGAGTGGTGATCGCAGGGATTATGACTCAAACCAGTTATAAATAGACACATACTGTTAGTTTACCCAAGATAAGATAGTTGCAACGAATTAACGTGTAAAACATTTACCTGATCTTAAAAATAATTTGTTTGCGTTATGGCAATTTGAGGATGACGCTTCAGATTTTATCTTTCATGGATAACAATTGGCTATACATTACTTCTCTCGATAACATATATAATGCGGCCATACATTTTCCCCGGATCACTTTGCCCGCGTCAGGAAATTTTCGACTTAGTCTGTCGACGAAACTCGGCAATTAGGCACAAATCTTTCTGGCATCTGCTTAAGACCTTACGTTAGGAGACCAATAATGTTTTTAGGGTTTTAATACCTTTCATAATCAAAACGTGTTTTAATGTAAAACGGCACAATAAAGTAGAAACACACATATAAGCATAATTGAACCTGTTCCCTGGATAATGTGAACAGCTTCCCTCGAGACATTATACCTTGGACTAGAAAAGTTATTGACTTAGTCTTATCATAATACGGGGAAGCACGGACTAAATTCTCGGCTGCCCAAAACCAAGCGTCTTGTTGCGTTGCTTCATCGGACTTATCCAGCATGTTTTCAGGTAGGAACAAGTAGCATTTGCCGCTTGGTGTAATTGTATAGATACAGTGACTCGTTCCGGTAAGTCAAAGTAGCTGAAAACGTGTGGGTGACACTTGAGCAGGGAGGTGGATTGAGACATGCACGTCCCTGCACTTGAGGGAATGTATAATCTTGTTACTCAAGTTTACGCGGTTGGAATGTTCAGTACTGGAGCTGTTCTTGAAGTTATGAAGTTGAGTACAGTGTGGACCTTTAGGATCCAATGATAGACAGTTCCACAAAAGGCTTACAGCCAGAGCTTATCCGGGCCGCCCCACAGCCTCTACACAGGAAGCTGGGCCGGAGGTCATAAATGTGGTTCTGTTAAAGAATGGAGCAGCAAGAAGATTTGTAGATATTGGCGTATCAAAGGGAATGTGCAATAAAGTAATTGCTTGGGTTTTTTTGTTTGTCTTTGTTTTTGTTTGTTTGTTTGTTTGTTTGTTTTTTTGACGTGGGATCATGTATTTTAGCAAGCTGGAACACACATATCAGAAAATGATATGGGAGCAAATATCTTCCAGGTATATTCGTATGCACAGTTCATTTTGATCAGAAGAGGTCCATCAATAAAATTAATGATACAATTCAGAATATACTTTAAATGCAAAAAACAAGCCCCACAAAGCCCGTAAAAGGCATGTTCGAGATAGACATATAAATGGATAGATAGATAGATAAATAGATAGATAGAGAAAGAGAGAGAGAGAGAGAGAGAGAGAGAGAGAGAGAGAGAGAGAGAGAGAGAGAGAGAGAGAGAGAGAGAGAGAGGTCTGAACTAACTTTAAGTGTTGGAAAGGTGGATGATTACTCACTTTCTTTCATACTGGCCCATTGGTCCATCTCAACTCTCTCGTCCTCATACTCCTTTCCAGCTAGAGCGAAGAGCATTCTACTCACTTCGGCACGACCACGGCCATTGAAGTAAGACAGCTTGTATTTTGGCATGATGTGTCTGGTCTGTGGATGTGTCTGCAAAACGTACCTATCAGTAACATATATGTTTCATCCAAATATTGTATAATTGCTGCTTTACAATCACCCCCTCCGTTTACTCAGTCAATGGGATAACCCCAGAATACACCAATCGCCAGAGAGTACAATTAGTTGAGAGGGATCATCTCTTATAATTATAATAATTTTTAAGTATTCTTGAAGAATAATATTGAATCTGACAAACCATTACCAGAGTGACGCTAAAACGAGTCGCAGGTTTGGTGCCTTCCACTACTGAACAATTTATATATATATATATTTTATATATATTTATCTCGCGATAACTGAATAATGCAGAGGTCAATTATCATTGCATTGGTCTCGTTTTCGAAACTCTCTCACTCAAATGACATGTCTACTTTTTGTTTGGAAGTCCTTTTGTGGAGAAATGTATGATGATGATGATGGTGATCAGACGTGTTGTGATATTTAGATTCTTCTTTGTCAATGTTCTTTACCCTGTTTCATAGAAAATTTCAAGATAAGACCATGGTGCTCTTTAAATTTGGCGCACAAAACCTAATTTCGGGATATATTATACTTAATGACGATTTTTCAGGGCACCGATGTGATCTAGCTATACGGGCCAGTCACAACCTGTCGCATATTATGAAAGTCTCATCGTAAAAAGGGTTTTATTTAAATATGGAGATTGTTAACATTTTTTCGCATTTCAAATTTTTGTATATATATTAGTTGTAATTCAGCCTGGTGTATATTTGAATGGACAGTTATACAAATGCACAAGAACTTGTCCCTGCCAAAAATGAAACTGTGTGGCTTTTAGTTATATGGGTTGCGCACGTGAGTGATTTTGCCCAACACTGGCTATCAGAGGTAACCAAGAACTAAGCGTTTAGGTGCTTCAAATGTTAAAAACTATTTTGCAAAGTGAATGAAACTCTCACCTAAATTCAAAGTTTAAAAACAACATGCAGGCAAAGAACACTAGAAAAACTTCCTGATTAAAATACCTGTATAGATTTGAAGAACCGAGCGAGGTACGAGAACTTGCGTCCACTCCCGGGCAGTTTTGACGGCAGAAAGAGGGCGTTTCACGTAACTAAATTTGTGTTTACGTTTTGGATTAATGCACAAACAGGTAATATGGTAGGTATGCGCTTGTTATCAATCATTATATAATATCTCAAAGCCTCAAGAATACAACATGAACCAATGACCATTTTACGAAACGAGTACACACTTACCAAGGGGCATAGATTGAACAGTGATGTTGTGATGCAAACATACAACAATTACGTATTTCCATTTCAAATGAGTGAGCTTCAGACTCCAATATAAATGCAGTTGTAATTACATGTAAATATGCTATGACCTTTCCCCTTGAGTAAGGACTCGATTTCAGACTGATTCATCAGCTTACCTTGGCTTGGCCTGGGCGCCAAGCGCCCTACACACCAACAAAGAAAGCTGTTGACCTGGGGGTATGTCGCCTTGATAGGTCCCATCCACAATTGTCATTCCGACCGTTTTTCCTCAAAGTTGAAATGAATAAAAACATCGATCAAATCTCTGAGTCATTCCTACGTACATTGCATTTCGCACGGTTAACCAGCATCAGTACCAGGGGTAATGTTTTTTTTGTCTCTCCGTGTTGCTGCCTGATAAAATACGACTAAAGGAAACAACAGTGTAATATAATGTAATGTAAAGTAATGTAACGTAATGCAATGTAATGTAGTATGATATGATGCAATGAGTATATATTTTAATATGACATGGTATGATATAATATGTTATAATATGATTTGATATCACATGATCTAATATAATATAATACTCGTTACACTTTATATGAATTTTGTTTATACTTCGACGCCATTACACACAATTTATATAGCAAAAGACCAAGCATGTATCTGCATATCTTAACACGCACGATCACTGTCGACCTTTATGGCCACAAAAATGCACATGTGTTAGTTATATGGAATAAAATGACATATTTTTTATGTCATGTGACGTCCTTTTATTGAAAAATATATTGTTTTCATATTAAATAATTACGAAGAGCAAAGAACCAGTAGTTGTGGGGGTAACACAATATGACAGAATTATCGTTCTGTTGCGGGCGTTTGTGCCAAAAGGGCCAGCCCATGTCGCTTGCAGAGAGCCTTCACCACATAGTGTCACTTGTGGAATTATCTGGTGCAACAGCAGGAAAACAGATGTGGGACATGCTTCCCAGGAAGTCCCAATTGTTGGCAGATGAAACATTATTAAACATCTACAGGAGATTACCTAAACATTAACACCGTACCAAAGGGCAAAAATGGCGACGTTGCGGTTTCCAATGAAATTTGCGCCCATTTTGCTCATGAAATGACGGGAAATCACAATTGGCTTTCAAAATGCTACAAATAAATAATAATAGTAATGTTTGTTTTTTAATGTCTTTGGGATAATTGTACGGCCCTTTATATTCAATTTGCGGCTCTCTGGTATTCATCTGCAGCCTCCGCTTCGCGTCAGGCGCAAATGACCACTGGAGGGCCGGAAAAAAAAAAAAAAAAAAAAAAAACCGCTGGCCACAAAATTCCAATGCTCGCAAAACAAACATTATTGCTATACTCTACATCTTCGCAGGCGCCCCAAACGGTATTTTCATTCACAATTCTTGTTTATAATCAGAAGTGACCATATAAACATTTTTAAACGATTACACAAGGAAGATAATTCCCATATAGTGAAGCTCACATCGTAAAACATCTCTCTGGGAATACAGTTCGGCAATCAGAAACACAGTCGGGCAAGGATATAAGCACAGTCACAAGCCGGATCAGCGATGCAGAGCAGCGACTTTATACATCTGGTTCAGTTTGCAAATCCTCAACAGCAGTGCAATATAGCCTAACGGCGGCAAGAGACGTTCAAATTAACAGATCTTTTACAAAATGCCGACAAGTTTTATTGGGAGAAATGTAGTACTTGATCTGTGTTGACATATACACAATGCAAGTCTGATGGGCTCTGTTTTCTTTTTTCCCTTTCATAGGTAACGTGGACCTATTCGTAGCGCCCATAGCAACTGACTCACTCGCAACGGTCAACAAGCTTAGGTGATCATTTTCTCTCTTTTGGTGAAATAAGTGGATGGGCGAACTTTCACTGGGACATTTTACTTGTTAAATGTTGATTGTGATTCTGCATCAGAGCGTATGACTGACTGTGCCGTGAACTTACTTGAATGGTTGCTGAAACACTGCGTCCTTTATTCGTTCACTTGAATGGTTGTTACAAAATTGCATCTCATTTCGTTCATATTCGGCCCTGCAAGATCGAATCATTTTTTACAAGCAAATATTTCTCTTCGTCTTTGCAGGTTTCATCGCCAATCTGATTCAGTCGACAAAAAGGATGCATATCCTGTGCGTTGTTTGTATCAGTATTCGTCCCTCCACATTTATGAAAAAATGTACTTCCTATTTAAGTCACTATTCTACTGACTCAATCACGTTATGTAAAAGGTCTAATGGGGGTAGGGGGAAGGCGTGGTTCAATGGCATCAACTGAACGGAGCAACTGTGCTGGACAAAGCGTCCACCCTGTTATGAGGATCCATGGCCATGTATCGCACGTTTTGTGATAATGCTTGAGTGAATTTTTGAGAGGTGTAAGATCATGTGAAATACAGATCATTCTTGTAATATAAAACTTATTTCCATGAATATTATAAAGGTGCCTTATGGTTGATAGTGATATTTTTTCTTTTTTGAATTAAAACATTCGTTTTTCTTGATGCAGTACCCCTCATCACAATATTTCAACACAGTTGACCACAAGCATATCTATGTCGGTAATAATTCTGCACATCAAGTTACCTTTCTTCATTCAACTTATTACGTCACACTGGTTACCAGGAAAAACTTCTATCATCCCCTTTCATAGAACAATTAAGACAATAGCCCGTTTGCAATAAAACACACTAAATATGTTTAATAAGCTATAAGTCAGAAGAGGTCTTTCCATACTTTATACCGCTGTACACGAATTCTTATGTCAAATGAGATGAAATTGTATCTTGTGACCAGAACAGAGGACAAATCTCACTGAGCATGTTTCGCTAAGATATTCATTTATCTGATAAATTACTTCTTCTTCTTCTTCTTCTTCTTCTTCTTCTTCTTCTTCTTCTTCTTCTTCTTCTTCTTCTTCTTCTTCTTCTTCTTCTTCTTCTTCTTCTTCTTCTTCTTCTTCTTCTTTTTCTTTTTCTTTTTCTTCTTCTTCTTCTTCTTCTTCTTCTTCTTCTTCTTTAATCACATTTTGGTTGCATTTGACGACTTCTGAAATTCAAGGTTGACTCTTAGATAGCTTAGTATTCACTGCGCTCCTCTACCGAAAGGTATAAATGCTCAGTGACGTTGATGTC